>LPNX010522643.1:96618-232328 GCA_001517045.1 Pseudotsuga menziesii | reverse complement strand
AGATTATAAGAATAACAAACCTCCAACATAGCATCCTGAATAACTGAACCTTTAGTGTGAGCAGGGACATAGAGAGAATAACTTTCATTCGTTCCAAGTTGAAGTTGAAAGAGAAGTCGAAGCTTGGATCAGTGCTCAGTGGGGCATGTGGAATGTCAGTAATAAAATGTAATATAATATTGTATATGTAATTTCAATTCCCTTTTGGCCATTGCCAACCAACGGTGACAATTACAATATGCGTAGAGCTTGAAACTTAAAAGTTTAAAACCTCCTAGAAATGGATACGGATCCATAACTGAAGCCATATCAAGTCTATCAACAATATATTAAAATGGAAAATAGTGAACTGCCAAAGACTCTCATAAAAGCTGAAAGGTATAGATAAAATACTATACGAGAAAAGTAACCAAGATCATAAACCTAGAGAAGTAAGCTGAAGGCCTAGATAACAGAGAACCTAAATCCATCGGCGGATGCACCCACCAATAGAAACCCTGACCTCTATTGCCATGAGGAAATTCCACCTATCATAGTTGCCACTTTTATTGCAAACATCCTTCATTTATATCTACGACCGGTGTGAATGGATCAAAAATTACCTAGAAACTAGGTTAAATATCTATCTAAAGAATAATAGTAATACAGAGGGGGCTCAGACAAAATAATCCAACTTACAGTCTCATCAGCAGAGGAAACAGTTATGATCAGCCTGCCAATTCCATATTGAGCTTGCCGAGCACCGCTCTGATCAGAAAACTTGACATGATGAGCGAGTATTATCTGTTTATACCGTGCAAAAGCATCCCAAAGCAGTCTTGAATGACCGCCATTTCCTTGCATAACAAGAACTAAATCTGGATCAATTGCTATGGTCATATTGCCATTGCTCGACTTTTTAGGCATAGGCCACAGATAAGTGACCGGCTCATCCGTATTTGTATTTGTATTTGTTGAAGAGTTTAACAGATCAACATCTATGATAGACCAGATTTTACTCAATCCCCTGGCCTCAGTTGGGTATACAAAGACCAAAGCAATCAAACATACTGTATACATTTGGGCAGGCCTCATTGTGATTCTTGGGCTAAGTGTTACACAAAACTCTGCACTGCAACACCCAATTCATTCGTCAAAATTAGGGCTTCGCCAAAACGCATTTGTTCTTCAAAGATACCAATCCTAAATAAAATGGTGGAAGTGATAACAGAAGCATGTAGAGATAGCATAACACTGTTAGCCGAAAGAAAGAAATAAAAAGATTTGTACCAGAGGTTTGCTGAGATTTGTATCAGACTTCTGCTGGTCCTCCGATTCTTCCTCCTCCGTTTCTTGGGTGCTTGGCAATGGTGAGAGTGACCCCATACACATTTGAAAATGGTAAATGAGAACAGGGGTTTGAATGATAAGAGCCGACATTCAATACGACCACTGTATATGCCACCACGATAGCACAAATCACATCAAAGCACCTTGTATTCTTTTTTCCAATTGACCATTTTGAAGCGCCGTTGCTTAAGCGACACATAAGCGACAGGTAAATTAAAAAAGGGACAAATGAGAAAAGGGGTTTCTCTTATTTCAATGGTTGACCGATTTGGAGATCCGTCGCTTAAGCGACACTTATGAGGAAATACGTCGCTTAAGCGACGCTTATTGAGCCTAGCCGTCGCTTAAGCGACGCTGATGACCACAATTTCAAAAAAAAAAATTGTCTTTGTGATTTTTGGTACAGTTAAAAGAAAAAATCCACGCACCATCGGAAGTAACCGTCGGATTTTGAATCAAAATGTAGTAGTGTGCCTTACAAAATTAAGTTTCACAAAAGATGAGTACATATCCTTCTTATTATTTAAAATGGATTTTGTGTTATTGTCTAGCCTACATAAGCTAATGTTTCATCTATAAGGATAACATAGTTAACTACCTTCTATAAATATAAATAAAAATATGTTCTTTTCCAAATTTAAAATAATAATGGGTGACTTTATCTATACTCTTCACATCAAGACACTTCGAAGCTTGAATTTGAATATTTACATCAATCATCTCTTAACTTTAACTTGACTTCATGAGAAACTTATACTATTTACAAGACTATAAAAATATATGCCCAACATATTTTTTTCTTTAATAATCATAATATATCAAATATCACTTTGTTCTTTACCTCAATGCCTCTTTATTTTCATATTTGGAATATGATATACCTCCACAATCTCGA
The DNA here is from genome assembly GCA_001517045.1 of Pseudotsuga menziesii. Lineage (NCBI taxonomy): Eukaryota > Viridiplantae > Streptophyta > Pinopsida > Pinales > Pinaceae > Pseudotsuga > Pseudotsuga menziesii. The sequence continues at coordinate 230,104 of LPNX010522643.1, read as the reverse complement.
CACATATGGCATACTAATTTGCTGCTCAAGTGCTTCGGTACTTAACCATTTATTCTACTATAGTTGTCTTTCAAATGGGTGGTCATGTGGGATTTTCCTCTTCACTACGAAGCTTCAATTTTATCAACTTGAATCTAGTGTTTAACAACACAATACTCATCAAATCTAGACTCACATGGTCTCCTTTTTATAGTGGTTGTTTTCTAGTGGTGTCTCTTATAAAATTGTCTTTTTCTCGCACAAAATCAATGGATACTGACACATATGTCCTCCTCTTCAATGTATGATTCAAGAGTTTCATTTTTTTCATCTACAAAATTCTCCAATTTTCGTTTATTTCGATGCCATAAGCAATATCTACCTCTTCTGCTAAATTTTCTAAATTAAGCATGTGGAAAAATAAGCTAGCCACAACAATAGAATCTCCAATCCATACATACTTGTTAATACATTGTCCAGTTTTTATAGCTAGTAAGGATCACCCTCTCCCTCATATTCACCAGAATTCTCAAAACATTCTTTGACCATCTCTTTGATATCTTCATCATGCAAGTCCTGTAGAATGTCAAGAAACTGGTTGAGTTGAAGGGCTAGTATTCGATCAACTTGTCATCCATGGTCACTTTTCCAAGAACCACAAAAGCCTCATCTAGGAATATATGGATGAATTCATATTCTCCAAGTTGTTGGAGGAAATCTCTACAACAGACTTGTCCTAAAGTTAAACTCAAGCTCTCCATAGCCAAAATATCAATATCAAAATATATGCTTCACAGATCCACACACTTTCATTTTCAAGTCGCACACATTCAAATTTCCATTTGTAAGAATAAAGAGACAAAGAGTCCGTCTTTCCACATCTTCCAACCAATCTTCCTATTAGTTAATTCTGTCAAGTGAACAACTCCTTTCCATGACTTGACAAATTCAACAATAACTTGCAGCTACAATTCTGTTCACTTAGTTTGGTCTATTTTAACAGTATTATATTTGAGAATATATAATTGCATCCTTATCGATGTCACCTTTCACTATACACAAGAAATCACCGTATTCAATAAAATTAATTGCCTTCAATTGGTTGGATGAGCACTGGAAGCAATAGTTCATCTTTGGTAGCAAGGTCATCCATGTTTTGTACAGCGAGATCAACTTATAAAGTGTTCATATTTTAGCTACTGCATCTTTTTCTTCCCCTTTTGTATTCTTCCTATTTGAGGTAAAGTATCCTCCATCCTCACCAACAATGTTTTCTTCTATGGCATGCATTATCTTCCCTCTACCGATATTCATGTCAAATAATGAGAGTATCCTCACTATTCTAGACATAGACTATAATGATACCAGATCCAGGAAAAATTGAGACATTTAACTTCAGTTACTGTGTATTAAATGTTTCTTTTCTTTTGAACTGTGACACACTTATTTGGGGAAATCCCACCTCTATAAATCTACTTAACAACTTCACTTTGCAGAACAAAAACACAAATGAATAAATATGGTGAGACATGAGCTCCATACTCTAATAGAGTGTCTAACAAAACAATATTTCTATAAACTCTGACTGAGTCAATTGATATTTGATGGACATCAGCTCATATTTAATTTCTCCAACATTGTCCCTTAGTTATGACATATGAGGATCATTAAAACAAAATTTTACAAAATTTTTCAGATCTAGAACTTGCTTTGTGCATGGCATCAGTCACTATCTAGAACTTGTCACTCACAAAAAACTTTGCAAATATTGAAATGTGTCCCTTTTTAATGCTTTTTTAAAGATGTCTGCTAGCTGATCTTCAAACCTACAAAATTCTAAACATATTTCTTTGTTATTTACCAATTCTCTTATAAAATGATACCTTGTGTCGATGTGTTTGGTTCTCTTGTGGAACATGATTCTTCGACAGTGCAATGGTTGAAATATTGTCGCAGTAAATGGTTGTTGGTTCTTTCTAGTTCTGCAACAAGCCTCTTAACATATTCTCCATCTAAACAAATTGACATGCAACACTTGTAGTTGTGACATACTCTGCTTCTGCTAAGGAAAGAGTTACAATGGGTTGTTTATTTGAAGCCAACGACACAACACCTGTACCAAAATGAAATGTGTACCAAGTTGTAGTTTTCATGTCATCTATGCTTCCTCCATTGTCACTATCAGTATATCCAATAATTTTGAAATTTTCTAAGGTTAAATACATAATGCCAAGGTCTTTTGTGACACTTACATATGTCACAATTCTTTTACATGCTTTCCAATGGGAGTTTTTGGGTGACTCCATAAACCTTGAGATCAAAATTACTCCATACATGATGTTTGGCCTCGTCGTAGCTAGATACATAAGGACTCCAACTAGGATTTTAAATAGTGTAAGATCTATGTTTGATCAATCATCATCCTTGCTCAATTTCAATCATGTTATCATTTGTGTTGGGGATTACTTGCAATTAGCCATATTACATATTTTCAAGACTGTGTTTGCATATTTGGATTGTGATATAATTATACCACTTTCACATTACTGGACTTCAATGCCTAGAAAATACTTCATAATCCATAAATCAATCATTTCAAATTCACTTTCCATGACCGATCTAAAATATTATATGCCAAAAGCACCAGTAAATATTAAATAATTCACATACGAGAAGACAATTAACATGTTACCTTGTTCACTAACCTTGATATGCAGTGTCAGTTCACTTTCACTTCCGTGAAATCCATTTTGGGTGAGATAGGAATCAATGTGAGTGTACGAAGCTCGAGGAGCTTGCTTCAATCTATAAAGTGTCTTTTTCAGTATGTATACTTTGTTCTCTTGTCCTAGAAATTCATATCCTTGTGGCTGCTCCACACACACTTCCTCCTCTAGATATCTATTTTAAAATACAGATTTAACAGCCATTTGATAAACATACCATTTGTTGTGTGAAGTTATAGCCAAAATCGTTCTGACCGATGTCCATTCGTGTAATAGGTTCAAAAGTTTCATTAAATTCTATGTTGGGATGCTGTGTGGACCCTCTTGCAACCAATATTCCTTTATGCTTCTGAAAATTTCTATCAACATCTTTCTTGGTCTTGTAAATCCATTTGACACTGACTACATCCCTATCTTTTGGAACATCAACCAGCTCCCATGTTTGATTCTTCTCAATGCATTCTATTTCTTCAACCATTACTGGTGCCCATACTTCATCTTTGAAAACTTCCTCAAATGTTAGAGGATCATCTATTTTAAAAAATAATGCAACAATCGATAATGAATTTGGTGTACCGACCTCGTATATCTCACGCAGACTTCTTATATTTATTGAATTTGTTGATGTCAAACTTCTTGAACTGCTTGATGAATTTTGTTGCAATCTTGGTGTTCTTGTTAATGTAACTTGAGCTACAACTTGTGTCTATGTTCCTTGTGATGAAACATGATTAGTTTTCCTTGGAATCGACAGTGCTATGACATTTGGACTCAAATTTGGTAGAACCACTTCCTCTGCCATGTTACCATGTTCGACAGTCGACACAATATTGACATTCTTCTCGATCATTCCATCCCATGATTCATTTTTGAAAAATTGAACATCTCGAGTGATAATTGTAGTGAGAATTTCTCCTCACTACAGGGGTAAAAATGGCTCCCTTGTGCCTATAGGACACAAGGGTAGGTTTCTACCCTTAGAAAACAGTAAAAATGACTGAACTAGAGCTGCTAATTGAAAGTAAACTAAGCTACACTAGAACAAGTAAATGGTAGTTGAAATAAACTATATCTAAGCTAATAACAGAAAGAAAGAAGAGATGGAGTATTGTTGAACCCCTCTGCACATAGTGGGTTAGGGTTCCACCTCAAAAACCTACAAGAGAAACCTATACTACTATGGAAGCAACCTGCAAACAAATGTTAATGAAAAACCTACAAATGACAATATGAATTAGAAAGCAAAATAAACAAATGAACATAAATAGAAAGGAGATTATAACTCACTTAGGTGGAAATGGGACACCATGCCCTAGCTCATGGGAGCACCTCTCTCTTGGTTGGGAGAGCAATGGCTTGGAAAAATGGAAATGAAGGAGAGGAAGAGTGGCTGGTTTGAGAGAAAGAGATCTCAAAGCATCCACGGGCAGCATAACAATATGCAAATGAGGAATGTTTTTAAGAGTGACCCCCCACCCTCCTTATATAGTTTTTCCAAGGGGTTTTAGGGTTTTAAGCCCTTGCTCAAGGCTTTAGTCCCTTTTTTGGGCCTTTAGCCCCTTTTTTGGGCCTTTAGACCCTTCCGCCCTAACTTTAGCCCCTTTTAGGGTTTTAGCCCCTTTTTTAGGGCTTTAGCTCTTGGGGGTCTATTTTGGGCTCTTTTGGGGGGTTTTTAGCCCTTTTCTTCATCCTTGGGCTCTTTTGGAGGTGTGAGGGTCAAATGGAAGGTCATGGAAGGTCTTATGGAGTGAAATGAGTGTTGTGAGGTGGTGTCCTTGGGTGGTGTAGGCCATTGTGAGCTGTGTGGGGGATTTTTGGGTTAACAGATTGCCCCCTAATGTGTGAGGGCAGGAGCTCAATGTATGGACGACGGACATCATAGGATTTGCTATCGAGATGTGGTGCTTTCAGGGATGGGGCATGGCGGCTTTTGGTTTTGTATTAATTTGGTTCCCATCAATGGGTGAGATACAATAAATGTATGACATGTATATGGACGAGGCGGGAATTCCCATGCTCGTGACAATGTCAAAAGAATCATTTGATCTATGCTCTAAACTACAAGATCCAATCATATACAACTGATGTTACAATGCTGGTTTCCTTTCATGTGAGGCTGAATACAATACTGATCTAGTAAATTTGACCCATGGAATTCTCATAGAATGCTACATTTTTATGACTGACGGTCTGCTGGATCTGGTACATAGTTGTGTGGACTCGCTGATTGAGAGTTAGAGTCATTGTGGTACAAGTATGCTGCATCAATCATAAAGTTATATCAAAGCACTGCTGGGGCTTCTAATCACCATCTCCAATGCAACCTAGAAATCACAAGGGAAATAACTAGTTTAGGTCCCTCGAGTGGACTCACCAATGTGCTAGAGTTGGGTGACATCCGGGGTCCTCGACCGAGTACTGTGTGGAACAAACCCTGTATGAATCTCAACGGTGCGATGATGGAGTTGAAGTCAAGCACGTGAGAAACAACCATCCCGAGAGGCACTAAGGACTCCTCTCAAGTGGTCCAAGGAACCCATCAATGATGTTAATGAAACCAAGGTACAGGGACCTCTGGGTCTACCCTCTGGAATATTTTTGTTGGTGTCAATAGAGGGAGACCTACTCCTAGTCAAGGAAATGATGTTTTGTTGACCAGGAGCGTGAGGGATAACCGAAAGGTGTGAAGCAATCTATGGACTGACTCACTGAATTGGGGGGGAGGGAAGGGAAAAACTGAACAGGGGCAGGGGGGATTGGGAGACTCAAACTTCCTTTGTTCAGAGTATGATAGCTATTGGGATAGGGGGCAGACTCGGGTTTTATACTCTTGTCTTCACACCAACAAAAGACCCACAGTGTTGGCCCTTTCGGCAACAACCTGCGAATAGGTTGCAGTCTCACCCGAAACAATTATGGGGTGCCGCAGAATCAGGTTTCTGCAAGCAGAAGAGGGATATTACTATACCTTTAGCCTTTCACAAATAATAATCATACAACACAGAGCTTCGACAATTACTTTTATAGCTTCACAATTAGATAAACAAACAGTGTCTTGCTTAACTTGTTACTGGGAATTCACAGCGAAGTTAGTATTTTAGCAGTGATATTACTAATCGGTTATATATTTATCAATGCATAAAAGAACATAACAGAACAACACAAAAGAACCGCAACACAAGATATAACGTGGTTCACCCCCAGTTTAGGGGCTACGTCCACAGAACTGTGTTTTATTCAACTCTTTACAAAAACCACAGTTCTGATCTGTGCACTCAGCTGCAGATCCCTTCAATTCCTCAAAGCTGCACACTTAGCTATAGATCTCTGTGCACACAGTTGTAGATCTTCTTATCACCCAAAAAACCTCTGCGCACACAGCTACAGAGGTCATCCACGCACACAGCTGGGACTTAACCTTTCTTACAAAATTATCCTTAGCTTCGCATCGATTCATCTTACATCAAAAGCCTAACCTGAATCGTTTACAAAAGTGCTTATTTATACAAGTGCACTTATTACAAAACCTTGGGCTTAAACCATGGACACCCCGAACCCTAAACCCTGGACTTAAATCATTGGTTAATTACAAAAAGAGGGCTTTGACTCAACCCCGACACCCCTAAGACTATTTTGAGTTGCAACTCTGCTTACAAGATTCAATAAAAACCACGGAGTTACCAAAATTAAGGACCGTTAAGGTGCGCGCCCCAACAGGCCCCTAAGACTCACCAGTGTCCCATCTCAGGACACTCTGCTGTTTGTCTGGTGGGAGAAATTTGTTGGCAAAGATAGTGAATTGCTTGTTGAGGCCACGCATGATATTGTCGGCTTCTTGCTCCTTCTCCACCAACTCCTACAATGCTACTGCTAATGCTTCGCTGGCCTTTTCCTATGCAAATGCATCATATTCTTTCAAAACTTTGAGCTGGCTATCCGCAGCAGTACTCAACTCCAAGGCCTCGTTGACAAGGGGCTGCATAGAATTTTCCAGCAGTGTTACTTTCATTCTGTACGACTCAATTTCCTACTGGAGTTCCTTACTTTTCTTTACCTTGATCATTTTCTGCATAGGAGGCAGAGTCTTAATTTCCAGTTTCACTGCATCCAACTCTGTCTGTCACTGCTTAATGGTTTCTTGCAGCTGTTCTACTTCTGGATTTTCCTGCAGTTTTGTCCAGGCATCGACGCTTTCCTCTAGAATCTTGGCTATGATGCCCACAAGGTCAAAGATATTTGTTGCTAAAGCCTGAATATCTCTGCGACACTGCTCCCTAACCTCTGGTGGACTCTCCGGCACGATGTGGAGTTGAAACTCCGCAATCTGAGCCTCATGTTCTACTTTGAGCTTCTCTATTTCACTCTGAGACTGCTGTGCATAGTTTTTGATCTTGGTGATTCTTTGCTCTAGCTCTTCTTCATCCTGGATGTCGAAGTCAGGAAGACTTCGACACGCCTCCTCCAATACTCATGCCAATGTGACCTGCTTATGTTCTGCATCGCTCTTCCTCTGCTCCACTTACTCCAACCGTGCTGCGAGACTATGACTCTGCTTCATGGTATTTTCCAGCTGTATTTGTGAGTAGTGGTCTTGTGCTTGGATCTCCTTCATGATAGCTAATTGGCAGAGATGTAATTCCATCATGGTCACTTCCTCTGCCTCTGGCGACTTGCGCTTATCTGGCCGATTACGGTTTGAGACAGTTTTGACTGAGTCTTCTTCTTCTTCTTCATCTCCGTCATCTCCATCTTGGTCACCTTCACTCTAGTGCAACTCACTTTGTTCTTCACTATCTTATGGGGGGTCTTACTGCTGCTGCGTTTGACTAGGGCCTGCACCCACATTGGTGACTGGAGGGATCGAAATGTTAGGTTTTGCCCCCACATCCTTCAACCATTTTGTCGGCCACTGCTGAACTAACGCGAGGATGACATCTTTGGTCACTACGTATGGTAACTTAAACCATTGATGCTTTTTATCTGAGCGGGCCTCGATGAAGAGATTATGTATGTCGGCCCTGAAGCTGATCGCTCCATCATACTGAGAGAATAGCTCATTAGTGTGCCGCGGTGTTTGCAGGATCTCATAGGATATGCTCATGGCATAAAAGGCGCACACACAGTTCATCATCTGCTGGGAAGCTTTGTCCTGCGACAGCCAAAGGGAGGCGTACCTTGCTGCGCCAGGCATGTTCAAAGGCACAGCAACAAACTGCGCCTCGGTAGGTTCTTTCCATCCCACAAGTGCAATAAGCACTATCAGCCATGAATAGTGGAAGGGTCTACCTTTCTCCTATGTGTCGCAGGCATCTTCAAGGAATTCCTTAGCAATGTATGCTGCCCAGTTGTAACTGTAGCCTTCAGCACAGTTTGTAGCAATACTGATAATCGGGGCAGGTACTTCGTTTGGTCTACACTTCCTCATTAATTTGCAGGCTAAAAGCTCGGCTTCAAATCGAATGTTTTGATGCTGAATGGTCGAGGTTTGATACCCTCTCTTTCCTTTCATCAGCCTGAAGCGTTCCTTTATGCTATGTGATAGCTTTGCATCCTCATGTTTACCCATAAACTCAATGCTAGGATCAGGCCCTTCTTATGGCAGGCCCGTAATCCTGTGAATGAGTTCTCCATTGACGGTGATTTTCTGGTTTCTGATCCATAGGTACCCATCATGTACTAGTGCCAATAATTGCTTGACCACCATGGTCACCTGTGTGCTGCGACCAAAGTGGGGAACATCGAGCATCTTCAAAAAACCAGCCTTATCCAAGCCAGCAGCCCACTGTTTCACTTCTAGCAATGTCGCCCCATTTTTCGGGTATTTGGCAAAGTGCAAGTATGTTCCTGGTGTGAACTGTGGAAACTTCCCATGATCATTCGTATCGTGGTCTACATACTTAAGCCGGTCTATTTTCCCTATCATGGTTCCGACAAACTGCACACCCGGTGGCAACGACGGGGTGCATAACGTGAACTTCTTTGACCACCGAGGTGGCTGAACTCCTAGTTGAATAGGCTGGAGATATGGTGGATGCTGTGAGGCAAAGTTCTCATCCCCTTCAGGTGGGATCTCTACTGAACCAGATGGATTCATCTCGGGATCCTCCGGTAATTTCCCTGATTTCTTGTGTCTATCTTCGTTCTGCTTAGAATGAACTTCAGGCTTAAATTTTTTTCTGGAAGATCGCATCTGCATTGGTTGAGCCGATGCTTGGGGAGTCTCTTCGTGGGGTGCAGACACAGGTGGGTGGGTGAAAAGGTTCGACAGACCCGTCTGTTCAAATTCTCTCAACAGTTCCTGAAACTCACAATCACCTGACATGGACGCAATTGTAAAACTCAAGAAAATGCGAATGGTGAACTGCGTGGGTGTGGGTGTCTTCTTATAGAAGCCATCAATGAAATCTATCATAAATATGCATTGAAGGCACCAAATATGATAGAGATCTTGTCCAAATGGCAGTAGAATTCCCAAGATCTCATTAATGCAGGCAGTTAATACAGGGAGCGTACCGGCGCCACCAAATTTGATTTGTTCCAATGGTCATATTTTAAGCTCTGACAGATCTTTCCTTGTTTGGCACAGAAAGTAACTATGGCTGCGCCCTAATAGGGACATTCGACGCTCCCTAATACCATCTTCGACATAGTTTCGAGCTTCAACCCACGACAGAATGTCTTCCATCGCCGCAATGATTCCTTTCATTTTTGAGAGCTTTGTCAGAAATAGGTCCTGATACTCATGGAGAAGTTGGGTCACTTTGCTCACCATTTCTTCATCCCAATAATCTCCAATGGTAGCATACTAAGGGTTTTCCTCTGATCCAATGTTTATGGTCCACGTCTTCAGGGGCTGAGTCACTTCAGGTGCTTCGACTGCTGGTCCGTGTACTTCGCAGTGTCCTTCTGACTCAGGAATGTTAGTGTTGCGCAGATCGTCATCCTCGTCAATTGCAAGGTTATAACATTCTATTGCATTAGCTTCTTGTTGCTGCCAATCAGGTTGGTATTCTGCTATTTCTTGATCATCAAACACCTTAGTATTGATCAACCTAATAGTTGCGTCTAAAGCAGGACAAACATCATTAATAGAAAATGTCAACACAAAACTATCAACAAGAGTATCCCAACTTACAGTACCATGGCAAAGCTCGACCTCCGCATACCAATTCTTCGCTATAGGTTCCAAAGTATGCACAAACCTATGTACCCACTCTTCATGAGGTACACGCTTCCAGGCTTCGTAGCATTGCTCCAAATTTTCCTGAGGGCTAGTATTACCATTAAACCTGGTTCGCACCTCCTGAGGTCGATCCATAAATCTTAGGCAAAGGGACTTCTGACAAACTTCCCAACTATGAATGAACTTTTTATTACCATTCCACCATCGGGCTGCTGTGGCTCTGAATGCTGAATCCAGAGTCTCCATTTTCTATGAATCTGGTACCTGCTCTGAGAATTGTATAATAAAATCTGTTGGGTCTGTTAAGCCATCAAAGGTAGGCAAGTCTCTTGTCTGTGAACCAAGCCATCTGAGAGACTTGGTAATTCTGGCACATCAATGTCCATGTAGCTCTTAGAGTCTACTCTGCCAATTCTCTAGACCATTGTCTGAATCAGTCATGCAGGAGCTGTCACACTGCCAATCCATGATACCTTCGGTAGTAGGGTCAACATAATCTTCTTCCTTAGCTGTGATGTTGTAGATATGATCCAAAGTATCCTGATCTTCATCTCTGAGTGGTTCTGTGTACCTTTCTCCTTGAGAAGGGTCCAGTGGTACTATGACTCTCAAACCTTTCCCTTCGAAATTCATCTGTCTCTTCTTAAGGTTAATGATTGTAGCATTGTCTATTTCCCACTCAATTCCTAGCAAGGTTGGGTAGGGGTTGCTATCATCAATTATATCAATGACTTCAAAGTCTGCTAAAGTATTGACCCCACCAATATCTATTGGGACACTAGGGAATCTTCCTAGGGGCACAAACGTCTACTGATTGGCTAATATCAACTGTATAGGAGACCATTCCAGGGTAGGTTTTCCCATTTGTTCCCAGGTCTGCTTAGTTAAGACATTTACTTCTGATCCTAGGTCCAGAATGACATCAGTCATGTCATACTCTCCTATCTAAGCATGCAATCTCATTTCTCTTCCAGTTCTTCTGACTCTATTAATAGTTTTTTCCTTACCAGAGCTTCGCTGAGGTTCACAAGAAGCAATAACTTTCTGTAATTCATTTAAAGTATTTTGATTTCTTAGGAACTTCATACAACTCTGTAAAAATGAAGACAGTGTACTTACTTTATCCATCGAAGCTTCTTGAGATTGTGACTGCTGCTGATGTTGTTGCGCATGTGCTACTGATGTGCTCAGATCAGCAAAGTCTTTTTTTGCTTCCATAAAGGTCTCTTTTTCTCTTCCCACATCGAAGGTTGGAATTTTCTCTGGGGCCTTACGAACCTGAGCCTTGTCAGTCTGTTTCTCCTTGTTATGCACTTGCGTCGTAGCTCCACTCCTGGTAACAACATTAATGGCTGGGACAAGTCATTGCTCCATAGCAATCATCTGGATATTCTGAGTAGGATCACTATTTCTTTCTTGAATCTTAGCTATCAGCTGCGGGCATTGTTCAATCACATGGTCGACTGCTCTGCAATATTGACATGTCGTAGTTGGGTTTCGACAGTCTCTAGCTAGATGTCCTGCCTAGTTACAGTTATAGCACACAACCTGGCCTCTTCCTCTTCTAGACATACCACCACAACCTTGACCTCCAAAAGTACCTCTACCTGATGTACTACCATAGTAACCATATCCATCATTGCCTTGTCCATCATTCTGTACCCTATAGGCATCATAGGTTCGTTCTCTCATAAGGTCAAAGCTACAACACTCATCTTCGTTGTGCCCAACTGACTTGCAGAACTTGCAATAGGGGTTATTAGGTACTTGCACATACCTCTGTATCAAATAGTAGTCTTCAAGTCGATGCTAGCTAGTTGTCCTATAGATCTCACAATATAGAACACTAGGGTTGAATGGGTTTGGCACACCAAAATTCAGGTAATTTCGTACCGCAGGACACTGTTCCTTGTCGTGACCCTCTGTCCGACATCATGTACACCAAACCTCTTCACGACTAGATTTCCCATTCTTCATGTCGTGAAGATCCAAAGCCATTTCGGCCAACTGTGCTTGTATTTGAGCTATACCCAAATTATCTTCGACAAGAGTTGTTTCAAGCTTCATAGAAATCTCCAAAGCCTCTTGCTGATCAGCAACCTTCTTTTGCATGAGTGGAGCCCTAATATGCGGTAACAAAGAGACAATGAACCATTATTTATGTTGCGCTGGTCCAATGGTGAAACTAACTTGATCTAGCAGAACTTTGAACCTCTGATCAAAGTCCCAAACTGATTCTCCTCGCCTCTACTGAATCTCTTTCAGTTCCGTGATTCACTGTGACTCTGATTTAGGCTTCTTGAACTCTTTGACCATCGCTACTTTAATATCATCTAAGGCATGGTTCTGAGTACTGGAGAATTTCATGAACCAAGTCAGAGCCCGGTCTCTGAAAGAAGTGACCAACTGCGCTCTTCTTATATCCTGATCCACAATGTTCTTAGCAGTCCACACTGCTTCACATAAAAACCAAAACTGTTCGGGATCCTCTGATCCAGTTCCTCTAAAGACGGGAATTTTGATTTCATCATTCATATGGGGCATCGTGGATCTAGGGGGGGAGGGAGGGGGACTGGTAGAAGGTGGGGGGGACTTACTGGGGTAGACTGACCTACGAAAGGAATACTCAGGCTAGGGTTACTTCCATACTGCGACAGGTTCTCATGAATAATAGGTCTTTGCTGCAGGGTTACCAGAGGGTTTCCAACATAAGGGGGATATTACTGTACCTTTATCATTTCACAAAAAATAATCATACAACACAGAGCTTTGACAATTACTTCTATAGCTTCGCAATTAGATAAACAAACAGTGTCTTGCTTAACCTATTACTGGGAATTCACAGTGAAGTTAGTATTTTAGCAGCGATCTTACTTATCAGTTATATATTTATCAATGCATAAAAGAACATAACAGAACAACACAAAAGAACCACAACACAAGATATAACGTGGTTCACCCCCAGTTTAGGGGCTACGTCCACATAACTATGTTTTATTCAACTCTTTACAAAAACCACAGTTCTGATTTGTGCACTCAACTGCAGATCCCTTCAATTCCTCAAAGCTGCACACTTAGCTGCAGATCTCTGTGCACACAGCTGCAGATCTTCTTATCACCCAAAAACCCTCTGCGCACACAGCTGCAGAGGTTGTCCACGCACACAGCTGGGACTTAACCTTTCTTACAAAATTAGCCCTAGCTTCGCATCAGTTCATCTTACATCAAAATCCTAACTTGACTCTTTTACAAAAGTGCTTATTTATACAAGTGCACTTATTACAAAACCATGGGCTTAAACCATGGGCACCCCAAACCCTAAACCCTGGACTTAAATGATGGGTTAATTACAAAAAGAGGGCTTTGACTCAACCCCGACACCCCTAAGAATATTTTGAGTCACAAATCTGCTTACAAGCTTCCACAAAAACCGTGGAGTTACCAAAATTAAGGACCGTTAAGGTGCGTGCCCCAACAATAGCAGGACAGACCAGGAAGCAAATGAAACAGACTCATGGGAATGGGATCATAGCTGTAATACCGAGCATGTCGCTACAAATGGGAAATAATTGGAGGCAGAGGGAACTTTTGATACTGATGGGATCCAAGGAAGACACATTGCAAAGAACTCTAAACAAAGGCAACCCAATGTGGGGATGCTGCCAAACTGTTTTCTGTGGGGTGGTGTCTAGGGACACTGTTATCGTACGATCTCGTGGATTTTTGGCAAGCCCGAGAAGGTAAATGCTCGATGGTGCTTTCAATTTTAGAGAGTCTAAAAGCATGAAGAAGACTCCAGTGGGGGCTCTTTTTCGTTGATAGTCTCCTGTGCCCGAAAAAGGATAAAAGTATACATAGGAGAGCTCGTTCATCCTGGAGGGGATGAGAGACTTCTTTACCGTTGGTAGTCCAATCAGGCCGAAAAAGGTTAAACCTATACTGACTGGATGGTCATTCAAATAATTTTATGACAATGAATGAAACCAAGTTTGCTCGACAATATTTTCTTGATGAAATGGCTAGAAAAGAGCTTAACAACAACCGGTAGTGAGCTTTTTCATCAAGTGCGGCCCCTCTACCCGAGAAAGCACAAAAGTATGCAGAGGGGAATGGTCTTGGCTTGAGTGTGCCAAGGAGGTCCTTTTCATGGAATGGTCTACATGGTTCGCAAAAGGAGGTAAATGAAACGATGTAGACACCCTTTCCTATAATTTAGTGAGTGGGAAAGGAAGAAGCTGTGCTCGGCAATCTTTTCATTGTTTTAAGGAGTCAGAAAAGAGCTTAAATGAAACTCCAATGTGGTCAACCAATTGTGGTGGTGCGAGCGGTGCCCCATGTCAGGATGGTGGACAGAGGTCCAAAGGTCATCCACACAGTATGGATGGAGCAGAAGGCTCTCAAACATACCAATACATGCATGGGATAGATTGCAGCAGAGGCCTGCGAGAGGGTGCGGCAAAGGCATGCAAACCGAGGTGGCTCTCGGACAGAGGCTAGGAGAGCATGTGTGTGTGTTGCGATGAACGAACTTGACTACATGCAATGCGAGTACAAGTCTGGAGGCATTTATATGCCAAATATGTGCAAGAAAAGAAATCATTTTGTGGACAGTGGTCCAAAGGTCTGCGTAAGGTGTGGTGAACAAAAAATACAATTATGTGCTAAAAATACAAAAAATAAAAGCTAAAATTTCATTCCTAAGTGGGTAGCGGCCCGAGAACACTTCTATGTCAAATATATGGAAGAAAAATAGAAGGTTTTTGTGGATGATGGTCCAAACATGACCGCATAAGGTGTGATGAAAAAGACAATTATAACTATAAAAAGTAAAATATGGTACAATCCTTAACGGGCGGCTGCCCAATCGCTCGCATGAGTTGCGACCGGGCAATATCATACGAGTACCGGTCCATAGACACTCGCATCGTTATGTCATGGCTCATGAATTGAGGTGACTTGTGGGAAATGGTCCCAAAATTGACTGTTTAAACATGAGATGATGGTCTCATAAGGGGATAGAAAATGTTGATCCCAAAGGTGTGAGAGTTGGCTAGCAGCTGATGATGTTGCCTTTGATTTTTGTTGAAAAATGGTGAAAAACAAATAAAAGAAGATGAAGTGACTCATTGGTGATGTTAAGCATAGAATTTCTTGAGGTAGAGCCCATTGCGGGGATTCTCCAAGAGTTGTCCATCAAAGTCAATGAGGGTATATGCCCCTTTTTCAAGGCATCGATGTATGATGTATGGGCCATACCACATTGATTTGAACTTGCCTTTACCTAATTTATCGTTGGGTTGGTCATAGACTAGGACCATATCACCTTTGTTGAAGGTACGAGGGTGGACATGGGAGTCATATTGGATCTTTGATCATGTTTTTGCTAATTCAATGGCTTGGAGGGCAGCTCAACGGTCTTCTATGGTTTGCTCAAGTTGAAGGAGTCGTTGTTCTAAAGGTGAAGTATCAGGAAGGAGTTCTACCTCGAGGCGAAGAGATGGGATTTGGCACTCTATAGGGAGAATTGATTCAACGCCATGTACTAGGCGGAAAGGGGTGAAACTGGTTGTGATTTTTGTGGATGTGCGATAAGCCCATAGTGCAGAGAATAGCATGTGATGCCAGTTGGTTTTTTGATTTCCTACCATCTGTTGAAGCATTGTTTTAATGATTTTGTTGACTGCTTCGACTTGGCTATTGCCTTAAGGGTAGTAGGAAGAAGAGTACCGGTGTTCAAATTTCAACATGGTTGATAATTCAGCCCATACAGTGTCTTTGAAGTGTGCCCCATGATCGAAGACTAGTTTTTTGGGGCACCAAACCGTGTAATGACATGGTTGAAGAAGAAACGTGCTGCGGTTTCAGCTTTGCAATCAAATGTGGGCATGGCTTCAGCCCACTTGGTGAAGTAATCGACTGCCATGATAATATACTTGTGGCCATTGGCCAAAACGGGGTTAATGGTCATGAATTCGACTGCCCATTTGCAAAAGGGTCCGACTGTGACTACGGGGTGTAATGGTGTGGGGGGTGTTCTTGCCTTTAGGGCAAAAAGCTGACAGCTGCGGCAATGTTTGAATGCCTCTATGAAATCAGCAAAGATGGAGGGCTAGAAATAGCTGGCGCGAAGAATTTTTTGGGTAGTTGCTAGTCCTGAAAGGTGACCACCACAGGCTCCGCTATGACTGTCATTGAGGATGTTCTCAGCCTCGTCACAGGTGATGCAACGACGTAGGATGGTATCAATGCCTCAACGATATAGAACATCTCCAACCAGTAGGTAGCAGATGGCTTGATGTTGGATATGTTACCTATCCTCATGATTGAAGTGCGCTGGGAACTTTTGCATTCGTAAATAGAGAAGGATGTCCCCATACCATGGGTCGTCAGTAGATATGACGAATAGAAAATCCTCAGGGAGATCATCCTTGGGGGGTGATGATGCAGTTAATGGGGGCAGATCGGTCATGAGTGTGGCCAGCATGAGTGCCTTTTTGCTTTTTGGAGACAAAAAATCTAGATCGAACTCTTAGAGGATGACTACCCATTTGGCTACTCGACCTTGTAAAAGGCGGCAGCTTAAGAGGTACCACATTGGGTTCGAATCAGCCACTACATGAGTATGGTTAGCAATGATGTAGTGGCACAACTTTTGAGCCGAGAAGACGACGGCTAGGGCTAGTTTCTCCTCGGGTGAATATCGTAATGGGGGTCCTGTTATCTTCTAACTAATGTAGTAAATCACGTGCTCATGGTGAGCATTGTCTTCTTGGACTAGGAGTCCAGCGATGGCATTTTCTGAGGCTGACACATAAAGGATGAAGTCTCGGGTGAAATTTGGTGGTGAGAGTAATGGTGTAGAAGCCAGGTGAGAGTAATGGTGTAGAAGCTAGGGCTTGTTTGAGTGCTTTGAATGATTCTTGTGCTTGCTGATCACATACAAAGGGGATTTTTGTGTCGAGTATTTAGATGAATCCATAGGATTTAGTTGCATACTTTGGCACAAAGTGGCGAAGGAAATTGGCCTTTCCTTGTAGGATTTGTAGTTGGTGTTGAGTTCTTGGCGGAGGAAGATCAAGGATGGCCTGAACTTTGAGGGGATCAACCATTATCCCTTTGTGGGAGATGATAAATCCGAGTAAATGACCTACTGGGACACAAAAAATGCACTTGAGGGGGTTTAGGCAGATGTTGTACTTGTGGCAACATAAAAAGACTTGCCGCAAGTCATCTATGTGTTGGGCTTGTTTTCATGATTGAGCAGTGAGATCATCCAAGTAGACCAACATGATGTGGACTAAATCATGGAAACAATATGTCATGGCGCGCTGGAAGGTGGCTCCAACATTTTTGAGGCCAAAGGGCATGACTCGGTAGGCGAATGTGCCCCATGGGGTCGTGAATGTCATTTTGTAATGGCCTTCTTTCCGGATTTGGATTTGGTTGTATCCGGAAAAATTGTCCATGAAGGAGAAGGCCTCATGTCCAGCGCATGCATCGATTATCTAGTCAATGAATGGTGTGGGGAAGTTGTCTTTGGGACATGCCCCATTGAGATCGTGAAAGTTTGTGCAAATGTGAGTGGTACCCTATTTTTTATTCACAGGAACAAGATTAGAAACCCAAGTTGTCTATGCAACGGGATAAATGAAGCCAGCTATGCACAGCTTCTCTATCTTGGCTTTCACCGTAGCCACTTTTGATGGATGGATGGGTCATTGATTTTGGCAGATGGGTGCCACATCAGGCCATGTGTCGATGTGGTGTTCCACGATGGATGGATATAAGCCAGGAATTTCAATGTATGACCAGGTGAAGATGTTGCGGAATTCTTGAAAGAGAGCGGTGTAGGCATCGACCTCTTCCGGGGAGCAAGATGCCTCTAGCATGATTTCTTCAACGATCTCAGAGTTGGTTGAGATGTCGATTTTAATGGTTGGCGAAATGTTCACCATGTTCCCTTCTTCAAAGGCATCTGGTGCTGGGATTGGGTTCTTGAACCAGTCAACCTTCCCATGGATGAAATCTTTGGTCTCCACGGAAAACTAGTCAGACTGTGACGCAAGCTCTTCCGATAGGAAGAATGAGTGATGGTGCATGTCATCCCATGGGTATTCTGGGGTGGTCAGAGCTTCAAGGATCTCCTCATTGTTGTTGAAGAAATGAAGTGACAAGTTTGATGGACTGTCGTTGGAGATGGGAGTGAGTTGGTTGGGGGAACTAGACATCATGTAAATGGACATGGTGTTAGACGAAGGAGGTAGTGGTGGGTGAACTTCTTCGATCAAGGTGATCTCAAACTCAAGGGAATGATGATGGAGGTCATCAAGATCGATTCAAAATTTGGGGAGGTCTTGGAAATGGTGGGAGTAATTACCATACAAGCCGCAAAGGGTGCAAGCATGGTTCGTTCTTAATGCCTTGTTCTTTACTACCGGCGTAGTTGGGAGTTCAACCACGGGGATGTTTTCATTAATATCCATGGCATCCAGATGTGCACAGATCATTAGGATTTCAGGGAAATCCTGAGTTGGGTGGCCCTGTTGTTCACAGATAGCACAAGGTGGTACTGGTCGTGGTTCTGCAGTGGCTTTGGTGTTTTTCCCCCTCACCCGTTTGGGTTGGGGTGGTGTAGATGCGGGTGCAGCGGTTGGCCTATGCGGACTGGGTGGGGGGTGAGACTCAACCACAATGGGTTGCACCAGAGTTAACACAACATGCGGCACTGGTGGATCTAGATACCACACCAGGATCCCCAATGTAAAGTTGGGTAGGCTTAAAGTGGCCATGACCAGCTTGGTCATGACCCCAGGTGGGGGAAAGAGGAAGCGAATTGTATGGACTGGAGATGAGCTCACATAACTCCCAACTAGTTGCATGTGGGGGTGAGGTTGTGGTTATGACTGCATGAAATGCTGCTGCTCCAGGTGATGTTGCAGCTGCTGCTGGCATTGCAGTTGTAGATGATGTTGTGGTTGTGGTTGGGGCTACGGCTATTGTTTGGGTGCAGCGGTGCTTGATGAGACCATTCACAAGTCCGCATTTTGCTTTTTTGTCGGTGGTGGCGATACCAAAGAGAAAGAAGCCGTCATGTTGGGATCGATAAACAACCCAGGGCCCACTTTCAACGGTGGGGAGGTGGTGTGTTTTCAACCATAGTGTTGGTTGCAAGGATGATGTGAGCATGTACGGTTTCCTCTTGTGGCTCAGTGGTGGTGATGGTAGGGATAACGTTGGCAAGCACTGTTAACCCTTGTAGATCATGGTAGGTGAGCTAGTCAACCATCATAATCTTCCCTTCATGGGGGAACATCATGAGGTGGAAGATAGTTGATGCGACCGCTTGCATGGAATACATGTAACTCCTCCCAAGGAGGAGGTTGTAATCCAGTTGAGCATTGATGACCTTAATGTCAATCGTGACTGTCTTCCCGCCTAACATGATGGGGACATGAGGGAGGATTCCTTGGGCTTTAGTGGGGTGTCCATCATAAGCCCGCAGAGTCATGGAAGATGGTTGTAGAATAGGTGATCCAAGCTTCTGCCAAAGCAAGGTAGACATGATGCACGTGGATGCCCCCTCATCCACTATGCATCGGTGCACAACCAAGTTTTGGATGGATACTGGGATTTGGAAGGTGATAGTGGAGGGCATGCGTGGCTCTCTGTTTTCTGTATCAAAAGTGATCAGCTTGGAATCGGAGGGGTCTACTTCCCCTAGAGCAACTAGTAAGGCGTTCCATTGTGTTGGGCATGTTTTAAGTACCTCAAGAGAAGACATGGCGGTTGGTGTTTGGGCCAAATCATCCACAACGCTATAGCTGACTCCAGCTCTAACTGTGGTATTATTGGCGATTCTGCGTATGGGGGGGTGCGGGAATGGGGGTAACTGGAGAGGTAAGTTGGTTTTCTTAGACGTATATGTTGCTGACGAGTCAACAGGTTTGGTAGTGGTATTGTACTAGTTTCATCTAGTTTGTAAATTGACCTCTTCAGTGGTCATGGTCATCAGGTGGTGGACACCTGTTTCGGTCATGGGTGGTGCCCCTGGAGTGTTGGGAGTGGCCTGGGGAGGGGTAGCAATTTCCACCAATCCTTGGACTAGTAGTGGGTTTTTAAGCAAGATGGGAGGAGGTCCTTGTGGTGCCGGGTTGGGTTGTGCTTGGTTTGTGGCATTGGCAGCCTATTGGGCCTTGTTTCGAATGGCCTGCTTGGCATGACCCATGAGGAGGCACTCGAATGTATAGTGCCCATAGACCTTGTAGAGTGTGCATGATTGGTTTGTGCACAATAGGGAATTGCATCTTGGTGCATTTGGTTGTGGGGGGTTATGGGCTGGCTGGTTTGCTGCGGCATTGTTAGGGGGATTCTGTTGTTGACCGCCTCCTTTCGGTTGGTTGTTGCCCTAGTTGCAGGGCTAGTTATTTCTATCTTGCCCTTGTTGATTGTTGGGGGTAGGCTGGTTGGGACGGTTTTGATGTGCAATTACTTGTCCCAACGGGGTGGGTGGAGGGAGGACGGGGGCTTGGACTTGTTGCACTGGTGGTGCATAGTATATTTGTGGGGATGGCAGTGCCATGAATGTGGGAATTTGTCCCACATACTACTGTACTAGCCAAGCCATAGCTTGAGCCTACTATGGTGGAACAGGTTGTGCATAGAAGGTGGTTGCTCTGGACTGAGACATCATTCTAGCATAGTCCAAAGCTTGGTTTTGGTAAGCAATGTTAGCGGTGCTTCTTGGTTGTAGTGCCATGGTAGGTGGTGTCGGTTGGGGTAGTGTTTGTTGGGAGACTGACCCTATGATGCCATCTGCTGCGTGGGATGCCCCCGATGCATCACGGTAAGAGGTACTTGGACGGGGAGCGTCTGGGATGATGGTATACAAGTATCCTGACTGGGTGTAAATGAGATCAAATTGCTGGGCCTTCAATATGGCCTCTTCTTCAGATTTAGGACATTTAGATGCAACATCCTTTGCAATGGGTGGGAGAAAAGTCTTGAGGAACCAATCTAAGAAGATCCTGTCATCAAGTTGGATCTTACATAAGCTACAACGCCGCTGCCACTCATGGATATGGTCAGTGATGTGGGTGGTAGTGTTTTGGTGACAGGATAGTAGGATCTCCACCCCTTCATCATATCTGATGGGGAGTTGGAAATACTGCAGGAACATGAAGGCTAGGGAGTTGAAGCTGGGGTACTTGGATTATGGCAGCTCAATGTACCATTTGGCTGTGGCACCTGTGATGGTGCGTTGGAACAGCCTCAGCCTGATGGAGTCTTCTACAATGCTATTAGATGAGCACCATAGATGGAAAGTCATTATATGATTTTGGGGACATTCCCCGGCTTTGCCTTCAAAATTTGGGATGTCTAAAGGTAGCTTAGTTGGCATGGGTGGCCAAAAATATTGGTGATGGATGGGGTCATTTGTCAATCTATCCAATTCAGGAAAGTTCAAATGAGCCATGAATGGAATATTTGACCCCAAGTTGATGTGGGATGGTGATAAAATGGGAGTGGGGTTCGCAGGTGCATAATGCATCTGCATGACTGGGAGTGCTTATGGTGGTACCATAGTGGATGGGCCACTGCCCCCAAGTGTTATGGGAGGGATGGTATGGGTGGCAGGGGCATTGCCCCCCTGCATGGCGATGGGGGCAATGTGGGTGGTTGGTGCACTGCCCCCCTATGTGGCAGGTGGGATAATGTGTGTGGAGTGTGTGGCTACCGGACCAGCTTGGCTGGTCACTATGGGTGGTGGTAATTGGATAATGACAGTTTGCATGACTGTTCTTGGATCACTTGCCACATTGTGGATGACTGGTTGTGATGTGGACATGGGTCCACTTGCTAAGGTTAGACTAGAAAATGGATCCGGGTTTGCAGTAGCCATGGCGGCTAGATGGTGCGGTGTGGAGGTCTGGTTCAGACTGATATGGGTCTGAATCATAATCAGAGGCTGTGTGGGCCTTTGATAGTGTGGGAGATCAATGAGAACGACTATGAAGGTGCCGACTAAGTGTTCCAAATGGTGGTGGTTTGCCTCTTAGGCGTGAGGAATATCGTGGAGGATCAACTGTGTTTGTTTGTGTGAATGAAACTGGTGGGTATGAAATTTGGACCCCGATTTCAATGGCTTCGTACTGGCTGAAGGTGGTCTCTTAGCCACCAAGACTACCAGAAATACAACGCTTGGCTTGTTCCTCATGGGTAACTCTACTCAATCGGAAGGGGTCATTTCCTGTTTCGCTTGGCAATTCCTCTCAGTGGCTAGCTATTTTGGGGTTCTTGTGGTACTCCTCACAATGAGTTTCTGGGAAAATCCCAAGTACTTCCCATAGTTGTAGCAGTCAAGGACTTATGTCCTCAAAGACTGCAGAGTTGATGAACTTAGTGTAAATTTGGTAACTTTTAAGTCTCACTCAGCGTCATGAATTGAGTTGGGTTAATTATCTGGTATGGTGTGTTGGTTTGCTTGCTTGTTCTGGTATTTGGTTTGCAATATGGTTTATGAATTCATGGTAGAGTTCACATCATGGTTTTGAATGCAAATGTAAACAAAAACTTGTAAGCAAATATTGTGATTAACCCTGAATTGTTGTCCTAACTAAGTGTCTACCTCTTAGTGGTACTCTTCTTCAACCAAGAGAAGGTGCTAGGCTCTCAACACAATCGGACTAAGCCCATCTGTAGATCCTCAGGTCACCTCCCAAGTGCTAGGTTGGTCAAGCAGGGAGGACGCTTAGCGCCGTGAGAAGCCCTCCTTCTCTACCCCCCGTAGCTTCCAGGTCACCTGGTTTTAATGGTTTAGGAAAAATGCCATGGAGTGCCTAGATCTATATGAGATTTTCCCTTTGTCATATCCCAGAATACCCTAGAGGGTGATGACTAGGTAGAGGAGGAAGGGGGCAGCAATATGGTTAATTTTATGTTAATTTTAGTTGGGATAATTCATTTTAATGAACCTTAATGATTGGATTAGCATATACACATTGTTCATTGATTTATTTGAAAAAATTGAAAACTGAAATAAACAAAGACCTATAATGGTGGAAAGAGGCGGCTCTACCACACTAACAGTCCTATAAAACTGGAAATTTTTGCTAATTAAACTGAAAACAACTTATGTGTGACAGGCCGCACATTTCTGACTAAATCCCACGAGAGGGCCGCGATATTTTTCCAGAAATGAGTGAGGGGGTCACAGAAAATGTCAAAACAAGTGCAACTTGAGCTCCTGGGCTGAATTCATGCCTATATGAGGATTAGGTGCACCCTGGGTGTGCTTGTCTACCAATTAAGTGCGCCTTCCTACACCTTTCCCCCCGATAAGAGCGACCTGCTCCGGAAAGGGGTGTTTTTGGTGCTGCAGGGTCAGATCTAGCCGACAGTAACTTGTACTGGGTTAGTTTGACTCGACTCGACCTAGGAAAGGCTTAAACACTGAAAAAAAACAAGGAAAAACAGCAAATCTAAGCATATCTAATAGAACATTTTTGAAACTAGGGTAAAAACTGAAAAACTTGAAAAACTTTGAAATTTTTTCCCAGGGATCCTGTAGGATCAACCCAGTGGATTCGCCAAAGCTGTAGTGAGAATTTCTCCTCACTACATGGGTAAAAATGGCTCCCTTGTGCCTATAGGGCACAAGGGTAGGTTTCTACCCTTAGAAAACAATAAAAAACAGAAGTAAAAATGACTGAACTAGAGCTGCGAATTGAAACTAAACGAATCTACACTAGAACAAGTAAATGGTAGCTGAAATAAACTATATCTAAGCTAATAATATAAAGAAAGAAGATATGGATTATTGTTGAACCCCTCTGCACATAGTGGGTTAGGGTTCCACGTCCAAAACCTGCAAGAGAAACCTATACTACTATGGAAGCAACCTGCAAACAAATGTTAATGAAAAACATGCAAATCACAATATGAGTTAGAAAGAAAAATAAACAAATGAACATAAATAGAAATGAGATTATACCTCACTTAGGTGTAAATGGGCCACCATGCCCTAGCTCATGGGATCACCTCTCTCTTGGTTGGGGGAGCAATGGCTTGGAAAAATGGAAATGAAGGAGAGGGAGAGTGGGTGGTTTGAGAGCAAGAGATCTCAAAGCATCCACGGGCAGCATAACAATATGCAAATGAGGAGTGTTTTTAAGAGTGACCCCCCACCCTCCTTATATAGTTTTTCCAAGGGGTTTTAGGGTTTTAAGCCCTTGGTCAAGGCTTTAGCCCCTTTTTTGGACCTTTAGCCCCTTTTGCCCTAACTTTAGCCCCTTTCAGGGTTTTAGCCCCTTTTTTAGGGCTTTAGCTCCTAGGGGTCTATTTTGGGCTCTTTTTTGGGGTTTTTATCCCTTTTCTTCATCCTTGGGCTCTTTTGGAGGTGTGGGGGTCAAATGGAAGGTCATGGAAGGTCTTATGGAGTGAAATGAGTGTTGTGAGGTGGTGTCCTTGGGTGGTGTAGGCCATTGCGAGCTGTGTGGGGGTTTTTGGGTTAACAATAATTACTTTCCTTTTGACAGGATCATACAACTTGTATGATTTTGTGTCTTTATAATAACCAAAAAAATGCATTTTTCCTTTATTACCTAATTTCTTACTTAGCTCATCTAGAACATGTGCATATACGACACAAACAAAAACGTTTAAATAAGAAACATTGTGTTTCATACCTATCCAAGCTTTTGGAAGGACTTTGTTCTTCAAAGTCTTTGTTGGACACTAATTCATGATATATATAGTAGTTTCCACTGTTGCAACTCAATATTCATTTGAGAAATGCTTGGTCATTATCATGTTGTGAACCATTTCCATAATGGTTCTATTCTTCCTTTTTGCGACACTGTTATACTAACGTGTATACCGTGTAGTGAATTGCTTGTGTATCCCATGGGTCTTGTAAAAATTTAGAAATTCATTTGAGACATATTCACTGCCTCTATCTATCCTTAAGATCTTGATGCTATCTCCACCTTTCTTTTCCACAAGCTCCTTGAACTGCTGAAAACATCCAAATGTATTAGATTTATGTTTTACGAAATAAACCCATGTTTTTTCTTTTGAAGTCATCAATAAAAGTGATAAAATAAATTAATTGAATCCTCCTATGAATGGTGTCTGCACTAGCCCACAAATTCCAGAGTGGACAATTTTCAGTGGTGTGTGTGCTCTATATGACTTTCTGACTAGAAAAGTCTCTCTATGTTGCTTTCCAAAGATGCATCCTTCAGAAATTATCTCTAGTTTTTCAATCAATGGCATTCATTTCATCACATTCTTCATGTGTAGGAGCTTCATCCCTCCAAAATTTAGATGTCCAAATTTGAAATGCCATAGCCAGGATTCATCTTGCACCTCTGATTGAAATGCTACTTGTATTTTTGTGTTGTCTTTTTCTTCTTTGTCGCAGTGCTTGTCTGCTTCTTTGCATTTTTCCTTGAATGCAGCTTCTAAATTTTCATTCTTCCCTTCATGAATGACTTGAGTTGTATTTTATTTCATGTATGTCCTTATCCTTAAAGGAAACAAGATATTTCTTTCCATCCATACTCTTTCTATCATCTGGTTGGTTGAGTGTATGTCTTTAATCACACGATGATTGTATTCCATATAGACTTTGTAACCTTTTTGTAACAGTTGTCCAATGCTCATCAAATTTTGTTTGAGACCTTCAACATAATATACTTGAGGAATACTTTTTTCTCCCCCTATTTGGTTAGAATCCCAACAGTACCTTTTCCCAAAACAATGACTTGGATATTATTTCCAAGTGTGACATCAGTTTGAACTGATTTATCTAGATTGGAAAAGAAATTTAAATTACAAGTCATATGATTTATATATCCTGGATCTAAATACCATATGTCACATAGACTTTCTTGGACAGCATTGCATTCAATTGGGGATGCAAATTCCAAAAACATTGTGTCATATGAAGTGTTGTTGTTGCTTGACTGGTTTCCTTGGTCATACTACTTCTTCCTCCAATCATATGTAAAATGTCCAAATTTCTTGCAATGATGACATTGTATTTTTTATTTATCAAACTTGTGACCACTTAGATGACTAGGGTTCTGTTTTTGACCTCTACCAATGACATTTGCAGGACTGTTCTTTCATCCTCCATTGGAAAAAATTCTTCCTCTACCTCTACTAAGAATTAGAAGGCAGACAAAGCAGAGCTGATAAGATTGCTTACACAAGGAATGGTCCAACCAATTCAATTGATTAATATGAAATGATTACACTATATAGATGTAGCTTATCATAAAAAAACAACAGCTAGATCCATAAGAAGTGGATCTAAAACGTTTTCATATTAAATATAGAAAGGACACATCAACCCTAAACCTAGATACTCTGCAAGAATTTCTACATTATTCCAACATACCCCCTTAATGTAGAAATGGATTTTCTACAACACCTAATTTCTGCCTAAGGATCTCAAAGTGAATCTTTCCAATAGGTTTGGTAAATATGTCAGTGAAATTATTACTTGTGTTACAATAAATAAGTTTAATTTCCTTAGACTCAATATTTTCTCTGATAAAATGATGTTGCAGTTCAATGTGTTTTGTCCTTGCATGATAAACAGGGTTGTGTGCCAATTTGACTCCACTTTGATTATCATAATGTACTTTTGTGGGTTCTTCTTGCTTTTCTCCAATGTCTTCAAGAATCCTCCTCAACCAGATAGCTTCACATATTGCATTAGAAATGGCTTTGTATTTAGCTTATGCGGATGATAGAGAAACAGTTGGTTGTTTCTTGCTGCTCCATGATACGACTTGAGATCCAATGTTGAATGCATATCATGTAGTAGATATTCTGTCATCCGGATTTCCTGCCCAATCAGAATCAGAAAAACCTTCCAATTGAACATCAAACTTATCAATGTATAAAAGACCAAAGTTCATTGTCCCTTTTAGATATCTAAGGACTTTTTTTGCTGCTATCCAGTGGTTGTCATTTGGTTTAGCCATAAACTGGCTCAAAATGCTGATTTCATATGATATATCTGACCTTGTGGTAGTGAGATAATTCAGGCTTCCCACCAACTATCGATACAACGTACCATCTGCATCCTTTGATCCATCTTGACTGCATAACTTCACATTATGTTCTAAAGGAATTGTTGATACTTTGCAACCACTCATATTAAATCTATTCAGTATTTCCCTCACATACTTACTTTGAGTGATCATTGTTTTTCCAGATTCTCTCCAAACTTCAAGTCCCAAACAGTAATGTAATTCTCCAAGGTCTTTCATTTCAAACTGTTGGTAATAACTCCCGATTGATTATTATTCCAATGCAAATGCCTATATTTATACAAATCACATGACGGTTGGGTTTCACCTTCTGCTCAGCCTTTTTGGCTTCCTACTATTTATTTATTTATTTATTTACAATATATAACCCTAATGGATTATATTATAACAATCCCCCTCTCAATCCGAAGGGGTGTTCGTAAGTCCGAGCATGTTTCTGAACCTTTCAAACTTTTCTCGTCCAAGCGCTTTGGTGAAGATGTTTGCAACTTGATCATTTGTGGAACAATGTCGAAGATGGACTGTCTTGGCTTCTACATGATGTCAAATCAAATGATACTTTGTGTTTATGTGTTTGGTTCGATCATGGAATCTAGGATTCTTAGCCAGCTTGATTGCAGAAGTATTGTTGACCAATAATGGAGTGGAGTTCTCTTGTTTTTCTTGCAAATCTTCAAGTATCTTCCTGAGCCATACTATTTCTTTCGTTGCTTCAGTTGCAACCACATATTCTGCTTCTGTTGTTGAATCTATCGGAACTAATTGTTTGTGTGATCTCCATGAGACAGTTGCTGATCCAAGACTCATAGTGTATCCAGAAGTTGATACTCCTGTCTCCTTATCGCCATCAAAATCTAAGTCTGAGTACCCAATAAGTTTGAATTCATCCACTTTAGAGTACTTGAGTCCAACGTCTTGAGTCCCCTTCAAGTATCTTAGAACTCTTTTTGCAGCTGACCAGTGTCCTTCACAAGGTTTATGCATGAACCTTGAAAGTATGCCAACAACATAAGAAATATCTAGTCTAGTTGTTGTAAGTTAGATAAGACTTCCTACCAGTTGTCGATACTTGGTCGCATCCTCAAATTCTTTTCCTTCGCTTGATGTGAGCTTTATTTTCTGTTCCATTGGAGTAGATATAGGGTTGCATTCTGTCATGCAAAATTTGTTTAGTAGTTCTCCAACATATTTTTTCTGAGATAGGAAAATATACTTAGGATGTTGAGTGACTTCAATTCCTAAGTAATAGTGGACATGTCCCATATCTGTCATTTCAAAAATCTTTTTCAAATCTTTCTTTATGGATGCTATATAGCTCTCATTGTTCCCTGTCATCAAAAGATCATCTACGTACACCACAAGATACACAACAGATCTTCCAACTTTCTTTATAAACAGTGTTGCATCATCAAGATCAAAATGTTTGAAATTTAACTTCAAAAGATGCTTGGTTAAATTTTCATACCATGCGCGAGGTGCTTGTTTTAGGCCATACAAGGCTTTGACAAGCTTGCATACCTTTTGTTCTTTTCCTTTCACAACAAAGCCTTCTGGCTGAGACATTAAGGCATTCTCTTTCAAGTCTCCATTCAAGAAAGCAGTCTTCACATCCATTTGATGAACTTTTCACCCTTTCTGAGCAGCTAAAGAGAGTAAGGTATGGATGGTAGCCCATTTTGACGTAGGAGAAAATGTTTCTTCATAGTCAATTCCTTCTTTCTGTGCATAGCCTTTTGCTACAAGCCTCGCTTTGTGCTTGTCAAGTGAGCCATATGATTTGTATTTGTTCTTGTACACCCACTTGCAACCAATTGGTTTGGTTCCACTTGGAGGGTCAACCAGCTTCCAAGTTCCATTCTTTATGAGTGCATCATACTCATTCTGCATAGCTTCTTTCCACTCAGCTCGAGTAGAAGCTTCTTCAAAGGAAGTTGGTTCAAAGTTAGAAGATAAATTAAATTCACAATCAAATGATACATCCATGTCATCACCTGAATTATCTGCTTCTCCTCCATGTCTTTTCGAACTTCTCGGTCCCATCTTTCCAACTTCATCCTGATGGACACTTTCAAGTGTCTTTTTGGCCCATTTAGGAATCTTCCGTGATGGTCCTGGTTGATCAGCTGGTGGTGCTTCATCATTGATTGAGAGTCTTTCAATTCTCTCAATCACGTCATCTAGTTGAATCTCTTGATCAGGTGAAGTCGCAGGAACTTCTTCATGCGGGGGAGTTGGTGCTTCATATGGAAATTCCAAAGGTTGATCCAAAATAGGAATCCCCCCTTCAAGGTTTGGAATTTCATATTCATTTTTAGAATATGTCTTTAGATGAGGATAACTTTCCAAATGATCAAGCTGTCTCTCAATGGACTGGTCATTTTTATTAGTTTCAAGAAAAATGACATCTCTGGAAATAACAAACTTCTTGTTTACCTCATCATACAAATGGTATGCCTTGGAGTATTCTTCGTACCCCAGGAAAATGCATTTTCTACTTCGAGCACCAAGCTTGTTTCTTTGCTCCTTTGGAATCAAGGCATAACAGGTGGAACCAAAAAATCTGAGATGCATGACTGAAGGGAGATGGCCAAACCACAATTCACGTGGTCTTGTTATCAAGTGCATTTGAGGGACTTCTGTTTCTCAAATATGCTGCACATTTTACTGCATCACCCCAAAACATTAGTTTTACATTCTTGAAAAACATCATTGAGCGAACCATATTCATTATGGTTCTATTCATTCTTTCTGCTACACCGTTTTGTTGAGGATTGTAGGGAAATGTAGTCTAATGTGCAATTCCATGTTGGCGAAGATAATTTTCAAAAGAATTTGAAGTGTATTTTTTTCCATTATCAGTACGAAGTGTACCAATTTTTGATTGTGCTTGTTTTTCAATCAATGCATGAAAGTCTTTGAATGTTTGAAATGCTTCTGACTTTGTCTTTAAACAGTAAATCCAGCACATTCGTGAGTAGTCATCAACAAATGTCATAAAATACTTATTCCCATTTGCTGAAGGAGTTGGCATTGGGCCACACAAATTAGAATGCACTAACTCTAATTTCCTACTTGCTCTGAAATTAGATTCATGGAATGGAATCTTACTATGTTTCCCTAATATACATGCATCACATTTATTCTTCTCTTTAGGAATGGTGGGAAAACCAAATACACCATTCTTTCTTAACAAACGAAGACTGTTATAATTTAGATGACCAAATCTTTCATGCCACAATGAGCTAGATGACATATTACCTTCTCCATGCTGAGAGAGGTAGGCATAGTTCTGAAATCTTGCGGATGAACCCTTGAGCTTCAGCAGCTTCCCATCTTCGTATCCAATCATAATGACTTGGTTGTCAGAGGACTTTATTATTTCAACGATTCCATCAAACATGTGGATGGAATGGCCTTGCTATCGAATCTCCACCAATGAGCTCTGATACCACTTGTTGGTAATAACTCAAGATTGATTATTATTCCAATGCAAATGCCTATATTTATACAAATCACATGACAGTTGGGTTTCACCTTCCGCTCAGCCTTTTTGGCTTCCTACTATTTATTTATTTACAATATATAACCCTAATGGATTATATTCTAACAAAAACTCTTGTGACAGTTGATTTTTAATTTATGTAATCAACTTACATGAATTCCCTGTAATGACGAGATCATCTACATATAAATATATCAAACAAATATTTCCTTCCTTATCTTTCTTCATGTAAAGGTTAGGATCAGTTTTGCTTTTCATTAAACCTTTCTTATTAAAGAAGGTATCAATCTTTATGTAGCGTGACCTAGGATCTTGTTTCAATCCATAGATAGCTTTCTTTAATTTACATACAAGATGTTCCTGTCCTTTCTGTACAAATCCTTCAGGCTGAACTAAGTAGACTTCTTATTTTAAATCACCATTTAGGAAAGCATATTTTACATATAACTGATGTATTTTCCATTTATGTGTTATGGCTAATGCAACCAGAATTCTAATTGTGTTTAGTTTTTCTACTGGTTCAAAAGTATCCTCAAAGTCAATTCCCTCCTTTTGTGTATAGCCTTTTTCTACTAGTCTTGCTTTAAATCTTTCTATGCTACCATTTGATTTAAGCTTATATTTAAAAAACAATTTACAGCCTATGGGTGTCTTATCCTCTGGTAACTTAGTCAATTCCTATTAATTCTTGCACATGATCTAGGAACTATGAATCAAAATCATCAAAGAATTATTAACAAAATACTCATGAATTGGAAATAACTGGAATACCAAATAGGTTTCCTCTCTGTATATTATATAAACAATAAAGGATTACAATTCCATGCATGAGCCATAGCTTAACTCAATGAAGAATTCGAATAACTAAGGGACAATTCGAATTCCCATGCATGAGTCTAGCTTAACTGACTCTTTGCCATGCAATACCACTCAGTTAACCACTTGACAAAAAACCTTAATTGACTCACCAATCCTAACTGAAGTTGGAGTGCAATAAATGACTTAATCTCAACTGAAGGAGATCAAACACATGTCATAGCAACCAACCATCAAGTGCTAGTACTGCATGACTCCAATAAACCTTGATGAGGTTAACTGAAGCTGAACTGACCATTAGAAGTTGGTGAAAGCGCCTAGTACACTCCAGTTCATTAAATAATAATAAAATAATCAATAAATAATGATTAAATAATATATTTAATGCATGGAGGCGCCTTAACTGACTGTAACTGATTGGTTGAACTGAAAGTAACCCCCAGTCAGCAATTAGGTGCATGAATGTCAACCAGATCACCCCTGGAGTGCTCCAGTTAGCCTCCTTGACTGTAGGAAAGGCTAAGTTAGCCTCCTTGACTGTAGGTAGGCGTGGGAGTGACTGGGATGATGGTAATTAATGCTCCTTGATGTCAATTAAACTTAGGATAGTGGTTTAACTAGGCCAATTTGACTGAAGAGTGTGTATGATGGTAAATGTCTCCAACAATTCCCAAGTCTATTTTTTCATAATTGAGTTATATTCTTCATTCATTGATTCAACCCATTCTACTTTATCTTTTGCTTGTTTGTAATTCATTGGTTCACTGGTATTCATTATATTAGACATTAGAGCATAATCATTGTACCTTGGAGGGGGATGAATCTATCTTGTTGACCTTCTTAGCATTAAATTACCTACAGGGGTTCCATCCATAATTATTCTGCTTTCTGGTGTGTCTTCCTATGAACTTGTAGAAGTAATCATTCTGATTTTCTACTTTCATTTTTGCTTCTGCTATTCTGTTCCTCCTACTTCTCTTGTGGCTCTTCCACTTCGTGCTCTTGAAATATTGAGTTTAACTTGACATATTCATCATTGTTAGTTAGACTATGCCCTTAGTCTGTTTTTTTACTTGCATATGTATGTTCATGGAACACCACATCTCTAATAGCAATTAATTTATGAGTGCTAGGGTGAAACAGCTTATAGGATTAGTGATTATTGCAATACCCAACAAAGACACATTCAAGTGATTTAGCATCTAGTTTCCTCCTATCATCTTTTGGTATGTGGGAAAATGATTTACAACCAAAGATTTGTAGATGATTAACTTGTGGTTTATATCCATTGGAAACCTCAAATGGTGTTTGAAATTATAATTTCTTTGTCGGACTGATATTTTTCAAACATACAATAGTATTCACAGCTTCTGCCCAAAAACCATTCGGAATTTGCTTACCTTGTAGCATGTTGCATGCACATTCAACTAGTGTTCTATTCTTTCATTCTGCTATCCCATCTTGCTGAGGAGTGTGAGATACTATAAACTGTTGTTGGATACCATTCTCCTTACAGTATTTCTTGAAAGCTCCAGACACGTACTCGCCACCATTGTCGAATCTGAGAATTTTAATGCATTTTTCTGTCTGCTTTTCAATCATGGTTCTGAACTCCTTGAAGTATTCAAATACATCTCCTTTCCTCCTTATGAAGTACACCCATGTGTATCTAGAGCTATCATCAATAAGTGTAAGAAAATATGATGCACCTCCTAAAGATCTAGTTTGCATAGGTCCACATAGTTCTGTATGAATTAATTCAAGCAGACCAGTTTGCCTCTTTTCTTGATGTACTAGGAATTCATTTCGATGTTGTTTTCCAAGTGCACATGCACTACATTCTAAATGTTCATTCTTTATTACAGGAAGACCTTCAGCCATAGATTTATTTTGAATTAATACAAGATCATGATGGTTAATGTGGCCATACCTCTGGTGCCAAAGTTCCTCTGTGGTGATTATGGTGGATGCAAGTGCCTGATGACCGTCTTTTCTCACATCTAGCTTGTATAGTCCTCCACATATTGAACCTATAGCAACAATCTTGAAGTGGTTTCGAATGTATTTTATATGGCATTGGTACTTTCCAAACTATACCTTCAGGTCATTCCCGGTTATGGTTGAAACAGATATTAATTTTTTCTTAATGCCAAGAATATACATGACATTATGAATCTGTCTCAATTGAGCATTAGATAATTTCACTTTTATTATTCCATAACCTTGCACTTGGTGTGACCTATTATCTCCTAAATATATGTGAGTGCCATCATGTTTCTCATTGTATTCATCAAACCATTCTCTCTTACAAGAAATATGTGCAGATGCACCTGAATCTATGACCCATGCATTCTCATCATTTGTCTCAATAGACAGAGCATCTTCATAAATAAATAATCTCAGATTTTTAAAGTCATTAATTTTAGAGGTGTTTGTATTTGCAAAATTTCCATTGTGACTTCCATTATAGTTTTTATTTCTATAGAATTTATTCTAATAGTGATTTCTATTGAGGTGTCTTGATTCGCCCCAATGATGACCATCTACATTATTTCTACCAGAATTATTCTGAGCCATACCTTTATGTTTTTGATGAAATATGTTGTTAGAATAATCAACCCATAGTTTACCACCTTAGACATTAATTAAATTATTTTTGTCTTATTTGCCTAGTTCATGTGTCCCACCTTATGCAAGTTGTCATTTACCTATCCATAGTGTTCAAACTTGCCTATTTTGACTCATGTAGCGCTTGGAAAACCTCAAGGAATCAATTCTAATTTATTCCTAGCCTCCTAGGTGCCCTTCTGCTTTTTCTGCTTTATTGCCTGCTTTTTCAGTGCTTTAAGGCAATTGGGAAAGTTTGACTAGGTGAGGTGAACTAGTTTTTTGTCCTCTACATCCTCCACTCTTTTCTCCTTGGAAAATCATGTATGATTTTTCATTCCATCACTCTTTAGCTTGCCTAAGTGCTTTTGCCAATTCGTGAGCTCCATGACTAATTTGGGATCAACTTTTTGCACCTATGGGGGATTTGCTTAATTTTAGTAAGCCTAATTTATGCTAGATTCGAATTGCCTCCTCATGCATTCAAATCCCTTATGTAATTATTTAATGCAGCAACCTATTATGTTACAGGGTTGGCTATTGTACACTGAGTTAATACAGTTTAGTGTTCAGCTCCATTTTCAGTCTCTTTTGTGAGTGATTTTGCATGATCAATTGATAATTGTTGTGAGTAAAATTAATCTGTCACTGGGTTTAATTTCCACATATGCCTCTGTCTCCATTCCATTGTTTGCTTCTGTCTCCATTCCATGGTCTGCTCCATGGTTTGTATCTGTGTGGATATCGACCTCTTGCCATCAGTGCCAAGTCTGAACCTCTACCATCCAGATCATAGTTCTTCAATATTTCTTCTTCTTGGATTAGAATCCCTATAAGTTATTCAAAATTTGGGGTTTTCTCTCTTGTTTCAAGTGCTGAGATAAACACTTTGTAGTCTGGCAGTAATCCTTTTAGAGTAACTGTTACTAAATCATAACTTTCAACAACTTCACCTATGTCACCCAATTTATCACTAAGTTCTTTAATGAGAGAAATAAATTTGCTTACCCCTTCATTAGCCTCCATATTGATTGACAACAATTTGGTTTTGAGAAACAAAACCCAATTTGCATCAGTTGTTTGATACAGCCCTTTAAGCGTGTCCCATGTTGCCTTGGATGTTGTACAATTTCTGATATGTGGAATGATGTTATCTTTGATAGACATCCTCAAAGTGAGTTTTGCTTCCATATCCCACTTATTCCAGTCCAAAAGCAATGCAGCAGTTGTAGGCATCAACTCATCTCCAGTCACAATCAACCATGCATTAGCGGATTCAACCACAATAATCATCTTAAATTTCCAATTTACATAATTTTCACCATTTAATTTGGATGCTTCATTGATATACGTATCAGCAAGAGGTGGATTTTCCATTTTACCTTTCTTCCGCTGATCTGAAGAGCTGATTTTTATTCAACCAGAGAAGAAAATTTGAGAACTATACTTCTGACAAAAGGAACAAGCATTTCTGGGGGAGGTACCCGATATTGGTGTAAGAGTTGGCTTAAGCACCACTCTTCTGCTTGTGACCACTTCAACATTGCCACCGCTCTTCTCCTATGGTGGACAAGCGGTACCACCACTCTTCTTTTGAAAAATTGGTGGAGGCACCACTCCTCACCTTCAGTTGATAGGCGGTGCTCTCACGGGAGGAGAAAAAAATATCAGACAGGAAGCATTATTTACATGGGCTATGATTTTCTCATGCAGCGATCTTCAACAATTTTCCTAGACCGGTCTTACCTCAGCACAAACACCTCTTCAAATATGCATTGGCGAGAGAAAGTTGGGAGGTGAGTTTAGATTAGCAGGAACTATGTTGTTCACATGCAACAATGGTTGCTTCAATCAATGATTCTCTCACGACGATGATAATGAGTAGACAGCTCACCTTCAATACTCACGGTACATGGTGGCCAAAGTGGGAAGGCAGAGCATACGAAGTTGATGAGGAGAATCATCTAGATCTACTTCTCTTAGCT
This sequence comes from Pseudotsuga menziesii, assembly GCA_001517045.1. Taxonomy (NCBI): domain Eukaryota; kingdom Viridiplantae; phylum Streptophyta; class Pinopsida; order Pinales; family Pinaceae; genus Pseudotsuga; species Pseudotsuga menziesii. Next base: position 194,243 of record LPNX010522643.1, on the reverse strand, counting down.
ATGGATCTAGGAGCTGAAGTGGGAATAGAGTTGATTATATGTGTAGGAAAAAAAATCTCCACACTTTGTAGTGGACTATTGTAGCTGCTTCATGATTTCTTACCACACAACCGTGGTGCATATTTGATTTATTCAAAACGTCAATCATGGATCTGCAAATGATGAAGGAGACTTAGGTAAATTCACTAGAAATGGGGGATTCCATGCAGGTCTGTTAACTAGGAAGAGATCGCTCCATGACACCAACGATTTGAGAAAAAAAAAGTCCATGTGTCAGGCAGTAGTACAGCTTTCACCTTTAGCCTTCAATTCTTCACGTGTCAGGAAGCAATGCAAATGGTGGCCAAAGTGGGGAGGTGGAGCATACGAAGGTGATGAGGAGAATCATATAGATGTACTTCGCTTAGCTATGGATCTAGGAGCTGAAGTGGGCGCAGAGCGGATTATATGTGCAGCAAAAAAAATATCCATGCTTTGCAGTGGACTGTTGTAGCTGCTTCGTGATTTCTTACCACACAACTGTGGTGCAGATTTAATTTATGCAAAACGTCATTCACAGATTTGCAAATGATGAAGGAGACTTAGGTAAATTCACTGGTGATGGGGGCTTCCATGCAGGTCTATATACCAGGAAGAGCTCGCTCCATGACACCAATGATCTGAGAAAAAAAAATCCATGTGTCAAGTAGTAGTACGGCTTTCACCTTTAGCCTTAAATTCTTCACATGTCAGGAAACAGTGTAGATGGTGACCAAAGTGGGAAGGCAGAGCATACAAAGTTGATGAGGAGAATCGTCTAGATGTACTTCGCTTAGATATGGAGCTAAGAGCTGAAGTGAGCATAGAGCTGATTATATGTGTAGCAAAAAACATCTCCATGCTTTGTAGTGGACTGTTGTAGCTGCTTCACGATTTCTTACCACACAACCATGGTGCAGATTTAATTTATGCAAAACATAAATCATGGATCTATAATGATGACTGAGACTTAGGTAAATTCATTGACAATGGGGGCTTCCACACAGGTCTATATATTATAAAGAGCTCACTCCATGACATCAACAATCTGAGAAAAAAAAATCCACGTGGCAAGCAGCAGTACGACTTTCACCTTTAGCCTTCAATTCTTCACGTGTCAGGCAACAGTGCAGCTTCTCCTTAAGCAGCCTTTAGTAGCGGCGGATTCACTTTACGATGATGGAAAAAAATATTTCATCTCCTTCAATGTTGCTCTCCTTCAATACTTACTCACGGTAGGTAGCACACAATGATGCAGAAAAAAAAATTTACCTTCTTACTCACAGCCCAACATTCACACAAGCTCTGATACAAACTAAGAATTAGAAGGAAAACATAGCAGAGCTGATAAGCTCGCTTACACAAGGAATGGTCAAACCAATTCAATTGATTAATATGAAATGATTACAATATATAGATGTAGCTTATAATAACAAACCAACAGCTAGATCCATAAGAAGTGGATCTGAGACCTCTTCATACTAAATATATAAAGGACACATCAACCCTAAACCTAGATACTTCACAAGCATTTATACATTATTCCAACACATCTAGAATTAAATACCCCCCTACCTCTTCCATGGCTTATGATGATTTTCTTGCAAATGCACCTTCTAATGATGTACTTGATCTAATTTTTTTATGTTCATGATTTATGAGTGAGGGTTGTAACTCATCAATGGTAAACTAGGACAAGTATTGTTTTCTTCCAAGGTCACATCTAATGATTCAAATTTTGGTCGAATACTTCTAAGCACTTTTTCAACAACCCTTTTGTCTTATATATTTTCTCCATGAGATTTCAATTGATTTATTAGACCAACAAATCGAATATAGAATGATTCCACTGACTATGTATCTTTCATTAAGAGGGATTCAAAATCTCTTCTAAGAATTTGTTTAGTAGTCTTTACCTTGTCTAAGCCTTAATAGGGAGTTTCTAGTGTGTCCCATGCCTCAATTGGTTTTTCTACTGCTTCTTTTGGGAGTATGTTTTCATGCATTGCTTGATGTATGTAAAACAAATCCTTTCTGTCTTTCTTCCTATGTTCCCTCAAAGAATCATTCTCAACTTGTGTGAGATTATTATATGCTACCTAATCTAATGGTTCTATATAACCATTTTGGACTATCTCCCATATAGTTTGACCTCAGGAACAGAGCCTACATGGTTAGAGACCAATATTCATAATTCTATCGTGAAAAAAGTGGAGTTTTCAAACTTAACATTTGTGCACCAGAAGTGGAAGCCATTTTTTAATTTTTATTTTTCTTAGAAAATTATTATCCCCTTTTTAAGACAAGGTTTCTTTCCTAAACTTGCTATAATAGCAGATACTAGATCCAGGAAAAATTATGACAGTTAACTTCAGTTACCATGTAGTAAATATTTTTTTTCTTTTGAACCATGACACACTTATTTTAGTAAACCCAATCATTTTCTTTGATGAGTTCACTTAACCTAGAACAAAATAACTTTAACCGTACTTAACTTCAATCAGATTTACCGTAACTAGATTAACTTCGACAAGACTCAACTTTCACTTTAACCTCGACATAACCTTTTAACGGACTTTTCTTCGACACACTTTTATTTCGACAAAAACTCCTTAACTTTTAGTTTGATGGGATTTTACTGTGACATAATTTTAACTACGACCAACTCCCACATCAATAGGATTATATTACTAAAATTTTATTTAGTTATATAAAGTATATCTTTCACTTCGACATGAAAGACACCTTTTTACCACCCGGTCCATCGAGATAAATTCGACGTGACGCCACTTAGACAAGTCCACATTTAACCAAACTTTATAAAATGGTATTTCTTTATTTATTGATTATAACATGAAAAACACATTTCACCACTTTCTAACTTGGGATAAACCTGGACACAACTATACTATGATAAACTGTAACACCTCGGTTTTGACCTCATGGTATTAAGATTGTATATGATGTATATATTGTAAGGAAATCATGGTGAGGAGCTCAAGGCCAAGGCCCTGCCAATGATTTGGTGTTTTGTGTATCGATGGTCAAGGTTGATGCCGATGGGTATAGTGCTAAGTCAACCACAGTATATATGTTTGATATATCATGTGAATATGCAATTAATAAAAATACCATAGTTAGCTATGCACTGCAACATGAAAGAGACTAGGGCATGATTTCACAAGGAATAGGGAGGGGATTTAGTCAAACTCCCAATCCAATAGGGTGAGACCAGATGTCAATGGGGGAACCCATAAACCCTCAGCTACCTTTTTGTCCTCTATCCTCAATCATTCAATTCTTCTAGAAGAATGGTTGAGGCAATTAATGCCTTGGAAAAATCAAGTCATGGTAGTTTGATTTCGTGTCTAAGCAAGCCTGTAGTCTGAGAAAGCTTGCAGTCTAGGGAGGCTGCATTCTTGCTTCTATAGCAAGTAAGCATGTGAATGCGTGCCAGTTCATATTTCCCTCAGATGAGGGAATGTTTTGTTGTTCGTCAACGTTCTATGTGGGTAGTTGACGGATGGTTGTGTTGTTCACTCTCTTGAGTCACGGACAAGTTTTTCTGCAACATTTTTCTATGTGACAGTTTGATATGGAACCTTGGTTGTTGTGTTACAATGTTATCCTAAACTACAGAGTGGTATAAGACCATGTTTCTCTGTGTTACAGTGTGAAGCCTTGTGCTATTGTGTCTCCTCGTGGTTTGTTGTGATGTGCACCCTGGTTTGGGTCTGAATTGTATGCAAGACTTAGGAGTGGAAGAGATGTCGAATGGGCTTGATAAACCTAGTACAGAGAGGAACCTCACAAAAATATAAGAGTAGCTGGTGAATCTTCTATGCACACCCTAAATAGAGTTGGAAGGGAAGGCATATCTTGAGGGACTGTGGAACAGAGAAGGGGATGATTCCTTGTGTTGGGTGTGTAGGTATTGTGGATGCCAGGCGAGATAGATCTTGTGGAGTTGTCCCTAGCTTTTGAATGAGCCACTAGCTTAGAAATTCTACCTTTTTACTGCCTTAGAATCCTGATAAACTCAAAAGAGATTGGCTTGGCTGACAACAAGATAAACCCAGTTGTATATTGGCTTGGCTGGGCATCCTGATAAACCCAATTGGATATTGGTTTGGATGAGTAGCCTGATAAACCCAACTGGTAGTTGGATTAGATGTGTCTTGTTGTGCATTTTGGCCTTGTGTGTAATAATTTTCTAGACAATCTGATAAACCCAATTGTGATTGATGGCTTGGCTGAGTAGCCTGATAAACCCAATAGTGAGGTGGCTTGGCTATGTATCCTAATAAACCCATATGTTGGCTTGGGTGGTCCTTCATGTGAATGTTGGCTTGACTGTGGATAGTATGATAAACCAAACTATTAGTTGGCTTAGTTGAGCAGCCTGATGAACCCAACAATGTTTGGCTTGATTACCTATAGCCTGATAAACCCAACTGTGTATTGGCTTGGCTGGACAGTCGGATAAACCCAACTGAATGTTGGCTAGATTGTGTGTGGTATGATCTCATTGTGTGTGGGTATGATGTTATCTAGTTCCTTATGGAAATTATGCCAATCTCGGGGGTGGTGATGGTCTTGAGATATTAATGAACACACTGGCCTATGGTTGGGTGGAACATTGTAGTGACATAGCTAGTTGTAGTACAACTTCATCTTAAAAGATAAGTATTATGTTGTATTATTTCTGCAATGTATTTGTTTATGAATATGCTGAATATGATGAATGGTTTTTGATGATTTAAATAGAGTTTAATATTGATTAAATGTTCCTGCATTTGCATCTATATATGCCTTGTATGTTTTAGTGCATTTCGCTTAAGTCTTTGGAGGCTGGAAGCCTGGTTACAGAGTCAGAAGGAATATGAATTAAGCATTCCACACCTTAGAATCCACCTGCGGAGTGTGGAAGGTAAAAGGTGGAAAGTGGAAAGAAAAGTCAGGGTATCAAATTGTTGGTCTTCTGATTCCTAAGTTCCGTAGTGAAAGGAAGAAATGCAGAATGTGGCTCAATAATTCCATCAAAATGTTGATTTTCTGATTCCCAAGTTCGGTAGCGGAAGGTGGAAAGGTGGTTAAGTAATTTCGTCAAAATGTTGAGTTTCTGATTCTCGAGTTCTATAGCAGAAGGAGGAAATGCAAGAGGTGGAAGTGGTTAAATGACTCTGTCGCACATTTTAGCTAACAATGATGTTTATTAACACATTTTTGAAGAGTCATAGTGTAGATTGGAAAATTTGGTTTTTGGCTGAGCCATGAGAACCTACAGCATGAATGATGCACAGGATCCCTATGAGCAGAAGGAAGATGCTATGAGGTAAGATATCTGAGTTGGAAATGCTAAGACATATTCCAATGGAAGGAGATACCAAGAGACTCTGCCAAATATTGCAGCAACCATGAGAATCCTAAGGGTGGAGATGCAAGGTTACAGAGAAGATATGACGATAAAAGATCAGGAAGAGCAGAATCAGCTGAATGTAACCATGTTGTAGAGTTTGACAGAAATACAGAGGTGGATGAACTCTAACCATGAAGTAGTAAATCCAGAAGGAAGTAAGAGTAGTGCCAGCAAAAGAAAGAGGTATTTTAGTGGATCATCTGACTCTGAAGGATCCACTAGTGGGGGTTCAATCTCTTCATCTCACAGGGATAAGAGGAAGAGGTACTACTAGAATAGTTCATGTGATGAATTTAATAAGGAAAGGACTCCTACCTTTAATGGTGAGGTAAAGACCGGTCAATAAGTTGAAGCTTGGCTTCTTGGGATGAAGAAATATTTCCAAGTCCAATACTATTCAGGAAATATGAAGGCAAGAGTAGTCATCTTTAATCTGAATGGAAGAGCATCCGTATGGTGGGATCACCTAAAAAAATTGAAGAAGATCAATGACCAAAATATTGTGTGGAAGTAGTTCCAGAAGTATTTCAGGCAGAAGTACCTCTCTGACAGGTACTATGATGATAAGGTTAAAGAGTTACAGGAGTTGAGATTGGGACAACTGATCATGGAAGAGTATGCTAACAAGTTCTTGGAGCTATTGAGGTATGTCAGGTACATCAAAGATCATAAAGTGAAAATCCAATGTTTTCTGACTAGATTACCTCAGTCCTAGAAAGGCGGGATTGGGTTTGATGAACCTAGAACTTTAGAAGAGGCTATAAGGAAGGCCAAGTATTTCTATAATCGAAACAAAGGAAAACATGATTACCATAAGGCATGGAAGGACAAGAAGAATGAGAAGTTTCACCAAAGGAAGAAAGGTTTGAAACCTTCTTACTTCCAAAAGAAACAAAGGAAACCATCACAAGTTGTGACTAAGCCAACCAGAGTGATGGAAGATAGGCCAAGAGATCCAAAAGAGATCAGAGAACCACTCCAATGTTGGGGAAGTGGAGGAAACCATATGTGTAGGAACTCTTCGTATGAGAATGTGTATGTAAGGAAAGCTCACAACATTCAATAATATGAAACTATGGGTCTAGTGGCAAGGACCATCCCTAGAATTTATGCAGTGTTAGAGGACAGTCAGGAAGATCATCAATCAACTGTGGTTGAAGTTGAAGGTAACGTTGGTGAGCAATTTGTTTCTATTTTGTTTGACCCTAGATATACTCACACTTATATCACTCCTAGAATTGTTGATATTTGTTCCTTTAATAAGTTAAAGCATAACAAATCATGGTTGGTTCAACTAGCCACTAGAACTAAGAGAAAGTTTATTGAAGTGGTAGAAAGATGCCCATTGGTCATGGATGTGTTAGTCACTTATGTAGATCTGGATGTTTTGCTGCTTGGTTCATATGATATTCTCATTGGAATGGACTGGTTAGAAGCACACAGAGTTAAGCTTGATTGCTACAACAAGAATTTTGAGTGCATGGATGAAGAAGGAAACCCAAGGGTTGTAAGAGGAATTCCAAAGGTGACTTCTGTGAGACAGATTTCAGCAATGTAGCTGAAGAATTTCTATAGGAAAGGTCACATATTGCATGCAACCCATGTTTTGGAGGCAACAGAGAATGAAACTCCTAGGTTGGAGGAATTTCATGTATTGTAGAAATCTAGGGATGTTTTTCCTGATTAAATTCCAAGGCTTCCTCCAAAGAGAGACATTGATTTTACAATTGACCTTGTGCCTGGAGCAGCACCAATGTCCAAGAAACGCTACAAGATGAGCACACCAGAATTTCTAGAGCTGAAGATGCAGTTGCAAGAGCTATTGGAGAAGAGTTATATCAGGACAAGGGTGTCCCCATGGGGAGCACTAGTTCTGTTTGTGAAAAATAAAGATGGTACACTTTGGTTATGTATTAATTACAGATAGTTGAATAAGGTTACTATGAAGAATAAATACCCTTTACCTCGAATTAATGACCTTTCTTATCAAATGAGAGGAGCAAAGCTATTTTCCAAGATTGACTTGAGGTATGGTTACCATCAAGTAAGAATAAAGGATGAAGATATTCATAAGACAACCTTCAGAATAAGGTATGGACACTATGAGTTTGTAGTGGTGCCATTTGGTCTCACAAATGCACCAGCTACATTCATGTGCCTCATGAATAGTGTTTTTAGCAGGTATATGTACACGTTTATTATTGTTTTCTTTAATGAGATTATTATTTATTCTAAGAGTGAATAAGAGCATGAAGAACATTTGAGACTGACATTGAAATTGCTAAGGGAGCATAAGATGTATGAAAAGTTGAGCAAATGTGACTTCTATAAAGATAGAATTCATTATTTGGGTCACATTATCTTAGAGGAGGGCATATTTGTGGACCCTCAGAAGATTGAAGCCATTATGAATTGGACAAAACCAAGAAATGTGACAAATGTAAGATCTTTTATGGCACTTGCAGGATACTATAGGAGGTTCATTGAAGTATTCTCCAAAGTTGCACATGTTGGAAAAAAACCCACCAACAAAACCTCATCGATAGGGGTTCTCACTCTGTCGATGCCCAACCAGCATGATCTCCCTAAGCACCAGCCCAGACAGGTTTTACCCTACCCAACAACATCCGTAGAGAAGACAAAGTCTAACCTAAGATGTTTAAGGAAGAGCTGTTGGAACCAAGTTTTCAACAGTAAGAAGGGAATATATGGCATCCAATGAGTATAGCAGCATAAACATCATATTACAAAATTAATACAGTGATCGTAATTTATCTTCATCACTACATATATAACAGGTCACATCATTCATTTGTCACATCAGTATCAGCACAACAATATAAAACAACTTCAACCATCATTTATCAGAAATGTGACAGAATTGGAAGATATCGTAGCGACATCAGTAAATCATAACAGAAATGTAATAGAATTGGAATAGATCACAGCATCATAAATCATAATAGATAAATCAGATCATCATGACATCATAAATCATAACAGATCCAACACACTTCTCATTGATATCACAATAGAGGAACCAAGAAAATAGGAGAAAATATTTATGCAACCACTATCATATCATATTAATTCTGCGCGATATATCCAAAACAAACAATTCTTCTCCACAGCAAGAGACCAAATACATCCCAAAAATACAGATAGATCGTAAATAAAACATAAGACTCCCCAAAACCATAGAAAAATCACACTAGACTTCATGTGATTATTTCTAACCTATGATAGCTCGTGATCATCTTCATGCTCATGATAATGTTGATGTTCATTACAATTGCAAAAATAGCTCTATATATAGGCTTGTGCCTTTACATTGAAGGTCCACTTCTAACTAAATTCTAACTACTAATGACCTATGGTGACAAAACTTGATCAAATAATCTATTAAATATTAAAAAATGGTTATATTTCTGCACATCGCTCTGATATGGCCTTGTGCGGTGTCGTGTGAGCTTGCGTAGCTGCCACGACGCTACGCAACTCACTTACCAAAGCCCCTGCCAACAGCACATTCAATCACTTCTTCGCAAAAGAATGGGATAAAGTTTGAATGGACACCAAGATCTAAAGAAATCTTCCAGCAGTTGAAGAAACTTCTTACAAGTGCACCAATTCTGAAAATTGTAGACCCAAAACAAGACCTTGTGGTGTGTACTGATGCATGTAATGAAGGACTTGGAGGAGTTCTTATGCAATACAACCATGTGTTATGTTATGAGATAAGAAATTTGAAGGAATCTAAGAAAAACTATGCTACTCATGATCTAGAACTTGTAGCCATAGCACATGCTCTCAAGATGTGGAGGCATTACTTAATGGGTAGAAAATTTGAGCTAAGGACAGACCACTATGGTATGAAATACTTGTTTGATCAGCCAAATCCAAATGGTAGGCAAGCTAGATGGATGGAGTTTTTGTGTGAGTTTGATTTTGAAATCAAACACATAAAAGGAAAAGAAAATAAAGTGGCTGATGCATTCAGAAGGAAGGTGCATGAAATGCATGTGGCATCTCTTAGTACTTACCAAGCAGATTTGATACAACCATGAAGCGAACAATCATGAAGAAAACGATTATTTTGCTCACACAATAATCACCAAAATATCTGGAATATCAGATAATCCATAGGAAAAATGTATACTAATGGTTGTATAGATAAAATATAATAAATTGATACAATGGTTGATGTCCCACCTATTAAATAAGGCTTTGGAATTGTGACTTGAAAGGTCATGTCATTTCACTAATATAGTTAATTATGCTTATTATTAGTTATTTAATTATTATTTTATGTTCATTACATTGCCTTCCCCTTAAAGGAATCTTTGTCCTCAAATATGTATTTGACATTCATGTCTGATTTATTTTAATACGTCGTCTTGGAATTCTTTCCCTTTTGTATTTGCGACATTTGAGGAGATGAGCAGATATAAATTACGAATTCCCCGAGAGAATTGTTGCATCGTATCTATTGTGGTCCATCCCAGATCTATTTTTATTAGAGCTATGAGATCTTTTTGTGGGACAATTCGTCTCAATTGTTGCTTAGTATGTCAATATTTTCACATGTCCACATAAGTCTTGTGTGAATATTCATTTTGACCCTGTCGTTGGTCAAAATGACGATTATAATTAGGATGTATGTAAGGTGTAGGTGTTGTTTGTTCTTCTTCCTTTTGGACTGCAGAGAGGACTGTCTTCACTTCCTCGATTTGATTTTTGGATGCATTTTCCTAGATTGTGCTTCTTGGTTCTCCAGTAGATTGTTCATGGTTCTGAATCTTTTTGATTCTCTCCTCTTGCGATTTTTTTACAATTTCTAACTCCTTAATCTGATTCTATAGTTCTTGGTTACGATTATTTAGACACTGGTTTTCTTCTTGCTTTTCCAGTATTTTTACTTTGAGGTCTTCACCGAAGTGTTCTCTCTTGTTATTGTTTTTCAATCTTTTTATTTTTTTAATTAGTGTTTTGTTATGATTTCTTAATCTGAAAATTTCTTCAGAATTGTGAGATATTGTTTTATTACTCTTTGTGATCTCCAGCTTGTGTTCCTTTTTAGATTATTTGTTTTGTTGTTAAAGAACTTTTATCTGTTGTCGATACTGGTCCACCACTAATTCTTGATATTCTAATTTATGTCGTATGTGCGTCAGTTCTTCATCTTTGTCATTAACGATTTTGTGCAAGCGTATAATTTCTGCTTCGTAATCACTTATTTCTTTCTTTATCTCTTGATTTTTTTGTCTCTAATTGAAATCATTTTCTTCTTTTAATTTCTTAATTTGGGCCGACAATTTTTCTATATGATTGTTCTGGTCAGAAATTTTTTGTTCCTTGCGCTCTTTTTTCATCTTATGTAATTTAATCAACATTTCCGATTTCATATTCATGTTTTGTAATTCTTCATTGTCTATTCGATAGTGCCTTAATTTGGCTTCTAATTTTTCTATTTGTGCTTGCAGACCAACTTCCATGGTCTCTACTTTTTTAATGATAGATGGCTATTGCTTACTTGACGAGTCTTCCTTTGACGTTTTGACTCTTCGTCAATTGCTGATCTTCCTTGATTTTGGCTTTTTCTTCGATGATGGACGGTCTTGTTAACTTGACTTCTTTTACTTTTTTTTTTACGAGGGAGTCTTCTTTGATTAGGTTAAATAACCCCCCTTTTTTTCCAAAAAGTAATAATTATAAACAACAATAATAATAATAATAATAATTATTATTTTATTTTTTATTTAATAATAATAATTATTAATTATATTAATAATAATATTATTAATATTTTTATAGTAATAATATTAATATTATATATATTAATTTATTAAATTTTTTTTCGTTTTGAATGTAGGCTCACGTGGTGAGGGGAAGAGGCGGCAGAAAGGCCGAGGTGGTGGCAGAGGTGCTGGATGGAATGAGGGGAGGAGAGGGAAGAGGCGGAAGGAGGGAGTGGGGATGTGCAGGAGGTGCGTGGAAGAGCTGAGGAGGAGCGAAAGAGCAAGTGGTGACAGAAAAGAGGAGGATATGGCGAGGAGTGGTAGGAGGTGGGGAGTGCAGCGGTGGAGGTGGATGTGAGCGGTAGTGGGAGGAGACCACAGTGGTGGTGATGGTGGTGGTAGGAGGTGGCAGTGGCGGTGGAGGTAGGAGGCGGCAGTGGCGATGGTGGTGCTAGAAATGCAGAGGGAAGAGCGCGCACATGAAGGGAGATGTGTAGGAGTTGCGTGGGAGAGAGGTGGAGCTGTAGGGCGATGTGGAGGGGAGCGTGGAGTAGAAGGTGCAGGAAAGAGGAGTGGATGCACTGGGGAGGAGCATGCATGGAAGGATGGAGGGGTAGTGGAGAAAATGGGAAACGGAAGAGCCTGGAGAGGTGGGCGCAGGCAGTGAATGAGGAGGAAGAGAGGGAAGAAGGTGGGTGCAGCGATGGTGTGCGTAGAGGCTTAGAGGTGGACGAGCAACGGGGAGCTACGCGGAGGTTGGATCAACAATTTTATTTTTTATTTTTTTTATATCTTCTTTAATTTTGTAGTGAAATGTTTTTTTAATATATTTTTTATTCTTCTTCATGTAAATTTTTTTTTCTTCTTCCCATAGATGGTGAAAGACCAAAAATTCAGGGAAACCCTGAGTGATGGCTAAAAGCCAAAAATATGGCCAAAGGCCAAAATCTAGCCAACGAGGCTCTGATACCACATGAAGCGAACAATTATTTTGTTCACACAATAATCACCAAAATATCTGGAATATCGGATAAGCCATAGGGAAAATATATATTAATGGTTGTATAGATAAAAGATAATAGATTGATACAATGGTTGATGCCCCGCCTATTAAATAAGGCTTGGGAATATTGACTTGAAAGGTCATGTCCTTTGACTAATATAGTTAATTATGTTTATTATTAGTTATTTAATTATTATTTTATGTTCGTTACAAACAGATTGTTGATCATACTGTTCAGGATGAAATGTATGCGCAAATAAAGTACAACTTGCAGCAGCAAAGTCTTGAAAAGCTGCATGAGTGATATAAATTGGAAGAAGATGGAATTCTTACTTATAAGAATATATTTTATATTCCAAATGTGGCAGACTTGAGGAGAACTGTTATGGATGAAATCCATCAAGCTGCATATTTTGGTCACCCAAGATATCAGAAAACAATTTCTATGGCTAGAAAGTAGTATTTCTGGTCAGGAATGAAAAAGGACATTGCCAAGTATATTTCTAAGTGCATGAAATGTCAGCAAGAGAAGGTTGAGCATCAACACCCTGTAGGTTTATTGCAACTTTTTCCAGTACCAAAATGGAAATGGGAAGTTGTTTCCATCGATTTTATTACAGGAATTTTCAATAACTGCAAAACAACATGATTCCATCATGGTTGTGGTGGACAAGTTGACAAAGGCATCACATTTTATATCGCTCAAGTCCACATATAATATAGATTCCATTGGAAAAATATTCATCAAGTATATTTTCATATTGAATGGATTGCGTAAGGCTATAATATCTAACAGGGATGCCATGTTCACTTCCAATTTTTGCAAAGGCACGTTTGCATATTTGGGTACAAAGTTGAACTTCAGCACTACCTACCCTCCTCATACTGATGGAAAGAAAGAGAGAGTGAATCAGCTGCTTGAAGACATGCTTCTCATGTATGTGATGGTCAAACATCCAAGTGGAAGGATTATTTACACTTGGTAGAATTTTCCTATAATATTGAACAGCACAAATCCTTGGGGATGAGTCCATATGAAACTTTGTATGGAAGAAGGTATAGGACACTAGTAACTTGGGATAATCCAGTGAACAGGATTGTTCTTCATCCATAATTGCTCAAGGAAATGGAGCAAGAGGTTGCAAATATTAGGAAAACCGTGAAAGAATCCCAAGATAGACAAAAAATCTATGCAGACAAGCATAGAGCGCATAGAGAGTTCAGTGTTGGGGATCATGTTTACCTTTGGAAGTTGTGCCAAGATGTCACCTAGATATTGTGGGCCTTTTGAAGTGCTTGAAAGAATAGGGTCAATTGCATATAGACTCACATTTCCTGCTAGCACTAGAGCTCATAATTCTTTTCATGTTTCTTTGCTTAAAAAATATGTACATGACCCTAACCATGTGATTCAGGTGGAGCCTGAGGGAGAGCTCCAAACTGATACATTTTTCATCCTTGACAGGAAGGTCACAGTGCTCCGGAATTGAGCCGTTGGACAGGTAAAGGCACAGTGGAAGCATTATTGTCCCGAGGAGGCTACATGGGAGTTGGAGGATTCCATGCAATTGGAACATCCAATTTTGTTCAATTTTGTAAAGAACTGAGGACAGTGCTAATGAAGGGGAAGGGGAATGTAACACCCTATTTTTTACCCCATGGTATTAAAATTATATGATGTATATATTGTAAGGAAATCATGGCGAGGATCTCAAGGCCAAGGCCCTGCCATTGATTTCTTGTTTTGTGTATTGGTGATCAAGGTTGATGCCGATGGGTATAGTGCTAAGTCAAGCATAGTATATATGTTTGATATATCATGTAAATATGAAATTAATAAAAATACCACAACTAGCTATGCACTACAACGTGAAAGAGATGGGGACATGATTTCACAAGGAAAAGGAAGGGGAGTTATTTAAACTCCTGAGCCAATAGGGTGAGACCAGATGTCAATGTGGGAACCCATAAACCCTCTGCTAGATTTTTTTCCTATGTCCTCAATCATTTAATTCTTCTAGAAAAATGGTTGAGGAAGTTAATGCCTTGGGTAGAGCAAGGCATGGTAGTCTGATTTTGTGTCTAAGCAAGCCTACAGTCTGAGAAATCCTGCAGTATGGGGAAGCTGCATTCTTGCTTCTGTAGGAAGTAAGCAGGTGGATGCGTTCTAGTCCATCTTTCCCTCAGTCGAGGGAAGTTTTTGTTTTTCCTCAACATTAAGTGTGGGTAGTTGGTGGATGGTTGTGTTGTTCACTCTCCTGAGTCGTAGAGGTGTTGTTCTCCAGTGTTTTTCTATGTGCGAGTTTGACATGGAACCCTAGTTGTTGTGTTACAGTGTTATCATGAACTACAGAGTGGTATGAGACCTTGTTTCTCTGTGTTACAGAGTGAAGCCTTGTGTTTCTATGTCTCCCTGTGGTTTGTTGTGATGTGCACCCTGGTTTGGGTCTGAATTGTATGCAAGACTTAGGATTCGAAGAGACATTGAATGTGATTGATAAACCTAGTGCATAGAGGAACATTACAAAAATATAAGAGTGGCTGGTGAATCTTCTTTGCACACCCTGAAGAGCACCAGAAGGGAAGACATAGCCCAAGGGACTTTGGAGAAGAGAAGGGGATGCTTCCTTGTGTTGAGTGTGTAGGTATTGTGGATGCCATGCCAGATAGATCTTGTGTAGGTGTCCCTAGCTCTTGAATGAGCCACTAGCTTATCCATTATACCTTTTCACTACCTTAGCAGCCTGATAAACCCAAAGGAGATTGACTTGGATGATATCCTGATAAACCCAATTATATATTGGATTGTCTAGGAATCCTAATAAACCCAATTGGATATTGACTTGGTTGAGCAACTTGATAAACCCAAATGGTAGTTGGCTCGGCTATGTATTATTGTGCATTTTGTCCATGTGCATAATCCTCAGTTGAAAAGTCTGATAAAACCAAGTGCGAATGGTTTCCTGGATGTGTATCCTCATAAACCCAGTAGCGAGATGGCTTGGCTATGTATCCTAATAAACCATATGTTGGCTTGGCTGGTCCTTAATGTGAATGTTGGCTTGATTGAGGATGGTTTGATAAACCCAACTATTAGTTGGCTTGGATGAATAGCTTGATGAACCCATCAATGTTTGGTTTGATTTCCTGTAGCTTGATAAACCCAATTGTGTGCTGGCTTGGATGGATAGTTTGATAAACCTAACTGAAGGTTGGCTTGACTGTGTGTGATATGATATGTTTGTATGTGAGTCTGTTGTTCCCTAGTTCCTTGTGGAAATCATGCCCAACTAGGGGGTGGTAGTGGTGTTGAGAGATTAATGAACACACTGGCCTATGGTTGGGTGGAACATTGCGACGACATAGCTAGTTGCGGGATGAATTCATCTTCAAAGATAAGTATTATGTTGTCTTATTTATGCAATGTATTTGTTTATGAATATGTTGAATATGATGAATGCTTGTAGATGATTTAAGTAGAGTTTACTGGTGATTAAATGTTCCTGCATTTGCATCTATAAATACTTTGTATGTTTCAATCCATTCCACTTAAGTCCTTGGAGGCTGGAAGCCGGGTTACAGAGTCAAAAGGAATCTGACTTAAGCGTTTCACACCCTGGAATCCTCCTGCAGAAGGTAGAAGGCGGGAGGTGGAACCATTAGAGGAAATTTGGGGTAAAAAATGGGCCTTATAAGAAAACACGCCAACAATAAATTTTGTGATTTGGAATTCAGGAACCAATAGAATTTTAATAAAATTATTCAACCATAATGGTTGAATTTACATATTTGTCATAAAAGAAAACTACTTTTTTTGTTCGTATTTTCGACACATATCCCTGTGTTTTTACTCAAATTCTAATCAGGAGAGATTTTTGGATGCAAAATTTAATTTAGCATCCAACGAGTACCCACACTACATACGTTTGATGGACTCCGCTACCCCAAAAATAAGAAATACCTGAAAAACTGTGATGATGATGTCATCATCACATTTTTTCAGGTATTTATTATTTTTGGGGTAGCGGGGGCCATAAAAATTATGCAGTGTGGGTACTCATGGTATACGAAATTAAATTCTACATCCAACGAGCTCTCCCACTTGGAATTTGAGTAAAACCTCATGGAGATATGTCGAAAATATGAACAAAAAAATTTGTTTTTTCATTCTTCCTCCAAAATTAATAACTATTATTTTATTATTTTAACTATTATTTTATTATTTTCATTAGGAGGACCATTTTATACCTCAAATTTCCTCTAATGAGAGAAAAATATCAAGGAAGAGTGTTGGTTTTCCCTGATCTGAAATCCACCCACGGAGTACGGAAGGTGGAAGGCGGAAAGCGGAAAGTGAACAAGTCAGGGTATCGATTTTCTGGCCTTCCGATTCCCGAGTTCCATAGCGGAAGGAGGAAAGGTGGAATGCAGAAAGTGGAATGTGGTTGAACGATTCTGTCAAAATGTTGAGTTTCTGATTCCCGAGTTCCGCGGTGGAAGGCAGAAGGGTGGAAGGCAGAAAGGTGGTTAAATAATTCTGTCAAAATGTTGATTTTATGATTCCCGAGTTCTGCAACAAAAGGTGGAAAGGAAGAAGATGGAAGTGGTTGAATGACTCTATCGCACATTATGTTTCTAGTTTCCAGATTTCACAGGTTCAATGCGGAAAAAGGTGCTTCCAATCACATAATGAAAGGTTCAATGCGGAAAAAGGTGCTTCCAATCACATAATGGATTTGTTAAGGGAGGAATGACTATTGCAATGGTTTCTAAGCCTGGGAATGAATGGTAAATGATGTTACATGACCCATGCCTATGTTAAAGAGATAGTAAAGAGAAGTTTTAAACTATTCTACATATCAGTTTGGTGTATGGGCACCGAGTTCATGGACATCATGGTATATCAGATCAGTTGAGGTCACATTTCTCCTTAAGGGCAGGAGGGGACACTACGTAAACCCAAAATATTAAATAACCAAAGTATTAGGTGAGACTTGTGTTGAATTTACTATGTTAACACAAAAATTTTACACAGTGAAATTTGGGAGATTCTTGATTTAATTTATAAATTGTAAATGTCAATTTTTTTTACACAAGTAATTATAGAGAAGATGTGTGGCAAAGATATTCTTGAAAATAAGCACATAAAAGATATAGGTTTTCATATTACCCGACAAAGTAGGAAAACTACAAGAACATGCATGAACTTGAAACTTTACTTGTATTTTTCACCATTTACAGAGCTTCATCTCTCAATGTACCAAAACCTTGAGCTTGTTCTCTCGAACACTTTTCATACTTTTTCTTCTTCTCCTTTCTCTCTTACTTTGTTCTTCTCCCAGAAACTTTGTTTTTCATTTTTCTTCAACTACTTATACACAAACTTAATTTTGATTTCTCTCAAAAGGTACTGACTACCAGTAAAGACTGTGAATTAATACATGAATGTATATCTACCTAACAACTTGATTTGCAAAACAAAAACATGGCTAAATAAATATGGTGATATGCGAACTCCATACTTTGATAGAGTGATTGAAAAAATAGTATTTCTATAGACTCTACCTGAGTTGGTTGAGATTTGATGGACATTAGCTCATAATTAATTTCTCCAACAAGTGAGACAGATAGAGTCAACATAAAACTTTCCCACTATTCATCAACATAGTAGAGTATATATATAATTGATTTTCTACTAAAGTAGGAAAGTTTGACAAAGTATCTCAACCTCTAATTATGAATAATCCAACAAAATAGGATATTATAACAACATCCCCACATTTCTATATTCTAAACAAACCAATTACTAAAACATTATCTCTAATAGTTTGACTTTGATGTATTGAGGCTACAGATATAATTGTAGGGAGTTCTTCCATGTCATGGACATGTTAAATTCCTATTACTAGGTGACCAAGTATCTATATGTAACTTCCAAAACCAATATTCCCAGGGATTTCTAGAGACCTTGAGAGTAAATCCATTGATCACTCACATTATGATGGATGGGATTCATAACCATGGCATCTCTTTACTAAATTTAACCTAAAATTTATTCCTAGCCTTCATTTTGAAATTTATACCTAGCAGTCAAAGGAGTCAGTGACCGCTTTGATGAGCCGTTGCAATTGGTCCTCCATCCCTGACCAAATACCATTGCCCGCATCGTATTCATGGCACCATTTGGTGTGAGTCTTCTCCCGCATGCATTGTGCTTTGGCCTCTGGGTCCGTTGACGACTCATTGTCAGAGTCATGAACACTCATCTCCTTTTAGGCAGGCTCTTTTGGGCCATTAGGTGGCGGCTCCTTAGAAAGTTCCTCCTGAATCACAGGGTTGTGCCATTCAGCCAACCATTCTTGAGCAATAGAATCTAATTCTTCAGTTGTGACTTTGTAATCCATAGGTAGCCACTACTTGTCGAGGTCCCGTCGTGCCTGAATGTAAATGGAATGTGGCTAGATAGTGAACTGAATGAGCCACTTATACTTGGTCGATGCATAATTAGATAATCAGGGAACTACGATAGTGGCGTCTTGCAGCACTTCCCAATAGACCCAAAAGTGAATTGCATAGTCTACCTGTCGATTGGGCTCCTCAACCCACCACAATTCTGATATCGTGCACCACGGCACACCTTCGCCGCATCAACTGCCATTGGTTGGTAATCCTTGGGTTCCATCTAGGAGATAAGTGAAATGAGAATTAATAGCCAACTATATGAAAAACAGCTGCCCAACCTAAGCAGTGAGAGCATCTTCGAGTAATTGGTTGAGCAAGAACAAGGACCAGTTCATTTGTATGCCTTTTGCACATTTCTAGGCACATGCGACCATGCCCGAGTATCACTGGAACGGTCGATTCCCTCCAACAACCTTTCTCTCCAAAATTCACACACCGATATGCATCACTTGTGATTTAATGCTATCAATATGGTATGTGCGATCATCCCACTGTAATCTAAAGTGCTCCTTCAGCTGCTTGGAAAGATTCTTATCGATATTCCTCCTGCGGATATACTGCGCTGGATCTTCCTCGACCTTTGGAAAGCCTGTAATTCTTGCAATTAAGTCTACTATGAAAGGAATGGGCATATTCAACCAGAGCGTCCCACTATGAAAACATGCCAAGAGTTTTTTAACACATGCATGGGATTCATTCAGTCACCCAAAATGAGGCATATTGATGAGCCCCAACAATCCAGAGTTGTCCAACCCACTCGCCCATGGCTAAGGAATCCGCTGAATTGGGGCACCAGGCACCGTTACAACTAACTGATAGGGCTCATCCCAGACATATTTAAGTAACAAAAAATCATGGTCCTCAAACTTCAATCTGATCAGGGCAGGGATGATATCGACCGAGCAAGTCATCCCTTCTAGTAGTGATAACAATTTTGGTGGATACTTTTGATTCTTCATAGGCTGCCTCAGCTTTGCTACTAGTTACGTAGGAGTGACATATCCCAAGATATCATGAAAAGAGATGCCCTTAGGTGTCACAGTCTCTATATCTCTTGATATTGATGGCCCATTTTGTGCAGTCCCTTCTCCTTGCACTCTACTCAAAGTGCAGGTGTTCCTCTTCTGCGGCGACGTGGAACTGGGCTTCTGAGCCTACCACTTTCTCTTGGGGATAGGCGACTCCAACAGGCATGCTTATGACCTATTCTTCGAAAGTCGTGGGACGAATAGGGGACTCTTTTTCACTAGAAATATCAATTGCGTTGAGGTCGCTCAGCATGCCTCATGCCCCAAACCTTACAATGCACTCGAATACTCAACCCTTCTATTCTACAACTCACCAAAATCTCACAACACAACTTGGACTCTACTCACTCAACTGAACAATGCCTTCTGCCCGCATCCCATGTGCTTTTTATAAGCACCCCCCAATTCAAACTCATCATTGCTAAATCTATGATCTCCATCATGACTAAAGCCAGCAGTAATGATGCCAAATCTGTTGGCAATCCTACTCTTCTAATAGTTAGATCAGCCATTAATGCATGTCGCTTCAACAAGTGCCACCAGCTAACTATTTTAACTATCTGCATTTGTTACCGATTTGACCAACCCATAGCTCTGTAGTTTTCGCAAGTGATCTCTTGTCTGTCGCTACTAACTCCTATCCTTGCGCAGCCTCGTCCCCCAGGCTCTCCTTGTTGCTAGATAAAGAATTTTTTTTTCAGAGTGCCTCAAGCAATGCACAGCTTTGCTCCTGTCTTATAGGGCTTTAAGCGACTCCCATTGACGAGCTTCGGTAATACCGTACCATCTAATTGTTGTAACTGAACTGCACCTCCAAAAGTAATGGAATGAACAAGATACGGTCCTAACCAGTGCATCTGTAACTTACCTGGATACTTCATGAACTTGTTTTCATATAACAACACCAAATATCCTTCCGCAAACTATTTTTTCTTAATGTGGTGATCATGCCATGCCTTCTGTCGATCCTTTGTAGCCCGCTGGTGGAATCCTGCAATAAAACGGTCTTCTTCAAGCTGGACCAACTGTGTAATGCACCCTTCTAATGCTTCTGCATCATCCATGCCCATCGTTGCAATGATGCGTAAACTAGGAACAATGTATTCCATGGCCATGCCCGCCTCTTGCCCATATACCAGCTTGAATGGTGTCTGTCCTGTCATCTATTTGCAAGTGGTGCGATAGGCCCATAGCATTGCTGGAATTTTCAAGTCCCACTCATTGCGATTATTTTTACATACTTTTGTCAGCGTTGTTTCCAAAATTTTGTGGAACTATTTGACAGTACCATTCACCTGCAGATGGTATGGTGTGCTCCTCTTATGTTGCACCTGCAACTCCTCAGTTAGCACTCTCATAGTATGGTTGGTAAAGTGACTTCCCTAGTCACTCATCAAGATACGGGGACACCCAAACTATGTCACAATGTTTTCAAAGATGAACCTCGTTGTTGTCACATCAGTACAATCCACAACTTGTACATCTTCTTCCCACCTAGTCAGATAGTCAGTTACAGTAATGATGAATCGCGCCCCAGTCCTCTTCCTTGGTGGATTAATAGGACCCAAAAAATCCATGAACCATTTATCGAAAGGTTGGAGAGTCATTGGCGGCATCTCATCCTGCCATGATGGTTTACCGACACACTGGAAGATGTCACAACTCCTTGCATATTCTGTGGCATCATTATGCAATGTAGGCCACCATAGCCTAGTGGGAAACACCTTTCGTGTAGTAGCCCTTCCTCCATAGTGACCTACCATGATTCCTGTATGTGCCTCTTCTAGAATAGGTCCCTGCTCATGTAGTAGGATACATTGTTGCAAGATTTCATCTGGTCCAAGCTTATATAACTGCCGAGTAATCACCTGAAAATTAGAATCCTTTACTAACAGCTGCTTCTTTTGACTAGTCGACATGTCCTCTAGGACAACACCAATGGCCAAAAACTGAATGATTGGGGCATAGTGATCTTCTGCGATGTCGACATGGAACAGTTATGCATCTAGAAATCTATCATCAATATTGGTCGGTTATTCATCGGTCTCAATGCGAGACAGGTGATCAGGGACAGCGTTCAACCGTCCTAGTTTCACAACTATTTCAAAGTCAAATTCCTGGAATAGAAGCAGCCACCGACAGTTCCCCCCTGCCCAACACAGGCTTATTGACGAAGTATTACAAAGTAGAATGATCGATGAACACCTTGAAATGTCCACCCAATAAATAGTGCCTGAACTTTTGCAAGGCATAAACCATCGCCAAGCCTTCTCTTTCAGTCGTTGTGTAATTTCATTCAGCAAATGACAACTTTCTACTGGCATATGCAATTGGGTGATGTAGGTCACCCTCACCTGGTTACACAAGCACAATCCCCAGTGCAAAAGATGAGGCATCGACATGCACATGGAATTCCTTATTCCAATTAGGAAAAACCAGTATGAGTGCAGAGGCCATCTTCACCTTCAATGTTTTGAAACTGCCTTGACATTCATGAGTCCACTCATATGCAGCATCCTTTCTTAGTAGCTTCTCCATAGGGGTAGTAATCGTAGCATATCCTTTGATAAATTTGTGATAGTATCTCATATTCCCCAACATTTCCCGAAGCATATTCACATTCATCAGTGACAGAAAACTAAGAATTAGTGTGATCTTAATTGGATCAACCAACAAAACATCCTTACACACTATGTGTCCGACTAGCACTCCAAACAGCGCACACAAAATGCACTTCTTAGAATTTAATGCAATATGATGATGTTGACATCTTTCGACCATCAATCGCAAGTTGTGAAGATGGTCTCTAATTAGCCCATAGACGGTCCAATAATCCATATATACTTGCAGGAACTTTTGAATAAATTCTTTGAATAGGGTGACAACTACTCGAGAAATCACTATTGGTGCATTCTTCAGCCCAAAAGGCATATTTGTGTGTTCAAAACATCCCCATTCAGTGACAAACGTGGTCTTATGGCGATCCTCCTTTGCAAGCCGGATCTAGTGTACCCGAAAAACCATCCATGAAGGAATACATCTCCTAACCACCTACTCCTTCAACGACCTCATCTGTAAAAGAAGTCAGGAATGGATCATGCACGCATGCATCATTCAAATTTCTTAGGTCGACGCGAATGCGGATTTCACCAGTCTTTTTATCCTGGACCACCATAGGGATTATCCACTATCATTCTTCTATAGGCTCGATGATCCCAGCATCTAGCATTCGGTCTATCTCAGCCTTCACACAGTCCTTGTATCGTGGGTTCAGTCGATATAGCCTCTGTCATACTAGTTTTGCATCTAGTTTCAATAGTATTTTCATCTCCCCCAAGTCCCCTAATATCCCCTTCATTTCTCAAAACTGTGTCGAAAAAAGATCCTGGAATTCATGTAGCAGGTCCATGATTTTGGCCATTGTCTCTTCGACCCAATAGTCCTCGACATTGGAAAATTTTGGGTTCTCTTCTGACCCAATGTTGACTTTCCTAATATTCAACGGCTGAATCATTGAATTCGTCAGTATGTCAGGTGTTGCAACGTCGTGGCTTTCTTCATACTCTGGAATATTAACATTCCATAACTCATCATCATCCTCGAATTC
This sequence comes from Pseudotsuga menziesii, assembly GCA_001517045.1. Classification (NCBI taxonomy): domain Eukaryota; kingdom Viridiplantae; phylum Streptophyta; class Pinopsida; order Pinales; family Pinaceae; genus Pseudotsuga; species Pseudotsuga menziesii. Next base: position 170,968 of record LPNX010522643.1, on the reverse strand, counting down.
TTCAGATAGGTTGTAGCAGGTCATCATGGATTGTATCGAGAAATGTGCATGTGGATCAACTGGATATGCAATAGGGACAACTTTCAACACTACGTTGTGGATGATTTGTAATGCATTATGAACTTCTAGGTTGGCATCCCGAAAACTAAATGCTTGCGTAAATCAAACAAACAACTCCTCCCAAGTGGTGATAGTTCTGCACAATTATGCCGCTATATACTAGGATCTCGACATCTCGTCCAGAGTGTGAACAAAATTTTGGACCCACTCATCATTTTGGGTCATGATACCCATAAGGCCTGGCATTCTATCAAATGACTGGTGGGGTCATTCTGCCCATCGTACCTCCCAGCATGATAGACCTCTGAATCACCAAAGTGCACCATCATCAATCTCCTACACTATTCCCAGTCATGGATCATCTGCTTATGCATCGCCCACCATCAGGATAGGGTAGCCTTCAATGCTACATCTAGGGCCAATACCCTTTGGGGCTCAAATACATTCTCCTCAAATTCTTGAAGGAATTCTGATAATGCTGGCATCCCTTCATAAATTGGCATCTCAACAATATCAGTCGCGACATGATGGAGAGACTGTGTAATCAGCCCACATTTCTTGAATGACACTTCATGCAACCTATTCTGCTAATGTTCCAGAGCATCATCGAAATCAGAGGATGTAGAACTAGCACTACTCCATCCAAGTTCTCCATCGATGGTATAATGGATATAGTATTTATAGATATTATAAGCATGATCCCAACTTTTACCAACTTCATCCTTCATTGGTTCAATATATCGGCATCCTTCCTGAGGGTCCATGGGAGCGATGACCCTGACATCCTGGTTCTCAAATGTCATGACCCGTTTCTTGAAATTTATGACTTCCATGTTATCATTATCCCACCCAATCCCCAATAATGCAGGATAAGAACCTCCATCTTCAACTACTTCTATCACATCAAAATCAACATGCTTTTTCATACCTTCAATATCGACAACTAGGTTTGAGACGTGACTAATGGGATGAACTTTTTCCTAATTTGCTAGTCGCAAATGCACTGCCAACCATCCCAAGGTCAAATTCCCCATCAACTTCCAGGTTTGCTTGGTCAAAATGTTTACATCTGATCCAAGATACAGAATAACCGAGTCAACCTCATAATCTATGATCTGGATATTCATCCTCATCTCCTTGCTTGTCTTCTTCTTTTGCAAATAGTTCACTATAGAATCCTTCAATGCCTTATCCTGGTGGTACAATAACGTATCAAGCTCAAAAAGGGATTTGGGGTCCCTTTCCAGTGAAAAAAAATCTCAAAGAACTGCTGCAAGGTACCATGCTACGCAATGGTCCTACCTCTACAGATGGATCAAAAGAAAATGGCATGTCAATAATCGGTAACTTAACTGGATTTCTCCTGATTGCATGCTTGGTCTCGAAGAAGGTGTCTTTCTCCATCACAATATCAAATGCTATATTTTTCTTTCTAGTAAGCCAAACTTGCTTCCGCAGTCTGTCTTCTCCAGTCGTCACATCGGGGCAAGTGACAACCCCAACATCGACATCCTTCATTCGTGGTTCAGCTTGAATTGTTGCAACCGTTGATCCTTGATTCAGGTTCAATGGTGGGTTCTTATTCAACGGCTGATTCTAAGTCTATGGTAGGTTTTGAATCTGATTCTGTGGTGGGATCTGATTCTGCATCATCGGCTGTTTTTGTACTTGGAACATTGGCTAGTTTTGAGTCTTTGCATTCTGCAACTGAGGAATGTTTCCAGCTTGCCATTTTGCAATCAGTTGAGGGAAATTTTCAACATTATGCTCACTGGAAACATAGTATGTACACTATGCATGAGGGCACTCCCTCTGATAGTGACTGAATACTCCATAGGTATGACACTGGATTGATTCTTGACCTCATCCACCTCCTCGACCAAAGCCTCTTCCTCGTCCTCTGAATCCTCCGTAGAATCCTCCTCGAATTCCTCCTTGCTAAAATTGAGGTTGTGATTTCTACTACTACAGTGGTTTTGGTTGCTATTGGACATAGTGCACAGCTTGAACATAATGTGTCTGATACTGAATGAGCGGCGTCTAATTATACTGTGGTCGTGGCGCATACTACGGTTGTGCTACAAGCTATGGCTGAGGTGCAAACTGTGGCTCCACTGTAAACTGATGCTGCAGTTGTGTTGGGATAAACTGTATCTAGGGTTGTGGGGTATACTATACCTACACTTCTATTTGTCCCATCTGTGGATGCGCTTACATTACCTGGGGGTATTTAACCCTCATCATTTTGGTTGGCCCCCCCACCTTTCACAAAGTATGAATCGTATGTCCTTTCCTGAAGCAAGTCATAAGCTCGATAGTTTTTATCATCATGTCCTACTGACCAACAAAAGGTACAGTACATATTTTCTACCTTGGTAACCATATTTTGCATGTATTCATAGTTCTCATGTTGATTCCCATAGAAATGACATATGCGGCACCATGGTATACCAACGTAGCTCAAAGGGTTCGGGGCTCTTGAAAGCAAATAGTTCTAGAACGTCAAACATGTATCCTTGGTGTGTCCGTCTGCATGACACTGGGTACACCAAAGGTCATTATGATATTCCTTACCCTTCTTGATATATTTTAGTTGGTGTGTTAGATTGGCCAACTTTGCTTGAATATGGTTCATCCCGACCGTGGTTTCTCCTATTGGCAATGCTTCTAATTTCATCATGATTTCCAGAGCCTCGCTTTGTGTCGCAATATTTTGTTGCATTAGTGGTTATCTGATATGTGGAACAAGCACAACGATGAACCATTCCTTGTGATGAACGTCACTCATCTTGAAGTTGAATCGAGCCATCAATGCCTTAAACTATTGATCGAAGTCCTATATTGTTTCATTAGGGAACTGCTTGATTTCTTTCAACTCGTTAATGCACATAGCCTCAGACTTCAGCTTCTTGAATTCTTCAAATAACCCCTCACGGATCTCATCCAATGTTTTCATTGTACCGCCCTATGAAACTAGCATGAATCTCATGTACCACTCCAGTGCATGACCCCTGAGGGTGGTTTCTAGCTGGCTTTTCTTGACATCATCACCTATAGTCTGTGGAGCGGTCCATATCACCTCACACAAGAACCAGTATTGCTCTAGGTCATCGGTGTCGTTTCCATGAAATGTTGGTAGCTTCATTTCATGGCCTGCCATTCTAGGCCTTCTTCCTCCGGCTAGTATTCTACTGCTAGACTGTTGCTGACATGTCAAGCAAGTCGATATAGAATGCACATTTCTTCCTGGTGGTGGAGTAGTACGTGAAGGTGTGGACATGTTACTGCTGGGGTTCAATCTTGCCATCCTTTCGGGTGTATCTTGGGCCTAGTCATCCTCGTTTTCACTGAAAGGTCACTTTGTCGGATGTGGTTACTCCTCGCGGCATCGCACTTTGATCGCAACAGGACCTTCACCCGTCCTCTACCTCTTCTATTGAAACCTTGCTCCTCCCCTTGTACAACCACCTGTTTCCTCGACAACCTTCGCACTTTCACCAGAATCATGCCCATCTACCCCTTACCTTTCCATGCATCTCCCCCCTTTTGTTGTGGTGCCTACATCCTCCGCACACCATAGTTCCACTACTCTTGGTCCATTTTTAGAATACCTTTTTCGCAGATAAGTTGTTTAATAGATAGTTGCATAGACAACAAAAATTACCTCACAGTCTATTGAAGAACTCAATTTCTACTTCGCTAAAGGACTTATTGGTATAATCTGCAAACTCAGTAATGTATCCCTCCAAGATACTGTCAGACCACACCTCAACAGCTCATGATGCCTTATTGTCTGTTTCTTGTAATTCCTAGATCAGCTCCGGAGTCCAGGATCTAGGCTCTCCTCCTTGGAAGTTTTTCTTCTTAGAAGCGAACTTCACTAGCCACTCATGCAAGAGGACAAGAAACTCGCAAAATAACCATTCGTGGGGACCATCGTGAATATATCTATCCAACCAATTTCTCGTCGACAGCTTCGGATTCTAATTTTTGGCTTCAACAAACTCTTGGAGTTTTAGACCAAACCACCGCTCAATCTCCGGACGAGTCGGATGCCAAAACATATCCTCCTTTAAATCGCAACTCGGTCTTGGAAACAGAACCATTTGTTGGAAAAAACCCACCAACATAACCTCATCAATAGGGGTTCTCACTCTGTCGACACCCAACCAGTGCGATCTCCATGAGCACCGGCCCAGACAGGTTTTACCCTGCCCAGCAACATCCGCAGAGTGGACGAAGTCTCACCCAAGATGTTCAAGGGAGAGTTGTCGGAACCAAGTTTCCAGCTGTAAGAAGGAAAGATATGGCATCCGACAGGTATAGCAGCATAAACATTAGATTACAGAATTAAGACAGTGATCGTAATTTATCTTCATCACTACAGATATAACAAGTCACATCATTCATTTGTTGCATTAGTATCAGCACAGCAGTATAAAACAACTTCAACCATCATTTATCAGAAATGTGACAGAATTGGAAGATATCGCAACGACATCATTAAATCATAACAGAAATTTGATAGAATTGGAATAGATCACGGCATAATAAGTCATAATAGATAAATCAGGTCATCATGGCATCATAAATCATAACAGATCCAACACACTTCTTATTGATATCACAACAGAGGAACTAGGAAAAAAGGAGACAATATTTATGCAACCACTGTCATATCATATTAATTATGTGCAATAGATCCAAAATAGACAATTCTTTTCCACAGTAGGAGACAAAACACATCCCATAAATCCAAATAGATAATAGATAAAACATAAGACTTCCCAAAACCATAGACAAATCACACTAGACTTCATGCGATTATTTCTAACCTCTGATAGCTCGTGATCATCTTCATGCTCATGATAATGTTGATGTTCATTACAATTGCAAAACTAGCTCTATCTATAGGCTTGTGCCTTTACATTCAAGCTCCACTTCTAACTAAATTCTAACCACTAATGACCTATGGTGACAAAACTTGGTCAAATAATCTATTAAATATTCAAAAACAGTTATCTTTCTTCCCATCGTGTTGATCTGGCCTTGCACGGTGTCGGGTGAGCTTGCGCTGCTGCCACAATGCTGCACAAATCACTTACCAAAACCCTTGCCAATAGCACATTCAATCACTTATTTGCAAAATAATGGGATAAAGTTTGAATGGACACCAATATGTGAACAAATCTTCCAGCAATTGAATAAACTTCTTACAGGTGCACCAATTCTGAAAATTGCAGACCCAAAAAAAGACCTTGTGGTGTGTACTGATGCATGTGATCAAGGACTTGGAGCATCTCTTATGCAATATAACCATGTGGTATGTTATGATACAAGAAATTTTAAGGAATATGAGAAAAAATATGCTACTCATGATCTATAACTTGCAGCCATAGCACATGCTCTCAAGATGTGGAGGCATTACTTAATGGGCAGAAAATTTGAGCTAAGGACAGACCATTGTGGTTTGAAATACTTGTTTGATCAGCCAACTCTAAATGGTAGGCAAGCTAGAAGGATGGATTTTTTTTAGGAGTTTGATTTTGAAATCAAACACACAAAATTAAAATAAAATAATGTGTTTGCTGCACTCAGCAGGAAGGTCCATGAAATGCATGTGACATCTCTTAGTACTTGCCAAGCATATTTGAGACAATAGATTGTTGATCATATTGCTGAGGATGAAATGTATGCAAAAATAAAGGACAAGTTGCAGCAACGAAGTCTTGAAAAGATGCATGAATGATATAAATTGGAAGAAGATGGAATTATTACTTATAATAATATAATTTATATTCCAAATGCGGCAGACTTGAGGAGAACTGTTATGGATGAAATCCATCAAGCTGCATATTTTGGTCACCCGGGATATCAGAAAACATATTCTATGTCCAGAAAGAAGTACTTCTAGCTAGGAATGAAAAAGGACATTGGTGAGTATATTTCTAAGTGCATGAAACGTCAGCAGGAGAAGGTTGAGCATCAAAACCCAGTAGGTTTATTGCAACCTTTTCCAGTACCAGAATGGAAATGGGAAGTTATTTCCATGGATTTTATTACAAGAATTGTCAATAACTGCAAGAAAACATTATTCCATCAAGGTTGTGGTGGACAAGTTGACAAAGGAATCACATCTTATACCACTCAAGTCTACATATAATACTGATGCCATTGTAAAAATATTCATGCATGATATTTTCAAATTGAATGGATTTCCTAAGGCAATAATATTTGATGGGGATGCCGAGTTCACTTCCAATTTTTGGAAGGGAATGTTTGCAAATTTGGGAACAAAGTTGAACTTCAGCACTACCTAACCTTCTCATACTAATGGACATATAGAGAGAGTGAATTGGGTGCTTGAAGACATGCTTCACATTTATGTGATGGTCAAACCATCCAAGTGGGAGGATTATTTACACTTGGTAGAATTTGCCTATAATAATGGACAGCAAGAATCCTTGGGGATGAGTCCATATGAAGCTTTGTATGGAATAAGTTGTAAGACGCTAGTAACTTGGGATAATCCAGTGAACAGTATTGTTCTTCATCCATAATTGCTCAAGGAAATGGAGCAAGAAGTTGCAAATATCATGAAAAACCTGAAAGAATCCCGAGATAGACAGAAAATCCATGTAGACAAGCATAGAGTGCATAGAGAGTTCAGTGTTGGGGATCATGTTTACCTTAGAGTGAGGGAAAGGAAGAGTTCCTTGAAGCTTGGAAGTTGTGCCAAGATGTCACCTAGATATTGTAGGAATTTTGAAGTGCTTGAATGAATAGGATTAGTTGCATATAGAGTCGCATTTCCTGGTAGCACTAGAGCTCATAATTTTTTTCATGTTTCTTTGCTTAAAAAATATGTACATGACCCTAACCATGTGATAAATTGGAATGTGATTCAGGTGGAGCCCGAGGTAGAGTTCCAAATAGAGACATTGCGCATCCTCGATAGGAAGGTCACAGTGCTCCAAAATCGAGCTGTTGGATAGGTAAAGGTACAGTGGAAGCACTACAGTCCTAAGGAGGCCAAGTGGGAGTTGGAGGATGCCATGCGATTGGAACATCCAATTTTGTTCAATTTTGTAAAGAATTGAGGACGATGCTAATGATGGGGGAAGGGGAATGTAACACCCCATTTTTGACCCCATGGTATTAAAATTATATGATTTATATATTGTAAGGAAATCATGGTGAGGATCTCAAGGCCAAGGCCCTGCCATTGATTTGGTGTTTTGTGTATCGGTGATCAAGGTTGATGCCGATGGGTATAGTGCTAAGTCAAGCACGATATATATGTTTGATATATCATGTAAATATGAAATTAATAAAAATACCACAACTAGCTATGCACTGTAACGTGAAAGAGATGGGGGCATGATTTCAAAAGGAAAAGGGAGGGGAGTTAGTCAAACTCCTGATCCAGTAGGATGAGACCAGATGTCAATGTGGGAACCCATAATCCCTCAGCTATATTTTTGTCCTATGTCCTCATCCATTCAATTCTTATAGAAGAACAGTTGAGGAAGTTAATTCCTTGGGTAGAGCAAGGCATGGCGGTATGATTTTGTGTCTCAGCAAGCTTGCAGTTTGAGAAATCCTGCAGTCTTGGGAATCTGCATTCTTTCTTTTTTAGGAAGTAAGCATGTGAATTCATTACTATCTACCTTTCCCTCAATCGAGGGAAGTTTTTCTTTATTCCTCAACGTTCAGTGTGGGTAGTTGGTGGATTGTTGTGTTGATCACTTTCCTGAGTCTTAGAGGAGTTATTCTCCGGCATTTTTCTGTGTGAGAGTTTGACATGGAACCCTGGTTGTTGTGCTACAGTGCTGTCCTAATCTACAGTGTGGTATGAGACCCTATTTCTCTGTATTACAGAGTGAAGCCTTTTGTTTCTATGTCTACTTGTGGTTTATTATGATGTGCACCCCGGTTTGGGTCTGAATTGTATGTAATAATTAGGAGTGGAAGAGACGTTGAATGGGATTGATAAACCTAGTGTAGAGACAAACCTCACAAAAATATAAGAGTGGCTGGTGAATCTTCTTTGCACACCCTGAAGAGCGTCAGAAGGGAAGGCATAGCCCGAGGGACTTTGTAGAAGACAAGGGGATTCTTCCTTCTATTGAGTGTGTAGGTATTGTGGATGCCAAGACAAATAGATCTTGTGTAGGTGTCCCTAGCTCTTGAATGAGCCACTAGCTTATCCATTCTACCTTTTCACTGGCTTAGCAGCATTATAAAACCAAAGGATATTGGCTTGGATGATAGCCTGATAAACCCAATTGTATATTGGCTTTTCTGGGAATCCTGATAAACCCAATTGGATATTGGCTTGGCTAAGCAGCTTGATAAACCCAACTGGTAGTTGGCTTGGCTGAGCAGCTTGATAAACCCAACTAGTAGTTGGCTTGGCTGTGTCTTGTTCTGAATTTTGGCCATGTGTGTAATCCTCAGTTGGAAAGTTTGATAAAACCAAGTGTGAATGGTGTCTTGGATGAGTATCCTGATAAACCCAGCAGCGAGATGGCTTGGTTGTGTATCTTGATAAACCCATCTATTGGCTTGGCTTGTCCTTCATGTGAATGTTGGCTTGACTATGGATGGTTTGATAAACCCAATTGTTAGTTAGTTAGCTTGCATGAATATCCTAATGAACCCATCAGTGTTTGGCTTGATTTTTTGTAGCTTGATAAACCCAATTGTGTGTTAGCTTGGCTAGATAGTCTGATAAACCTAACGAAAGGTTGGCTTGACTATGTGTGAAATGATCTATTTGTATGTGAGTCTGGTGTTCCCTAGTTCCTTCTGGAAATCATGCCAAAATCAGGGGTGGTAGTGGTGTTGAGAGATTAATGAACACACTCGCCTATGGTTGGGTGGAACGTTGCAGTGACATAGCTAGTTGCAGGACAACTTCATCTTCAAAGATAAGTATTATGTTGTATTATTTCCGCAATGTATTTGTTTATGAATATGATTAATGATTGTAGATTATTTAAGTAGAGTTTACTGGTGATTAAATGTTTTTGCATTTGCATCTATATATGCCTTATATGTTTCAATAATTTTCGCTTAAGTCCTTGGAGGCTGGAATCCTGGTTACAGAGTTAGAAGGAATCTGACTTAAGCGTTTCACACCCCAGAATCCTCTTGCAAAAGGTAGAAGGTGAGAGGTGGAACGGAGAAAAATATCAAGGAAGAGTGTTTTTTTTTCTGCGATCCAGAATCCCCCTGTGGAGTATAGAAGGTGGAAGGCGGAAATCAGAAAGTGAACAAGTCAAGGTTTCGATTTGTTGGCATTTCGATTCCTGAGTTCCATGGCGGAAGGTGGAAAGGTGGAATGCAGAAGGCCAAATGTGGTTGAATGATTCCATCAAAATGTTGAGTTTCTAATTCTCGAGTTTCGCAGTGGAAGGTGGAGGGGCAGAAGGCAGAAAGGTGGTTAAATAATTCCATCAAAATGTTGAGTTTCTGATTGTCGTGTTCTTCTACAGAAGGTAGAAATGCGGAAGGAAGAAGTGGTTGAATGACTCCGTCGCACATTATGTTTCTGGTTTTCGGATTCTGCAGTGAAAGGAAGAAAGGGGAGTGCGAAAATGACAGGTTCAGTGCGGAAAAAGGTGCTTCTGGTCACAGAATGGATCTGTTAAGGGTGGAACAACTATTGTAGTGGTTTCTAAGCTTGGGAATGAATGGTAAAGGATGTTACATGACCCATGACTATCTTAAAGAGATAGTAAAGAGAAGTTTTAAATTATTCTGCATATCAGTATGGTGTATGGGTATCAGGTTCATGGACATCATGGTATATCAGAGTAGTTGAGGTCACGTTTCTCCTTGAGGGTAGAAGAGGACACTACATAAACCCAAAATATTAAATAACCAATGTATTAGGTGAGACTTGTGTCGAATTTACTATGTTAAGACAAAACTTTTACAGGGTGAAATTTGGGAGATTCTTAATTTAATTTGCAAATTGTAAATGTCAATTTTTTCACACAAGTAATTATAGAGAAGATGTGCGGCATAGATATTATTGAGAATAAGCACATAAAAGATATAGTTTTATATATTACCCGACAAAATAGGCAAACTACAACCACATGCATGAACTTGAAACTTTACTTGTATTTTTCGCCATTTACAGAGCTTCATCTCTCAATGTACCAAAACCTTGAGCTTGTTCTCTCGAACACTTCTCAGAATTTTTCTTCTTCTCCTTTATCTCTTACTTTTTTCTTCTCCCAGAGACTTTGTTTTTCATTTTTATTCAATTGCTTATACACAGACTTAATTTTGATTTCTCTCAAAAGGTATTGACTACCAATAAAGACTGTGAATTAATACATGAATGTATATCTACCTAACAACTTGACTTGCAAAACAAAAACATGGCTAAATAAATATGGTGATATGCAAAATCCATACTTTGATAGAGTGATTGAAAAAATAGTATTTCTATAGACTCTGACTGATTTGGTTGAGATTTGATGGACATCAGCTCATAATTAATTTCTCCAACAAATGAGACAAATAGAGTCGACACAAAACTTGCCCATTACTCATCAACATAGTAGAGTATATATATAATTGATTTTATACTAAAGTGGGAAAGGTTGACAAAGTATCTCAACCTATAATTATGAATAATCCAACAAAATAGGATATTATAACAACATCCCCACATTTCTATATTTTAAACAAACAAATGACTAAAACATTATCTCTAATAGTTTGACTATGATGTATTGAGGCTACAGATATAATTGTAGGGAGTTCTTCCATGTCATGGACATGTTAGATTCCTATTACCAAGTGACCAAGTATCTATATGTAACTTCCAAAAACAATCTTCCCAGGGTTTTCTAGAGACCTTGAGAGTAAAATCCATGGATTACTCACATTAAATGGATGGGATTCATAATCATGGAATCTCTTTGTTGTAATTTAACCTAAAATTTATTCTTAGCCTTCATTTTGAAATGTAACAAGGGCCAATTGTAAAATATTTGGTTATCTACTATTTCTCCCCTAACAATTAAGTAAATTTTCCTTTGGCCCATTATCATCAAGGGAATTCCAGAGCAAATCCTCGCATTTGCACTATAAAAAATAAATAAGACCTCTATACAGAAACCTATTTAGAAAATCCCTATTGTTTACTAGATGGAAGACATGGTTATTAAAAATACTAGGTAATTGAAAACCGTGATAGACAAAGTGCAAGGTTTAAATCGTAACATGGATATTCTTCTTTGACAACGCAAGCATCCTTTAATACAATCTCAATCCACTTGTTTGTTGTTTTTTGCCGAGATCTCATCGTATTAAAGTAAACACGTATTTGATTGATACTAACACAACACCTATCTTCTATGTAAACTATCTGGTGTGCTGTGTTTATTATTTCAGTTTGTATCTTTTCTGAAAAAAAATACTCTTAAACCATATTATTTAGATCACCAATACATTTATCTATGATTTTTGACAACGTTTTGATGTAAGCAAAGCAACGATGAGACTAAAATGTGGTTTGGGATGAAAATAAATACAAGGACAAGGATGAGGAGATCATATTGAAGGTACAGTGCACCCATTATTTGGAGTAATATGTATAGAACACAAGGAATATGATTAGAGATAATAAGATTGTACACAATTTGGACCAAACTGATAAGAAGAAAATTAAGGACATAGTGGATGGAATTATTAGTTGCGTGGATGGGAACTAGTTGTTCGACAAAGAAGAGTTTGAGGACAAGTTGAAAGAGATGGAGTCCACTTGGGATATTATCATTCGAAAAATGTATAAGGTATTAGAAGGATTCAATTTTCCTGTTTATGTATTATTGATAGAAGTAAGCTACGTGATGATTTGGGAGGATCTAAAAAATTCAAACTTTAAACTCAAAAATTTTCAGCAAATATGGCATGGTTGCGAAGATCTCATAGATATAATTCTAACGACAAAAACTACACCTAAAATGAAGTCTAGATGATGAAAATACAACATTGTGAAGTTTCGAACAAACATGCTTATTCATTGCAGAAATGGAAAAAAAAGAAGTGCCATATGGCACCACTGTAAGGGTGCCACATGGTGGGTTGTACAATACATATATTGATGTGGAAGCACTAGCAGGTGACACGTGTCACTCATTTGATATAACCATTGAAAAATTAAAATGGTATCAAATCCACCTTGAAATAATTCATTGTGCCACTGAAACAGTGCTACAACTACATCTATTGAAGATTAGGGTTTCATGCTTGAAACCCCTAAAAGACTAAAACTAGTAATTTTGGCGCATTCTGTATATCTCGATATTGGAGAAGGATCAGGATCCGAAACGTTTACAGGTCAAAGATAAATTCCCAAATAACCCCGTGTAAAATTTCCTGCCTCATATTCATTATATTCTAGGAGATATGATTCCTTCAAGTCAGGGTTCCATCCTTTCCCAGGATTGAGCCTTAAACAGGTGACCTAGGGAGAATTGATATATCTATGGCTACAAAGGTCCAAATGAAATTTTTCAAGATGTTTCAAATAGGGAATAGACTTTAATTTCTATGGTAAAATTTTTGGACCCCGAACGTGAAACAGTGACACATGTCTGTCTATACAAGTTCTTTATTCTGAACAGTCCTAAAATAGGTCACCTTAGGAAAACATGCATAAGTCCCAATTGGTGAAACCAATTCTTCTCTAACCTACAGTAATAGAAAGAGGATAGACAAGGCTAGCTTAGTGAAACATTTTGGACACATATAAGTATTAATTTTTGATATACCTTACAAACAATATCATGAATTTATGCAGAAGAAATTGAAGAAAACTAAGGCATCTGATATTTTGCAGTTTTGATCACAGTTTTGGGAAAATGAGTATACTACTCAGATCACCTTGAGTAGGTGCATATTTATATCAAAAAAGATCTAAGATATAACTCACTTGAAAAATTAGAGTTTCTTTGTCAAACCCTAGGTCCACCAGAAGCGTCATTCCAAAAAAGCTTTCAAACAAGCATGAGATTGAAGCAATGTCACTCGTCAAAGAAGAAGCTGCAGACCTAGAAGGAGATGAAGACAAAGAAAACAAAGATAAGTATTTGAATTGTCTTTCCTGTATATGTTGTTTATTATGCATGATAGAATTTTTTCATTAATGACAATATACTACTAATATACATGTGATGGGTAAGTAGCCCATGGTGCTATACAACTCTCCATTGCAACTTATCTAGAATGAAAACTCTTTGCTGACATATTGGATTAGTGCAAAATATCAATGATGTCATGGTAGAGATGGAAGGAATCTAGAAATTGTTCGTGAGATATGGATGAATGTTTTATTTGTTAAACAATTGCATGATGCATAAGAATTCGTCATTATGCATATGTTCTACGAAATGGTTCTAACCATGCAACTGGTGCATTTGACTTGTAGGAAAGGTCCTATACAACCGCCTACAAGAAAAGGATGATGAACAGAGAAAGTGATGACAATTCAATATTCACTCCAATAAACATAAACCTAAAGCTCCTAGGGTAAAGGACACCATGACAGAAGAAAGAGCTTCAGAGATCGGTAGATCCACCTCAAGAGATGAAGACCATCTTGGGAATGAGAGATATTCCAAGATGAAGAAAAGTATGACGGGACTTCCAAACCAAAGTAAGAGGCCTCAAACAGACTCTAGTTGTGTGACACATTTGGGTAACATCATTGATGCAAGCCCTTCCAACTATTGAATAAGCTATGATCAAAGAGTAACAGTTGATCATGGGGAATGATGTCTAGGATATGATTCCAATACTTGAAGGGAAGTTCGTAATGTCTTCCATATGGATATACAAGAACAAGTGTACAAAGAAAGGTTTGTGGTTTGTCTTAGAAAGAATAGACTATGGCATGACATACTCTATTGACGAGACACACTTCTTCAGTAGAAGTATATATCGAGCAAAGAACCACCTGTACAAAATATGCTTTGTACGAGCTCAGAAGGCACCCATATAAAAGCACATCTAGGAGCTTGACAAATCACCTAGAGTAATCAATATAGTAACCTTTGCTACAAGGTTGAAGATGGAAACCTATAGAAGACAATAAGCTCACAGATGGGTGCAAAAGGAACTTTTTGGCAAAGTTCAAGATAAAAGGATCTTGGTATCTAGTAACCTTAGATGCATACATAGTAGCAGAGGATGCTACCTCACTCCAGTAAAGAATGCAGAGGGAATATGATGCTCTAATTCATGGGGAGTGACTACAGAAGATCTTTGAGTTCGACATGATAGACAACTTCCTAATGGACCGAGACTTTACCAAGAGTAAAGTGGGTTCCAACCTTCAAGGTTGAATGAGGAATACTAGGATATGTTGATGACCTAACAAAATGAACTCATGATAGATGGAATGATGGAAGAATACCCGAATTATGTTTGGGATATAGTACCCCAACCAAAAAGGAAGAGTGTGGTATCTTCCAAATGGATTTGAAAGATAAAATATGTTGCTCATGGAAGTAAGGAAAGATTTGTGGCTACAGGATTCTCTCAGAGAGAGGGAATTGATTATGAAGAGACATGTTTTCCAGGAGGAAGGTACACTTCCATCAGAACTATCATGGCACTTGCTTCCATGATGAAGTGGGATCTACACCAGATGGATGTAAAGACAACCTTCCTTAATGGTATGATTGAGGAAGAGGTTTACATCGAACAACCACAAGGATTTGAAGTCGAAAACAAAGCGACTCATGTATGCAATTTGAAAAGGATATGTATGGACTAAAGCAAGCTCCTAGAGCTTGGTATGACAGAATAGATAGCTTCTTGACAAGCATGGACTTTACTAAAAGTAAAATTGATCCTAACCTTTACCTCAAGGTTATGAACTTGACATAAAATTGGTGTATGTGGATGATCTATTTCTGACTGGAAATGAGAAATAAATCACAGATTGCAAGAAGATGCTAGCTAAAGAATTCAAGCTGAAATATCTTGGATTGATGGATTATTTCCTCAAGCTAGAATTGTGGAAGAGCTCAAAAGGAATCTTTCTGAACCAGGGAAAGTATGTTGTGGAAATATTAAAAAATATTTGATATGTTGGATTGTAAAGCCATGGCCACACCCATGCATACCAACATGAAGATGTTGTCTAATGAGACATCAGAGTTAGTGGATATGACTCGGTATAGACAGATTATTGAGTCATTGATGTATCTGATGGACACAAGGTCATATATATGCTTTGCTATGAAAACCTTGAGTCATTATCTAGGAAAGCCTAGATGTGTTCACCTGATAGCTGCAAAGCATGATGAGGTACCTTAAAGGTATGACAGACTTGGGACTTTCATTGATGATGGGATGACAGTGATGCTATAGCATGAAAGAGGCAAAGTATGCTTGAATATGCTGAAAAAGTCTGACATTTATTTGTGGATGATAGTATCCTCTCTTGAGAATGGCAGTTTTAACACTTTGTTCATGAGAGTGGTACTTACTATGTAAGGATGGCCCTGAAGATGCTACTCTCACATGGAAAGTACCCACATTCACTTGTGGACGATAGTATCCTCTCTCAAGGATAGCAGGTATAACACTATGTTCATGAGAGTGGTCCTTACTAGCTAAGGATGGCCTTGCATATGTCACTCTTATGCAGAGTACCCACATTCAGTTGTGGATATTGTAGAATAACACTCGCTCATGAGTGGTCCTAAACTTAGTGGTATGGATTCTCTATGATGAGTACTCACGAACGATGGGACTGACATTTTGTATGCAGTTGAGTTCTTCTCTGCAGATGATACTCTTGTATGGAAAGTATGCCTACATTCATATGTAGATACCAGAGAATAACACTCGCTTAGGATTGGTCCTAACCTGTGTCGTATGGATTCTCTATGATGAGTCCTCATGGACGTCGTAGTATAACACTCACTTGGGACTGGTCCTAACCTGTGTGGTATGGATGTTCTACGATGGGATGACATTTTGTATACAGTCAAGATCTACTCTGCAGACAATAATCTTACTTGGAAGAGTATGCCTACATGTAACTGTAGATACCGTAGTATAACACTCACTTGTGAGTGGTCCTAACCTGTGTGGTATGGATGGGATATGATGAGTCCTCATGAATGATGGGGCCATCACTGGGTTCAGTCAAGATGTACATTTATTTTTATACGATTCAACTGATTGATCTCATGGATCATGTTGATGGAGGATTGCATCATCCTTGGACATATGTCATAAGGTGATCGGGATTGATCATCCCGCAAATAGATCATGTGTACTACAGGTAGCATGGCGGTGAAGGATAAAGTAGAATGAAGTACATCAGTGAAGGATCAAGAAGGATCAAGTTACTTCTGAAAAGGATCAAAAGGATTGAAGTGCTTTGACCATGGATCAAAAAGATCGGAAGGTTGCTGCAGAAGATCAAAGTGCTTCTCCAAAGGATCGAGAAGATCAAAGTGCTGCTGCAAAGGATTGAGAAGATTGAAATGTTGTTGCAAAGGATTGATAAGATCAAAGTTCCCCTGCAAAGGATCAAAGTACTAAAAAGGATCAGAAGATCGAAGTACCACTGCAAAGGATCAAAATATCGAAGTGTTGTCACGAAGGATTGAAATATCGAAGTGTTGTTGCAAAAGGATCAAGTGATCATGTGATGCAGAATATGAAGACATTGAAGAGTATTTGTTCTAGTTATTGATGAATGTTGAAAACTTCCTATGACGTATAGATGTATAGACTCCATGATGTTGCAGATATTGTCTCTCTGGTCTCCTATAGTCTATGATGATGTTGTCAGTAGAATAAACTTCTCGTTAAGGGGGAGTGTTGAATATTGTAACTTCAAAGGATATTCTAAATTTAATTTATTGATGTAACCCAAGGGAGATGTTATTATTCCTCTGGCGAGGTGTTACTATTGTATTTGGTCATCATAGAGTCATGAGGTAAATCCTCCATTGTGTGTCGAGTATTTAGAACTCTACTAAATATAATATAATATTGTATTAAGTCTTCCTAAGTGAATTCAGCCTACTTAGTTAAGTGGGTCCGATTTGTTAGGTTAAATGTCAAGTGACGAAAAGAGTATAAATAGAGGAGATGTGTTCCTCATTTGAACACACACTCATTTGTGTATAGAGCATAGGAGAGAGAGAGAGAGAGAGAGAGAGAGAGAGAGAGAGAGAGAGAGATCTACTAGAGGAGGAACACCTATCTAGGTTCTTGTATTTTACTTTTTATACATCTTATACAGAGGAAGTTTTGCTGGGTTTTCTTCCCGATGAGGGTTTCCCAGGATAAATATTTGTGTTCTTTTGTGTGGTTGTGCTTGTCTATATTTCAGTGATGTTTTTATTATGGTTATGATTTTATGATGATAAATGTTATAAGATCTGATATAACCATTGAAAAATTAACACTCAATACCCTCTTCAATGAATTATATAGAAGCAAAAAGGGGTGAAAGTTCATAAAAAGGTTTCCAATATATGGAGGTAAAGATTATTTGCACAAATTTGGTTTTTGTGGATTTGATTAATACTTTTGGTGTTAATGGTGATGTTACACAATATATCAATATGCATAATACACATCTATTTACTTTTGGGAACACAAATTTGTAGTACATGAGTACCACTACTAAAATTGTAGCTAAAGAAAATTAATGAGTAGAACCATAACAGAGAACTTGGTGCAAAGGAAGGAGTACCAAATGAGGATGCCACTTGGGAATATGAAAAATTATTGCAGAATACAAAATTGGAATTGCTTGAGGACAAGAAATATTGAGTGGGGAGGATTTTCATGTCCCCAATTAAATCATTTCCAAATAAAACTACTTGCAAATAAGTTTCACCAACCTACTAGTTCCCTAGGTTGAGATGGAGAAATAAATTTTGTAATAAGGGGATATGAGACCCAAAAGGACTTTATTTTATCATATTCACATTTAAATGGGTCACATAAATGATAAATTCTAATAAAATAAGGTGGCATGAATTCATGAAGACACTTGGAAGCTTGTGGAGCCTTTGGGTGACTAGATTCCCTGTGCACTTGGCATGATATTCATCCAAATTCGAACACATGGGTATTTGCTGTAATCACTCAAATTGAAAGGTTACCAAAAATACACATAAAGAATCATATAATCATAATAGAGACAAGATACAAGGATAGTAGGTTGAATAATAGCTTATATTATATAATAACACATGTGGGTCGATAAATACATCAAAACCGAACCAAGTTCGTATTTGGCTCAACAACCTATATATATGATTACAAAACAATTACAAATAACTACTTGTCGGTTCATCCAATCGACACAACCTATGAGGCTGACCTAATCTCTAATTAGTCGGCTAACTAGTCTATTCGGATAGCCAACTAGCTCCTCCAACATCTCCCTCGAGAACAAAACCTTTCTTCGTCCCGAAGAAATAGGGGAGGTAACAAAAAGTAGACTGTCTGAAGTAGTTTTTACAATTGTTTTGTCTCATGGACTGTGCTATCGAATGGATGGTCATTTCTGGATGCATATCTCCACAATGGATTCTATTGTGATTGTTAGTTGGTGTCGAAATTATGTCCAAGTGTGGAGTGCTTTCTGAATGTCGATGGTCAAGGTTGTGATGCTTGCCAAGGTTGAAATATTATCTTGTGTTGATAGGTTTATGATAATGTGGAAATTAATCCCAGTGATAGATTAATTTTACTCACAGCAATTATCAATTGTACATGCAAAATCACTCACAAAAGAGACTGAATATGGAGCTGAACACTAAACCGTATTAACTCAGTGTATAATAGCCAACCCTATAACATAATAGGTTGTTGCATTAAATAATTACATAATGGATTTGAATGCATGAGGAGCAATTCGAATCTAGTCAAAAGCAGGTTTACCAAAATCAAGCAAATCCCCCATAGGTGCAAAAAGTTGTTTCCAAATCATTCATGGAGCTCACGAATTGGAAAAATCACTTAGGCAAGCTAAAGAGTGATGGAATGACAACTCATACATGCTTTTCTAAGGATAAAAGAGTGGAGGATGTAGAGGACAAAAAACTAGTTCACCTCACCTAGTCAAACTTTCCCAATTGCCTTAAAGCACTGAAAAATCAGGCAATAAAGCAGAAAAAGCAGAAGGGCGCCTAGGAGACTAGGAATAAAGCAGAATTGATTCCTTGAGGTTTCCCAAGTGCTACATGAGTCAAAATAGGCAAGTTTGACCACTATGGATAGGTAAATGACAACTTGCATAAGGTGGAATCATGAGACTAGGAAAATAAGACAAAAATAATTAAATTAATGTCTAAGGTAGCTAACTATGGGTTGATTATTCTAACACCCCCCCTTAAGCCTGAATTATGAGTAATATATCAGAAAATTATAGGGCCTAGCAACAAGGCTTAGTCACCCTTTACATACTGCATGTCCATTTAAACAAGGAAAGAGGCAAAAACCACATGGGAATATCCTCCCTTAAACATGGACTGTAAAACAAAATTTGGAAATATTTTCTTCACTCATGCTTCAAAGCATGATCAAAAATCCCCAGCAGTGATTTGAGATTGATTAAGGTCTTCTCACAAAATGCTTTGGTGAAGATATCAGCTACTTGTTCTGAAGATGAACAGAAGAGTAGGTGAATGGTGCCATCATGCACAAGCTCTCTGATGTAGTGCATATGGATCTCAATGTGTTTGGTTCTCTGCTTCTGAACTGGATCTTTGCAGATTCGAATGGTACTCTAGTTATCACAGTAGATGGTATTTGAGTACTCTGATTCAAAGCCACACTCTCCAACTAAACCCTGCAACCATAAACATTGAGTTGCTGCATTAACAACTCCTATGTACTTTGCTTCTGTAGATGAGAGTGCAATGGCACTCTGATTCTTGCTTGACCAGCTGATTGGCCCTTCTAAAAGCATGAACACATATCCTGATGTGGAATTCCTATCTATGCTATCACCTTCCCAATCACTGTCAGTAAACCCAATCAAATCAAGATCAGATTTTGCTTTGTAGAAGATCCCATGTGTCCTTGTTCCCTAAACAAAGTTAAGGATCCTTTTGGCTGCTTCCCAATGGATCTCATGAGGCTAATCCATGTATCTAGAAGCCACACTTACTGCATAAGAAATATCAGGTCTAGTATGTGTAAGATACAACAAACATCCAATCAATTGCCTATACAGTGTATTGTTTAACATAGGTGAATAATCAGCTTCTTCCAGCTTCACTCCTGAAAGGAAAGGAGTCTTGCTTGGTTTGCAGTCCTTCATTCTAAATTTGTTTAGCAAATCTAAGTCATACTTGTGCTGGTGCACCTTGATTCTAGCTTTGGTTTGAGCAATCTCAAGCCCCAAGAATTGGCTTAAGAGCCCCAAATCTGTCATGGAGAAGGCTTGGTTCATTGCACCCTTCAAGGAAGCAATCTCATCCTTTGATTTTCCTATAATGAGGAGGTCATCAACATATAACACAATGATCATTAATGAACTATTAATTAACTTCAAATAGACATTTGTATCTGATTTGCACCGAACAAAATTCAGTGATAGCAAGAAGCTATCAATCTTGGCATACCAAGCCCTGGGGGCTTGCTTTAGCCCATACAATGACTTTCTCAACCTGCACACAAGATAAGGGTTAGTAGAAAATCCTTGAGGCTTCTGCATATATATCTCTTCAGTGAGATATCCATTCAGGAAGGCACATTTTACATCCATGTGATGTACCTCCCATTGCTTTGAGGCTGCAATGGCTAAGGCTAGCCTGATGGAGTTCATCTTTGCCACTGGTGCAAAGGTCTCATTGTAATATATGCCATGAACCTGTGAGTATCCCTTGGCTACCAATATAGCCTTGTACTTCAGAGGTGAACCATCAGCATCAAATTTGGTCTTGTAGACCTACTTACACTGAACTAACTTCCTCCCTTGGGGAAGAGCCACTAGCTCCCATGTGTTTCTCTTCTAGGGTGAGCTGAACTCTTCCTTCATGGATTCTTGCCATCTTGGATCTCCTGCTGCTTCTTCATATGTTTGAGGATCTAGTTCCACCATAAAATATCATTTCTCAGCAAACATAGGATCCTTCATGCACAGACCACTCTCAAATTGAGATCTAGTCCTTCTTGGGTCATTGGGATCCCCGGCTAGCTCTCCTGCTGCATGTAGTGTCTTGGATTCCTATTTTGGCCTTGTAGGGATGTTAGGGTCTGCAATAAACTCATCACTATCAGACATATCAGAATCAGCATGTTCAACAAACTCTTCACTTACTTTCAGAGGTTCAGGTGGTGAAGAGGCTTCTCTAACTTCCACTGCTGCAAGGGGTTCTTCTTGAAACGGAACACACCTTTCAATAAAGGATTTGTTTGTGATCAAATTTATCAGCTTGTACCCTTTTGAATCTTCAAAGTACCCAGCAAATACACACTCTTGGCTTTGGGGCTGCAAAGTTTTTCTCTTTTCTGTTGGAATTCTAGCCCAAGCCGTTGAGCCAAAAATCCTGAAATGGGTCACATCTGGCTTGTGCCCACTCCATGCTTCGAAAAGAGTCATACCTTCAAGATGTTTATGAGGAACCCTATTCTAGATATAGGCTACATATTTTATAGCTTCAGCCTAGTACTTTGGTGGCAAATTTTTGGCCTCCGTCATGCATGTTGCCATCTCCTTCAGTGATCTATTCTTCCTCTCAGAAACACCATTCTGCTGTGGTGTGTAAGGGATAGAATATTGCATCTGAATACCTGCATTTGCACAATAATTAATAAACTTAGACTTGACATACTCACCACCATTGTCAAATCTGAGGACCTTGATTTTCCTCCCATACTGGTTTACAACCAAAGCCTTAAAGACTTTGAAGAGGCCAAAAAATTCAGACTTGTGTTTCAGGAAGTAAACCCAACAATACCTGGAAAAGTCATCTATGAAATTCAATGCATATTTGGTTTGAATCATGGACATATGAGGGAATGGGCCAATAACATCACTGTGGATCAGCTCAAGGGGTGCAGAGGTTCTCTCATGACTAGCTCTCTCAAATTTATGCTCTAGGTGTTTTCCTAGGATACAACCTTGGCAGACTCCTTTGGAAAATTTTATCTTGGGCAACCCTATGACCATCTATTTTTCACTAAGATCAAAAATATACTTGTAATTTAGGTGGCGAAATATTTCATGCCAAATCTTGCTTGCTTCATTAGCATGAATCAGAAGAGCAAAGGGGTTTGAGTAGGGTGGGAAGTGTGAGAACATGTATACCTTTTGAGCATGATTTGCAACTCCTTTTGAAATGACTTTACCACTTGAGATCTCTGTGATCTAAAATTCATCAGGGGAGAATATGACCTTCTTTGGAGACGTAGTGTGAGTCATCTGGTACACTGATAAGAAGTTGGAGGCAATGTTGGGGCTCCGACCTTAACGGCCCTCGATTGTGGTAACTCCGCGGTTTTGGTGAAAGTTTGGAAGCGGAGTTACAGCTCAAAATAGTCTTAGGGGTGTCGGGGTTGAGTCGAAGCCCCTTTTTGTAATAAACCCATGGTTTAAGTCTAGGGTTTAGGGTTTTGGGGTGCCCTTGGTTTAAGCCCATGATTTTGTAAATAGTGCACTGTATAAATAGGCACTTGTGTAAAGAGGTAAGGCTAGGTTTTTGATGTAAGAAGAATTAAGGCGAAGCTAAGGCTATTTTGTAAGAGAAGGTTAAGTCCTAGCTGTGTGTGTGGACAACCTCTGTAGCTATGTGTGCAGAGGATTTGTAAGTGATTGAGAAAATCTGCAGCTATGTGCACAAAGGCCTACAGCTGTGTGCATGGCTTTAAGGACTTGAAGGGATCTGCAGCTAAGTGCGCAGATCAGAACCGTGATTTTGTAGAGAAGTTGAATAAACACAGTTCTGTGGACGTAGCCCCTACACTGGGGGTGAACCACATTATATCTGGTGTTGTGGTTCCTTGTGTTATTTCTGTTATGTTCTTTATGCATTGATAAATAGATATATCTGATAAGTAAGATCTCTGCTTAAATAATAGCTTCCCTGTGAATTCCCAGTAAGGGTTAAGCAATTCACTGTTTGTTTATCTAACTACGATGATATATATATGAATGTCTAAGAACTGTGTTAATTGATTACAAGTTATTGAAGGCTAAAGGTACAGTAATATCCCTCTTCTGCTTGCAGAAACCTAATTCTGCAGCATCCCATAGCTGTTTCGGGTGAGACTGCAGCTTGTTCGCAAGTTGTTGCCGAAAGGGCCAACACTGTGGGTCTTTTGTTGGTGCGAAGTAACTGGTATAAACCCGAGTTTGCCCTATTGCCCAACAAATTGGTTCCGTTTTCGGTTGAACTCAGTATCTGCTCAAGAGGGGTTTACGTCGTACCTTGAGGGTTATGTTCTGGAGACCCTCTGTGCAAGAAATCGGTGACTGGATTCATGAGACCTATCTGAAATTTGCTGAGAACGAGAACAAGGACCCGCACCATAGTGCGGATGAATTTTTACAAAGGTATGTTTTTGCTGGTGTTTATGAGATTTTCTTTGGTACTATCCACATAGAGTTGCACCAGTGGTTATCCAGGTTGGCCGAGAGAAGGACGAACTTCCACGAAGGTCAGTTTCCTGCTTGGACCCCCGCAAGAATTAATATATTGAAAAGGGAGAACAACGAGATATCTCGAGCTGTTGATTTCTGGATGATGCGAACCCTTGAGGCATTTGTGACAGAGTTCGCCATCAACACAAGTACTTCCTTTAGTGAAGCTGAGCGACAGTTTTTCAAAGGACCAAGGGGTAAGTTTTTGAATTCATTTAGTTTGAGAATTAAAATGCTATTAGCTGAAAAAGGAATATTGCTTATTGAATCAGACTGTTAGATTTTGTATTACTAACATATGTTTGCAAGTGAAAACACCTTCACCGAGCAAAGTGGTTTGCTGCGAAGTGGCAAAAGGTACAAGAGAAATTTTGAGTCCTATACCCTAGGTCATGATACTGAGTCTACCCCTATCAGTCCAGTAGCCTTAGAGCTCAAAGAAACCCCTTCTGTTGGAAACCCTCCGGTAACCCTGCAGTGTAGACCTATTATCCCTGAGCATCTGTCATAGACTGAAAGTAACCCTAGTCCAAGTATTCCTATCGCAAGTCAGTCTACCCCAGTCAGTTCCCCCCCGCCTACTTCCCGTCCCCCTCCAACCCCCCCTAGATATACTATGGCTCACATGATTGATGATATTAAGCTCCCTATTTTCAAAGGAACTGGATCAGAGGATCCAGAACAGTTTTGGTTTTTATGTGAAGCAGTGTGGACTGCTAAGAACATTACAGATCCAGCTGTAAGAAGCGCGCGGCTTGTTACTTCTTTCAGGGACCGGGCTTTGACCTGGTTCATGAAATACTCCAGTACTCAGATTCATGCCTTAGATGATATTAAAGTAGCAATAATCAAAGAGTTTAAGAATCCCAAATTAGAGTAGCAGTGTATCACTGAATTGAAAGAGATTCAGCAGCGGTGCGACGAATCAGTGCGGGACTTTGACCAAAGGTTCAAAGTTCTACTAGACCAAGTAAGTTTCACCATTAGCCCCACGCAGCACAAGGAGTGGTTCATTGCAGCATTGCTACCGCATATCAGAACACCACTCATGCAACAAAAGGTTGCTGACCAGCAAGAGGCTCTGGAAATCGCGATGAAGCTTGAGACCTCCCCTGTCAAAGATAATCCTGGTATCACTCAAATCCAAGCGTAGTTGGCCGTGATGGCACTGGAGCTTCGCAATATGAAGAAAGGAAAAACTGGTCGCGAAGAGGTTTGGTGTACACAATGTCAGATAGAAGGTCACGACAGGGAACAGTGTCCTGTGGTAATAAATTACCTGAATACTAGTGTGCCAAACCCGTTCAACCCCTCTGTTCTATATTGTGAGATCTATCGAACAACTAGCCAGCATCAACCTGGAAACTGCCATCTGCTCCAAAGGTATGTGCAAGTCCCCAAGAACCCCTACTAGAAGTTCTGTAAGTCAGTAGGAAATAATGAAGATGAGTGTCACAGTTATGACCTCATGAGAGAGCGCACCTATGATGCCTATCGGGTACAAAATGAGTGTCAGGGCAATGATGGCTACGGTTACCACGGGGGTGCATCCAGTCGAGGTGCTTTTGGAGGTCATGGTCATGGTGGTATGGAAGGAAGAGGAAGAGGCCAGGTTGTATGTTACAACTGTAACCAAGCCAGGCATCTAGCTAGAGACTGTCGAAACCCAACTATGACATGTCGATATTGCCGAGCAGTAGATCATGTGATTGAGCAGTGCCCGCAGCTGATAGCTAAGATTCAGGAAAGAAACAGTGGCCCTACTCAGAATATTCAGATGATTTCCGTCGAGCAAAGACCTTCCCCAGCCATTAATGTTGTTATGTGGAGTGGAGCTACGACACACATACATAGCACGGGGAAATAGCCTGACGAGGCTTCGGTTCGTAAGGTCCCCGCGAAAGTCCCAGCATTGGATATTGAAAGAGAACAAGAGACAGTCATGGAAGCCAAGAGAGATTTTGTTGATCCTCGCACATCAGTAGCACCCGCGCAGCAACATCACCAGGAGTCGTAGCTGCAGGAAGCTTCGACGGATAAAGTAAGTACACTCTCCTCCTTTTTACAGAGCTGTATGAAACTCTTAAGGAATCAGAATGCTTTAAAGGAGTTGCAGAAAGTTATTGCTTCTTGTGAACCTCAGAGAAGTGTTGGTAAGGAACAGACTGTTAATAGAGTCAAAAGAACTGGTAGGGAAATGAGATTGAATGTTCAGATAGGAGAGTATGATATGACTGATGTCATTCTGGACCTAGGCTCAGAAGTCAATGTCTTAACTAAGCAAACGTGGGAACAGATGGGAAAACCTGTTCTTGATTGGTCCCCTATACAATTGATATTAGCCAATCAGCAAAGGATTGTGCCCCTCAGGAGATTCCCTAGTGTCCCAGTAGATATTGATGGGGTCAATACTTTAGCGGACTTTGAAGTTATTGAGATCATTGATGACAGCAATCCCTACCCAGGCCTGTTAGGAATTGAATGGGAAATGGAAAACGCTGCAGTCATTAACCTTAAGAACCGACAGATGACCTTCGAAGGGAAGGGTTTAAGAGTCATAATACCACTAGACCCTTATCAAGGATAAAGGTACACAGAACCACTCAGCGACGAAGCTCAGGATGTCCTGGACCATATTTATAATATCACAGCTAAGGAAGAAGATTATGTGGATCCTACTACCGAAGGTATCATGAATTGGTAATGTGACAGCTCCTACATGACAGACTCAGATGATGGGTTAGAAAACTAGCAGAACAGATTTTATGAGCTACACGGACATAGATGTGCCCAAATTACCAAATCTCTTAGATGGCTTGGTGCACAAGTAAGAGTCCTACCTAATTCCCATGGCTTCTCATACCCAGAACAGTTTATTGAAAAATTCTCAAGATAGATACTAGAGTTACAGACAAGGGAGAATCTGGACTCAGCATTCAGAGCCACAGCAGCCAGATGGTGGAATAACCATAAGAAGTACATTCCTAGTTGGACAGCTTTTCAGAAGTCCCCGCGCCCAAGAATTTTGGATCAGCTCTAGGAGGTGCGAAGCAGGTGTGAGGGAAAGACTATCCCTCAGGAACAGTTG
This sequence comes from Pseudotsuga menziesii, assembly GCA_001517045.1. Classification (NCBI taxonomy): domain Eukaryota; kingdom Viridiplantae; phylum Streptophyta; class Pinopsida; order Pinales; family Pinaceae; genus Pseudotsuga; species Pseudotsuga menziesii. The sequence continues at coordinate 144,158 of LPNX010522643.1, read as the reverse complement.
GCGCAGTACTACGCAGCATGGAAGCATGTTCCTCAAGAAGAATGGGTACATCAGTTTGTGCCTACTCTAGAACTGATAGCAAAGACTTGGTACGCAGAGGCTGAGCTTCGCCAGGATACTGTAAGTTGGGATTGTCTTGTTGATAGTTTTGTGCTTACCTTTTCCACAAATGGAGTTTGTCCAGGTGTAGATTCAGCTATCAGGTTGATTCATACTAAGGTATGTGATGATCACAAAGTAGTAGAATACAGACATGATTGGAAAACACAAGAATCCCATGCAGTCAAATGTTATCACCTCATAATTGACGAGGATGGCGATCCAGGTAACCTTACCATCCCTAATCCAGAAGGACCTTGCAAAGTACAGGGACCAGGAGTCGCAGTACCTAAATTAACTCAGCCCCTGCAGACATGGACCGTACACCTTGGATCAAAAGAAAACCTTCAGTATGCTACCACTGGAGATTATTGGGATGACGGAATAGTGAGCAAGGTGACCCAACTTCTCCAAGAATATCAGAACCTATCTCGGGCCAAGCTCTCAAACATGCAAGGGACAATTACGATGATGGTAGGCATTCTGTCGTGGGTTGAAGTTTGACTCCATGTCGAAGATGGTGTCCAGAAATGTCGAATGTCCGTATTAGGACGCAGTCTGAGTTACTGCTTGTGCCGAAGCATGAAAAATATGTCTAACCTTCAAAAACATCCGTTGGAAGAAATCCAAAGTGGCGGCCTCGGTATGTTCTATGAATTAACTGCCTATATTAGTGCGATATTAGACAATCTGCCGCCATTTGGACAAAATATTTTCCCGATTCAGTATCATCAATGCCCATTTATGAGAGATTTAATTAATGGATTCTATAAGAAGACATCCACACCAGCGGTGCTCGTATTTTACAGTTTCTTGCATTTTACACTTGAGCCCATGACAGCTAATCGCAAGCTTCAGGATTTAGTGAGAGAATTTGAGCAGGGCGGTTTGGATGCTCTTTTCAACCACCCACCTGCGCCTGTACTGCGTGAAGAGACCCCACCTGCACCAGTTCATCCAATGCAGACACGCTCTACCAGAAAGAAGTTTAAGCCTGAAGTTTGTTCTAAGCGGAACGAAGACAGACACAAGCAATCAGGGAAAACATCGAAAGATCCTGGGATGGATCCGCTTGGTTCAGCAGAGGTCCCGCCTGCAGAAGAGGAGAACATTGCCCCAAAGTTTCCACCGTATATTCAGCCTATTCAAATAGGGATTAAACCACCTCAACGAACAAAGAAGTTCACAATAAGCACCCCTTCGCTGTCACCGGGTGTGCAGCTGGTCGGGATCATGACAGGAAAAATAGACCGGCTTAAGTATGTCGACCACGATATGAATGATCATGGAAAGTTTCCCCAGTTTGCACGAAGAACATATTTGCACTTCGTCAAGTACGACGAAGCGACTTTATTATAAGTAAGACAGTGGGTTGCCGGCTTGGATCAAGCTGGTCTACTCAAGATGCTCGATGTTCCCCATTTTGGTCGCAGCACACAGGTGAATATAGTGGTCAAGCAGCTGCTGGCATTAGTACATGATGGCCACCTATGGATGGGTGACAGGAAAATTCCTATTAACGGCAAGATCATTCATAGGATTACTGGCTTACCAATAGCGGGGCCTGATCTGGGGACAGAATTTCCGTCAAAGCACGAGGATAAGAAGCTCGCACAAACCATGAAGGAATGCTTCGGCCTGACGAAGGGGAAATGTGGGTATCACACTTCCGCGATTAAAGAAGACAACATTCACTTCGTAGCTGAGCTCCTAGCATGCAAGATAATGCGGAAGTGTAGACCAACTGAAGTGCCTACCCCCGTCATCAAAATTGCTATAAACTGTGATGAAGGCTACAGTTACAACTAGGCAGCATACCTTGCGAAGGAATTCCTGGAAGACGTCCGTGATGTGTAGGAGAAAGGTAGGCCCTTTCACTACTCATGGTTGATAGTCCTTATTGCACTAGTAGGATGGCAAGAACCTACTGAGGCACAGTTTTCTGCTATCTCTCCGTACATGCTTAGTGCGGTTAGGTACGCATCTCTATGGGTTTCCCAAGATAAAACCCTACAGCAGATGACAAACACTGTATTTTCCTTCTACATGATGAGTATTTTATATGTGATTGCCAAAACCCCGTGGCTCAGTAATGAGTTATTCTCTTAGTATGATGGAGCAGTCAATTTCAGGGCCGACATGCTCCATATTTTTATTCAGGCTTGTGCAGATAAAAAGCATCAATGGTTTAAGTTTCCATATGTAGTGACTAAAGATGACATCCTCGAGATAGTACAACAGTGGCTGGCAGAATGGTTGAAAGATGCAGGGACAAAACCTCAAATTCTAGTCCCTCCAGTCACCAATGTGGGCGCAGGCCCTAGTCACACGCAACACCAAAATCCCCCCGAAGACAGCACAAAACAAACTGAGTTGTAGCAGAGTGAAAGTGACTAGGGCAGAGACGACGGAAATGACGACGAAGAAGGAGAGGACTCAGTCAAAACCATCTCAAACCCTAAATGGCAGGATAAGCGCAAGACACCAGAAACAAAGGAAGTGACCAAAATGCAGTCCCAGAAGAAAGCGAAGGCATCAAAGGATAAGAATATAGATGAATAAATCGGCTTGACAAGTGAGGAGCTTGATGAGGCTTTGTCGAAGTCCACAGAGGTTCTCACTAAGAAATGGTTAGAATTTGTAACTGTACATTTGGATGCCATCGTTGGCGTAGCAAAGCATGTGTCGAAGCTGAGGAACTTAGCAGAAAAATCAGTGACTGGCCCTGCAGCAAGAAGCACCCCAGTAATCACACAGCCAGACCTAAGGCAATGGCCGATTAGAGAAAACAAGGGCCAAGTATCAAGCGCTGCCCTCATCATAACTGATGCAGCATCGTGCACAGAGATGAACATGATAGTAGGGATTGATTACACCAAGATGTCCATGATGGAACTACATCTCTGCCAGTCAGCTATCACGAAGGAAATCCAAGCACGAGATCACTATTCGCAAATATAGTTGGAAGATACCAGGAAACAGAAGGATAACCTCGCAGCACAGTTGGAGGCCGTGGAGAAGAGAAAGAGAGATGCAGAGCATAAGTGGATTACACTGGTACGCATTTTGGATGAGGCCTGTCGAAATATTCCTGACCTCGACGTACAGCTGGTGGAAGAGCCAGAACAAATATTAGTCAGACTGAAAGACTACGCACAGCAGTCTCGCAGTGAAATTGAGAAGCTCAAATCAGAACATGAGGTTCAGATTTCGGAGCTTCAACTCCGCATCACCCCGGAGAGCCCACTAGAGGTCATGGAGCAACACCGAGCAGACATTCAGGCCTCCATAGCAAAATCCTCGGATAATGTGAGCAGCGCAGCAAAGCTGCTAGAAGAGAGCATTGAGGCCTGGACCACCCTGCAGGAACATCCAAAATTCAGACAGCTGCAAGAGACCATCAGGCAGCGACAGGCAAAGTTAGAGGCAGTAAAAGTGGAAATTAAGACTCTGCCTCCTATGGAGAAAATGCTAAAAGTAAAGCGAAGCAATGAACTCCACCAGGAAATTGAGTCGTGCAGAGCAAGAGCAACAGAAGTGTAAAATTCTCTGCAGCCACTTCTCAGCGAAGCTTTTGAGTTGAGTACTGCCGTGGACACCCAACTCAAAATTATGAAGGAATATGATGCATTTGCGTAGCAAAAGGCTAGCGAAGCATGCACCGCAGTATTGCAGGAGTTGGTCGAAAAGGAGCAAGCCGCTAATAATATTATGTGCGGTCTCAACAAACAGTTCACTATCTTTGCTGACAAAGTCCGCTTACCCAAAGATCAGCAGAGTGTCCCGGGATGGGCCACTAGTGAGTCTTAGGGGCCTGTTGGGGATCCGACCTTAATGGCCCTCGACTGTGGTAACTCCATGATTTTGGTGAAAGTTTGGAAGTGGAGTTACAGCTCAAAATAGTCTTAGGGTGTCGGGGTTGAGTCAAAGCCCCTTTTTGTAATAAACCCATGGTTTAAGTCTAGGGTTTAGGGTTTTTGGGGTGCCCTTGGTTTAAGCCCTGATTTTGTAAATAGTGCGCTATATAAATAGGCACTTGTGTAAAGAAGTAAGGCTAGGTTTTTTATGTAAGAAGAATTAAGGCGAAGCTAAGGCTATTTTGTAAGAGAAGGTTAAGTCCCATCTATGTGCGTGGATGACCTCTGCAACTATGTGCACAGAGGATTTGTAAGTGATTGAGAAAATCTGTAGCTGTGTGCGCAGAGGCCTGTAGCTGTGTACACGGCTTTAAGGACTTGAAGGGATCTGCAGCTGAGTGTGCAGATCAAAACTGTGATTTTGTAGAGAAGTTGAATAAACACAGTTCTGTGGATGTAGCCCCTACACTGGGCATGAACCACATTATATCTGGTGTTGTGGTTCCTTGTGTTATTTCTGTTATTTTCTTTATGCATTGATAAATAGATATATCTGATAAGTAAGATCTCTGCTTAAATAATAGCTTCGCTGTGAATTACTAGTAAGGGATAAGCAAGTCACTGTTTGTTTATCTAACTGCAATGATATATATATGAATGTCTAAGAACTGTGTTAATTGATTACAAGTTTTTGAAGGCTAAAGGTACAGTAATATCCCTCTTATGCTTGCAGAAACCTGATTCTGCGGCATCCCATAGCTGTTTCGGGTGAGACTACAGCCTGTTCATAGGCTGTTGCCGAAAGGGCCAACACTGTGGGTCTTTTGTTGGTGTAGAGTAACTGGTATAAACCCGGGTCTGCCCTATTGCCTAACAGGCAAGACCAGGCACATACAACACATTGCTGAACTAACCATGATCAAGGTCAATCCTCCCTTTGCCCAAACTTTCAATGAGAGAGTCATCTCCCAGTACTATAGGTGGTCCTTTCGACATGTCAAGTGACTAGAATGCCTCCTTGGTCGAAACCATGTGTCTTGAAGCTCCAGAATCAATGATGAAACTAGGTGAGATTGATGTGCCAGCAACCAATGCATGAACTCTCTCTCTGTCTTCTGAACTTGATCCTCCTTCTCTCTTCTTTGAGCTGTCTGGAAGGGAGATGCCATTCTTCTCCATGAGTTGGGTCAGCATGTCTATTTGCTTCTTCATACAAGAGATTTCAGTGTGATTTCCCTTATTGTAGTATGTGTACTTGCTCATTTCTCCTTTATTCTTCTTCTTTTGGTAGTTCTTCTTGGAACCTTGTGGCTCCTCTGGAGACTTGTTCTTGTCTCTCTTTTGCTCAGGTGAATTTTTAGCTTTCTTTTTGCTTTTTGAATCCACCTTCGAATATCTAGCAACCAAAGCTTGTTCTTTGGATGGTTTGATGGTGCCCATCATCACCAGTTTGTCCTGTTCTTGTGTGAGAGATTCCATGAAATCTACAAGGCTAGGCATCTTCCAGGTTCGAGCTATCAACATTGTGGCATAGAAGGTTGAAACAAACACTGAATAGTCAGGTCCAAGCTTTGAGAGAATGGCCAAGAGCAGCTGATCATCCTTCTTTTCGATCCCACATTGTTTTAGCTGCAAAACAAGTGCTTTGAACTTGGAGAAATAGAGTTGCAGTGATTCAAATCTATTGGGACTCAGGGAAATCAGCTCATTTTCGATTTGATGTCCCCTCATCTCATTTATCTTTCCAAAAAGATTAGTAATATTCTCCCATACTTCATTCGGTGATGTCAATCCATTAATATGGAAGAGGAGGTCTCTGGAAATACTCAGACACAGGAGACCATAGGCCTCATCCCTCCTGTTGTGCCATTTTATCTTCTCTGCAGCTGCATTGGGCTCTGCTTCTGTTTCCATAGTCACCCTGTAGAGGCCTTTCGCTCTCAACAGTATCTCCATCTCTTCTTTCTATTCAAAGAATTTGAAGGGAGTCAAGATGATCTTCTGAGATTGATCCATAGCTTAGAAATTTGTCCCGATTGTCAGTAGAAGTCTCCCAGTCACTGATGTCGAACCTGCAAAACAATTTTGAAGGAGAGAAATTGATCTACAATGGATCCGATACCATGTGGAAATTAAGCCCAGTGATATATTAATTTTACTCACAGCAATTATCAATTGTACATGCAAAATCACTCATAAAAGAGACTGAATATGGAGCTGAACACTAAACTATATTAACTCAGTGTACAATAGCCAAACCTATAACATAATAGGTTGTTGTATTAAATAATTACATAATGGATTCGAATGCATGATGAGCAATTCGAATCTAGTCAAAAGTAGGCTTACCAAAATTAAGCAAATCCCCCATAGGAGCAAAAAGCTATTTCCAAGTTAGTCATGGAGCTCACGAATTGGAAAAATCACTTACGCAAGATAAAGAGTGATGGAATGACAACTCGTACATGCTTTTCCAAGGAGAAAAGAGTGGAGGATGTAGAGGGAAAAAAACTAGTTCACCTCACCTAGTCAAACTTTCCCAATTGCCTTAAGGCACTGAAAAAGCAGGCAATAAAGCAGAAAAAGTAGAAGGGTGCCTAGGAGACCAGGAATAAAGCAGAATTGATTCCTTGAGGTTTCCCAAGCACTACATGAGTCAAAATAGGCAATTTTGACCACTATGAATAGGTAAATGACAACTTGCATAAGGTGGAATCATGAGACTAGGAAAATAAGACAAAAATAATTAAATTAATGTCTAAGGTAGCTAACTATGGGTTGATTATTCTAACAGATACTACCCATGTCGAGGCCCAAAATTGAGATTTTTCCTCTGATGTGTCGAGTAATCTTTTCATGTGTGGATAAATCTTGTCGAGAGTGTCGAGGCTATGGATTTTTTTGTTTACCCACTGGTCTGCTTGTTTTTCTATTTTTTCTAGTTTTGTTGTTTCCAGTACTATCTGATCTTGTACTATGCTCCTCATTGTTTCTTCAAGTCCTTGTTGATTCTATAGTGTTTTGATATGCTCAGGATTCTCTTGAACTTGCTGAAATACTTGGCTATAAAATGTATACCAGCTTCGCAGTACTTCCTCTGTGGTGGTAGACTCCTCAAAATGCTCTTGTAGTAACTTGTGAGCTTCTGAAAATGCGGTTTATAGCTAGCTCAGTAAAACAGAAGTCTCCTCTTCTTGTTCATCTTTCTTTACTTGTAATTGTGTCTGAAGGTTCGACAAAACACTTTCAAATAATTGGTAAGCTCTTTCCAGTGGTTTGTCGGTGTTAGTCTCTGATTCTCCTGGTAAAATTGTTTGTGTCAAATTCCTGCATTTTGTTAGAAATTTGACTTGCTCTGCTTTCAGTTTCTCAATTTTTTCTTGTCTTCTTTGTTTCCTTATCATGGCCTCATTAGTGAGATATTCGAGTAATTGGTCCAGTTCCCCATCCCTAAATTTTTGTGTGTCTACTGCAATAGCCAATCCTAGATGATGAAGGTGGATAAATGTCGGTATTGTTTGTGTCTTCTGTTGTTCTTTCTATTTTCTCTTTTTCTCTTTTCTTTTCCATTTATGTTAAGACTGATGTGCATCCTCTTATTCTTTTGGTACTATTTCAAGTTTCTATTTTTATGTTTGCTGCTCTTCGGTTGGCTGATCTTCTATTGGATTAGGGTCTACCTACTATATCTCGGAGATGGCGATTGCGGATGGTTGTGTACTTGTCGACGGTGTGGACTGCATAACTGGGTTCAAGGGTGGATCTGAAGTTGGTGATGATGTAGGTGATGGTGAATGGTCTAGGGCGGATGGGGTGGTCGAAAGGGCACCTATCAACATGGTATCTTCGACTTCAAGTTTCAAGTCAGCAGGGTCATTAGTTTCGACATAGTCAAGAAGGTTGTCTAGTTCTTGATATGTTACGAATGTGTCAACTTGATATTTGCATCAAAATATCCTACTATTACTCCTTTGTCTACTTCATTAACTAGAAGGGGATGATTTACAGTGGATGATGTGAAGGATGAAGTTTGTGATGTGACAATTTGGGATGACTTGTCGGGATTTCTAAGAAATGAGGACTTAATAATTCCCATAACTCTTGGTTCTAGGGAAGCTTGTTGTGGCTGGTTGGGTTGTTGGGTGAGTATTTTTCATGTCGATATCGACTCAGTGAGTGTATATGCATTATTTATCTGGTGAGCATTGCAGAAAAGTTGGGGGATATTGTTGATAATTTTTTGTAGATCGACATCTTTAACAATTTTATCTTTGAGTGTCTCCGACATTGCGTCTTTGTAAAGGTATGATGACAGAACAATGGTCGGTTCTTGTATTTATTCTTGTACTATTTTAGTTAGGGATGGGGGTGGAGGAGTGGAGACTAAGTCAATAGATTTGACTTCAGGGGGGTTATAATAACTCAAAAATTCGTAAAAATTTAAAAAATTTCATGTGACATGTGACATAAAATGTCAAAAGTCATCGCTAATGTACCACTAACTGTTAGTAGAAAATAAAATAGTTTGTAAGATAAACAAAGAGTTACTTCTTTATAAGATTTTGTATAATCTATATGCTTATCTTTAAAATCTATGTTAGTGTTGTTTTCAACTTAGCAGTTGTAATTATTCCTAAAGTAGAAAAGAAACTTGTATTTTATTGATGCTAGAAATACTGTTGATTTCTTTTGTCAAGTAGGGAAAGTTTCTTATGTGTGATCGAGGCTTACTTATCTTTAAGCTAACACAGTGGGACTGATGGTTCTTTACAGGTTTTAACAAGTAAGCGTATGTTCAAGTAAAAAAATTAATATTTATATTCAAGTCAAGAGGATACTTCTCTAGCATGATTATGATGCTAGACTTAGAATGTTTAAATGCAGCTTGTCTACATAAGAGGTAATGTTGATCTTAATTATGCTGTCAAAAATCTGTAAGGATGTTAAAACAAATCACATATGCATGGGTTAAAATGCATGATCAAATACTGTCAAAAGACATCAAATTCTCTAAATGATTATGATAAAAAAATATCTAAAGAATACTTGTATTTCTGCTTACGACAGTTGCAATTTAGAGTTTAAATGGAAAGAAATAAGTTCACAACTTAATGCTTAGATTACTCAACAACATTTGATATCTATCACATTTAGCCCAAAACTAATTTTTACTTTTATCTGTTTACTCAATACTTGGATGCTAGTATTACACTGAGATTTCTTATATGGGTCTATGGACTACATTTACTAGCATCTCCAAATACACACTTCATTAAAAGAAATGGATCAAGAGTCTCTTCCTAGCTGAAAGAGTTCTTCTTTATTAATTTTACAGTCCTTTACTTTGAGTTCTTAATACTTGTATCTTACATTTCATTCCTAGTGTACCCTTTAGTTATAAACTATACCTTTTTACAAGTTTGTTTATTAAACTTTCAAGATAGGTTTGTTGATTAACATACTATAGGAGATCTTATTTTTGTTTGGTCTTATTTAACCTTTTACCTCCCAATTCTAACAAAATCAATTGGCTACCTCTAGATCTCCTTTTTATATAGTTTACCATACAACATATGTCTTTTAATTATATCAAACATAGTTAGAAAATAACTTGATTTATAAAATAAAACCCTAGAATAAAATATCCATGTTTTAATCTTATAATTTAATATGCTAAGCATTGAATTATTTGAAAGGTAAAATATCATTGGAAACCATAGCAATTACATTGATTTGATGACTAAAGGATTTGATATGTAATGATTTTAAATGCAGATTTAAAACTGTATACGTGACTAGAGAATTCCTACCCATGCTCATGAAAAATATCGAAGGACACACGAAGGTGACAAAATCATTGGTTAAGTTGACTTATGTTTGCCCTAATATTCATTTTGCAAAAGAGTGAGGGTTTCTTCGACTGGTGCAGCCGAGCTATGAGCTCGTGGCCACCATTACTCCTAGTTGACCTCTAGGTTCCCATTCTCACTGCGATCTTGGCCTTGTAAGAAGTAAAAGCTGGTTTTGATGAATTCTACGACTTCTGTGGAGAAACTGGATGAGTGGAACAAATCATTTTCCTTCATCGATTCAAAGATTGAGTTGGTAATTCTAACAAAAAAATATTGGACAGAGCTTGAATAAGAGTGCTCTTCGTCCTAGTTGGAGTGTTTCTAATTTTTCTTTGGACTCGTGACTTAATGTTTTTAGTTGTAACTGGCACAATAAATTTATCCATGTAATCCTCTTCCATGTGCCATCGAGCTGCTACAGTTGTTTGCGTCCACGAGCTCTCCAACAAATTCCTTGTCAGGTAACTGTCGGTCAAGTTCAATACTTCAACAAGGCTTATAAAAATTTAATATCTTTAAATGCTGCAACTAAAACTTTTTCTACTGTTTAGGGTTCCTCTCATGGAAAATCGGGTTAGCGGAAGCACAACTCTCCCATTCACAGCCACGCAACTGATCCGGATCTTGGGGGCTGAGACTTGAGAGGCTTGGATGCTAAGAGAGGAGGGGAGTAAACCTACAAATTGTTATCATCTGATGCATAGAATAACATAGAGTAAATATGTGACATGGAGGGGTGAGGCTCAAAGAGGGTTCTTTGAACCTCACCTCTCAAACCATACTCCAAAAGACACTCAGCACCAATAACTTAATAACTGAATAAAATAAGATAAATGTAGGATGTCAAAAATCCTTCCATGCCTTATTGAGAAGGCATAGAGCCTTTTTATAACATTATTACAATGTGCCTTGGAGCAATACCATGGGTTGTGAAATACCATGGATGAGAGAGAGTGGCCTCTCCGTTTAATGCTTTTATGATGACTGAGAGCGTGTGGTCTCTCATTAAATATTTTTATGACTCATACATCCGAATTTAGACCATATTCCCCTTGAAATTTGGATCATTCTTCCCCCCTTAGTATGAAATGATGGTCCCCATCATTTCATACTAAAAAGAGACCCATGATTACAATGTGTCAATTGCCAATGAAGAGAAGGGTTTTCTGTGGTTAACCCATAACCGTGGGTTTTGTGTGGTTGAACCATAACCATAACCGTGGGTTTTGTGTGGTTGACCCCTAACCATGGGTTTTGTGTGGTTAACCCATAACCATAACTGTGTGTTTTGTGTGGTTGACCCCTAACCGTGGGTTTTGTGTGGTTGACCCATAACCATAACTGTGGGTTTTGTGTGGTTGACCCCTAACCATAATCTTGGGTTGTATGTGGTTGACCCATAACCATGGGTTTTGTGTGGTTAACCCATAACCATGATTACAATAGGATTTCATAAAAGTACAAATAAATGGTCTTTGGTGAAGTTGATGTCTCGCTGCAAATCCATTCATATATTTTGATGCAGGTGATGAAATTGAATTTCGTTGAAGACCCATTTGAGATATTGAAGAGAAATTTTCATCCATATAACATAATCTCTCTGTGGTGGCCCAAGGAATGAGAAAATGGTTTCTGAAGCTCAAGGGATGTGCCCGCACTGGTTTTCCAGACACATGTTGCTTCAATCGATGATATCTCTCAAACCAGAGATCCAATTGAAAAACCTTGAGATACCCATTTTAGCTAATGGAAATATATTTCCAATGAGATATGGTAGAGCCTCTAATATGTTTTGTGGAGTCCGTGGTACTTTTTTGAAGTTGCGATATGTGAGGTCACATTGTGTACAAACATAGGTTGCTTCAAACAAGCATATCTCACAAACCAAGAAGGTAAAAGAGAAACTGAAAAATACCCATTTTAGATGATTAAAATATATTTCCAATGAGCTATGGAAGAGCCTATAAAAATATCTTTGCAAGTTGCAGCATCTGTTTGAATTTTTTAGAGGACCACAAAGGATGCCAAGGGTTTGTAGAGCAAAATCAGATGCTGTATAGATCATGGAACTTCCTCTTGAAACTTAGATATACTGTATTTCCTAAGGACAAACTATGATGCTTACAGTGTATGGCCCAGCAATGGACTCTGAGTGTGTCAAAAGAAGGCTGAAAATCTCTGTAGATCTTTGAACCCAAACTATGCTCAAACCCTCATTCCCATGGAGAGCATACCTAGTCTGATACCACTAAACCGGATCTTGGGGGCTGAGACCCGAATGGATTGAATGCTGAGAGCGAAGGAGAAGAGATAACATAATGGACATCTATGAGAAAGACACATCAATTAGATCTAGGATGTGAATATCCTAGACAGAGAAACATAAGAAATATTCCACATGGAGGGGTGAGGCTCAAAGATGGTTCTTTGAGCCTCACCTCTCAAACCATATCAAGAAAAGAACTCAGAACCAATAACTGAATAACTCAATAGAGTAAGATAAATGTAGGATTCCAAAAATATTTCCATGCCTTATTAAGAAGGCATAGAGCCTTTTTATAACATTATTACAATGTGCGTTGGGGCAATACCATGGGTCAAAACCATGGGTTGTGAAATACCATGGATGAGAGAGGTGCAATGTGCCTTGAAGCCATACCATGAAACAAAACCATGAGTTGTCAATGACCATGGATGAGAGAAGGTGGCCTCTCCATTTAATGCTTTTATGATGACTAAGAGCGTGTGGCCTCTCATTAAATGTTTTTATGACTCATACATCCAAATTTAGACCATATTCCCCCTGAAATTCAGATCAGCAACCCTGTTAAGCCTCGATTGCAATGAGGGTTTTCTCCTGCATTGATGTGGTGGTTGGAAGATGAGAATACCTCGCTGCTAGTTAAGGGTTTGGCCTGGGTTTTTACTTTTTAGGTTTTTATTCAAGTTGTTTTGGTTTGTCTATAACTTTTAAACCCTAGAGGATATTATGGCAAGAAACCTTAAAGGTTGTAGAAGCCACAACTTGTGATTTTCTTGAAAGTGCTTTATGGCCTTGAAGATGTAAAAAAATTATGATTCAAACACTATTTTTACTCAACAAGACTTGTAATAGATAGAGGGTTTCTTACTTGCTATGATAGTATTAGATACAATTTCGACTTGCTGATTTGTTTTAATTTTGTAAAGTTTGTTCTTGCACAGACTTAAGCCTCGACCAATATTTATATAGGCCATAGGCCATTATCCTTGTTTTATTTCGTCTCTATTAAATTGTTAATAGTGTTATTTAATATTTATGTTATCCTATAATTTAAATAATTTGTAGTAATTATAATATTGGAACTTCTACAGTGTTATTGAGCAAATTTAGTACTCTGTTTTCGCTCAGAAGGGTTATTATTTTGAATACCCTACAGTTCTGTAATAAGATAGATTTTACAGGAATAATTTTAGTTCTTTTTTTCTATTCTTACTTTTAATAAATAATTAATTACAACTGTTAAATGTTTTGTTATGATTAAGAATGTAAAAGTCTATTTTTAGGGATAAAACCTACCTCTTGTAAACCCTAACTAAATCTCAAGGGTTATAGTAAAAACAACACCTATTTTTTAGTACAGAATGTCAATATGAACTAGGAGTAAATTATTATAAAGACCCATTGAGTACTATATAGGTTCAAACCCTAAATACTATCTTTTATTGTTCCTACATTAGTTTATTTAACTTATTTATGTTCATAATAATATTAGTACTAGTAATAGTTCTATGAATAGTATGACTACTGATAATTAATATACAATCTATTATTTTCCTGTGATTAAATATTATAGTTACTTTCAGTAGATAGAGTAAGGACAGATAAAATTATGTAAATAAATCATATGAATCTATAAAAGAAATCATTTGCAATTTTCATTCAGAGTTGGTAAGAAAATCATCACATCTACTTAATCAACCAGCTGTACTAGAGTACTGCCTATACAAGGCATGGAAAAATACAGTGTGGTAATTTATTTCTATTCACTTTTCATTTAGCAATAACACTACTGTTTTAAACATAATCTACAATTCACTAATTTATCAATAAACCATGCTCTTTTCTGCATAAACCCTAACAAAACAATAACATGCATATCTTTGAAAAACTAGTAAACATTTACTGAAAACAGTAAATAAATTATAAATAACCTCAACAAATAAAAACCTTTCAAATGATGAGGTGACAATAGCTTAAGGAGGTTGTTCCTCCCAAACAACTCCTAGAGAAATCTTAGTCTGCACTTCCTCATGACCCCCGAGCCTGTTTCCTGGTCCTCCTGGTAGAGTACTGGGTGAAGGATGTATCCTTAAGACCTTCTATCACCTGACTGGTCAAATTATAGCAGTAATTCAAACCTGCTTACAACACTAAGAACTTCAACCTAAGTAGTTGCACAAGTTCAGTCCTCAGTAGTTAACCTCTCAAACTCACTTCAATAAGTCCCCCCATTGAATTTCTCATGTGCACTTCATTCACACTGAGGCTGCCTTCCATGGGAAGTTTTATAACAATGCCTAGGTCTTCTGGGTTAGTTTTTACTTAATGAGCCACCTGCTCCAATTCCACTTTCTCGGGGAAGCATTACCACAATTATAGGGAAGTTGCCACTTGCAACAGTTAGAAGTAGTTTGAGGATGCTGCCACTTGTCAGTATACTCTCCACCCAATATCCCCCACCAAGTGACCAGTTAACACTCTTTTAACATCTTTCCTAAGCTATTGTCTCATAATTTATTTATTAATTAATAAAATATTCTGAAATACATTAATTATCCTTGACCCCACTTGGTCATCAATTACAAACTTAGCATAAAATATAACATAATGTTTCTCAATAACATTAAATTGTTTTGCAAATTGGGGCATGTGATAGGGGTGGCGACTCTTACCTTTTTAGATTTTGTTTTTTTTTCTTCTGCTTCTATGAAGCGCTTGATCTACTTCTAAATAGATACTTTTTTCTTAGTAGCATCCTCCAAGATGTCGGCAGCTCTCGCAAGTAAATATTCCTCGTCCTATGACTCTTATTGAAGGATGAGTTTGTGTTTCCCTTTCCATTTTGTTGGGTTATCCCTCTTCTTCCTTGATTTGGATATTTCCAGAGCTAGTTGTTGGAGGTTCTGCTTCATCATGTCATACTCTGGCTTGTGAGACTGTATTTCTTCATCTGTCTGTTCACCCTCCTACTCATGTTGTTGTTGTGTCGGTATTACGGTTTGTTTTGGTTGCAGTACTGTAACTAATTGAAGGGTATTTGGATCCTTCGCATGGGTGTCTTCCAAAGTGAAAGTGTTGATATGAATATGGAATTCATAATATTCTTCTTTCTCTTGGTCAGTTAAAGGTTCCAGTATTGGCTGATTGATCTTCTTTGCCAACGCTGGTATGGATATCTTGGTGTTGGATTTCCTGGCCATCTATCTGAAGATATCCTTGACTCTTGGGTAATAATCGAGGCATTTAGGATTTGTTGCAACTCCTTGCATGTACCAGACTACTGTATGGTCAAGTTCCAGTTGAATCTGCATTGTTGGAGGTAGACATCTTTGGATGTTTTGAGGCACCCTCCATCTAGATGTTAGGACTTTTACATTTTGAAACCATTTGTCGAGCAACACTTTGGCTGTGTCGAGTTCCTGTGGTCTCCCAGCCATTGAGAATAGCTTGAAGTGCCACATATGGAATCTTGTCAGTTTCAGGAACTGTGGATCTCCGACAGGACATAAGTGGAACATGGAAATCCAATTGCTTAGTGATGGGAACCTGATCATTGCACCTATCTCTAGGCATTTTTCACATATGGCTTTGACCATGTCGGCTACATATTGAGCCCAACAATAGGTTGTCCATGTTTCCTCTATACAGTTGACAACTTCCAACATGTCAATCCTCAAATCACACCCTCGTCTTGTGACAGTTAGAGTTATAGACATAATTTTTGCAACCATTTTCAGTTTGGTAGCTTTGATTTGTCTGATTATCAGCCCTTTGGAGTTCTTCCCTGTCGGTTGCAGGTTCACGTTTTTGAATAGGTAATTTTCTCTCAGGGTTTTGATAAATCTGTTGCTCAAGGGATTTGTAAAATGGTATGAATTCTTCATTTGATGAGGTATTTATAGGTGGAGCGGGGGATGATTTTGTCCATGGAAGTTAATGGTGGATCTGATGGTGAAGGACGCTCTATTGAAATATCTTTTAATGTGCTTGGATTTTGGTGCTCCCTCTGTCTTTAGTCATGATGGATTGATTAGACCTTTTGATCCTCTTGTCGATGTGTATGATGATTGTAATGTCGGTTGTATGGTCGAGAGTTGGTATGTCGAAGATGTCGGTTTCTATTTTTTTCGAATTGTATTATGTGATTCCCTGGCATTTTAATCTTGCTCGGTTTGATTCTTTATTTTGTTTTTGTTTTTTTATGGTTTTTATAGGTTTTGTTTAATGGTAATGAGACCAATATTATTATTATTATTATATATTTTTTCTTAGTTTACGTACCACTTTAGTCGGAAACCATTAACTAGTTTTCAAAATACTGTGTCTTGTAATGTTCTCAGTCGGGCTGCTCCGTTGGCATTGATTTCTTCAATGATATAGAGTCCCATCCATTCTATGTATAGTTTCTTTGGTTTTCCTTTTACCTAACTTTTATATAGCAGCACAAGATCTCGAACCGACACATTCTTTCTTTTGATGTTCTGATCGTGCCATGCTTTCAGTTGTTGTTTTTGGATTTCCTGGTGATGTATAGCAATTAATCGATGTTCTTCTAGCTTAGCCAGTTGCATTAGTCAGTTCTTCTTTGCTTCTTCGACATTAATATGTAATATGTCAGATACTACTAGTGTATGTTGTCAGAAGTGTAGGGGAATGACTGCTTCTTGGCCATAGACTAGTCTAAATGGTGTTTGGTTGGTGGATCATTTATATGTTGTTCTATATGCACATAATATAGCAAGAATTTTCTCATCCCAGTCATATTTGTTGGTGTTGAAAATTTGCGTTAAGCCTCTTGTTAAGGTTTTGTTAAATACTTCTATTACCCCATTTGACTGAAGGTGGTAACATTTTCTTCGTCTATGGTCGATTTTGAACTACTATATCAATGTTGCAATGGTCATGTTGATAAAATGTGATCCTTTTTCACTGATTAGAGTCAGTGGACAACCAAATCTAGTAATTATATTCTCATATATGAATTTGGAAGCTACTTCACTGTAACATGTTTCAACAGGTTCTGCATCTGCCCATCTAGTAACATACTCCACTGTTGTTATGATGTAGTGTGCACCTATCCTTCTTGATGGGACTAGAAATGGTCCTATAAAGTCAATATCTCATATTTTGAATGTCAAACTTGGGTTTACCGATATCAAGGGAATCTCAGTACTAAGTAAGGGTCGACCTAAACGCTGACAACAATCACGTTTACTAACAAAATTTCGACAATCCTTGTGTAATGTTAGCCACCATAGTCCCGATTGTTGGATCTTTTTAGTTGTCGTATCCGACTGAAAATTTCCTCCAGCTAGTCTATAGTGCACTTCATGCATAATTCCTTCTCTTTCATGCTCTAAAACACATTGGAATAGTACTTCATCCAAACCC
This sequence comes from Pseudotsuga menziesii, assembly GCA_001517045.1. NCBI lineage: Eukaryota > Viridiplantae > Streptophyta > Pinopsida > Pinales > Pinaceae > Pseudotsuga > Pseudotsuga menziesii. The sequence goes on along the minus strand of LPNX010522643.1, from coordinate 126,696 downwards.
ATTTTATATAAGAATCCGTTGATTAGAGTATAGGGTGTAGCCTTCATTGCTAAAATTTGTTTCTTTTTTGTGCTCATTCACTCAGGTGCTTTCCCATTTTCCAAAAATTGCACTATATTTTCTAATTTGGCTGGTACAACTTCTATTCAAAAAAGTTGTGCATCTAGAATATCATCTTCAACTCCTGCCAGTTCCTCCCCCATGTTGATTCTCGACAAGTGGTCAGGTCCAACGTTTATCTTTCTTGGTCGGACTACTACTTCAAATTCAAATTCTTGGAATAGTAACAACCATCGACAGATTCTTCCATGATTAAGGGTTTGTTTACTAGATATTTTAGTGCTTGGTGATCGGTATAAAATATAAAGGGGTTAGCTAATAGGTAATGTCAACATTTTTGTTGTGCAAAGACAATTCCTAATGCTTCCCTTTCTATTGTGGAATCATTACGTTCTCCTTTGTTTAATTTTTGGTTGCTATACATGATTGGGTAATCCATCCCATCATCTCCTGGTTGTGTCAAAATTGTGCCTATTGCTAAGCCTGATGCGTCAAAGTGTACATGGAATTTGACAGACCAATTTGGAAACCTGAGAATAGGTGCTTCAACTAGTTTTCTTTTTAGGGTGTCAAAGGATGCATCTCATTGTTCTATCCATTCAAAGTCCTGAACTTATTTTAAATTTATTATAAGGGGTGTGTCATATCTGATTAGTGACGGATGAATTTCCTATAATATCCTGTATTCCCTAATAGCACTCTGACTTGCTTTGGGTTAACTGGGGGTTTTATGTCCAGGATGATTTTTATTTTTGCAAAGTCGACCTTGATGACTTCCTTGCATACAATATGCCCTAGTAGGATTCCTATAGGGATTAAAAAGATTCATTTCTTTATGTTGAGTGAGATTTGGATCTACCGACATCATTCTAGCATTATCCTTAAACATTTGCAATGATATTTCAACATGGAGTAAATTGTCCAATCGTCGAAGTATAGTGCCATCATTTTGTATATGTATTCTTGAAATGCTTTGACTACTATTCTTGAGAATACTGTTGGTGCATTCTTAAGACCAAATGGAATAACTTTGTAAGTGAATGAACCTAATTCACATATGAATGTTGTCTTTTTTTGGTCTTCTTTGGCTATCGAGACCTGATTATATCTTAAAATTCGTCTGTGAATGAGTAACATTCATGTCCTATGACTTCGTTTACGATTACATCTACAAATGGTGTTGGAAATGAATCTGTTAAAGTAACTTTATTCAGTTCCCAAAAATCTACACAGATTCTTAGTTTTTTCGGGTCATGCTTTTTCAGTTGAATGACCATTAGACTTTCCCATTCGGACTAGTTGAGTGGATAAATGATTCCAGCTGCTAACATACTATCGATCTCCTTTTTCACTATTTCCTTATATTTGTGAGCCAGTTTGTAAGGTCTTTTATTTATAGGTCTTGCATTAGTTTTGATGTCAATCTTCGTTTCACCCATTTCCTGTACTAACCCTTTAAGGTCTTCATAATCTCAGTCAAATACATCCTGGAATTCTTTTAATAGGTTGACTATTTATGTTGTTTTCTCTTCATTCTAGTAATCACCTATTATCTCCATTTTTGGTATGTTGTCATTAGATATGTCATTTTATTTCATTTTAATTTTTGCGTCCATCCATTCTGACGCCTCGCTTTCATTGATTTGTCGAATTCCTTCTTTAAATTGTGAAAATGATGTTGTGAAGTCATATTCCATCATCCAGTCGGTGTCTTCTTTGTTGGTTGAGTGACTTTGAATACAATTCTAATTGGTTTCATCATTTCCGGATGATCAAATTTCCATTGGAATCTTTTTCCATTTGTATGTTCATTCTCTAGTCGAAGTCTTGTCGACTGTGATATTTTATTAGATTGAATGTTATTACATGATAATCTCGGTTAGTTATGACTTTGTGTCGGACTATGATGAATATTTGGTTGTATAAATGTTTTTATTTTTTTTGTTGCTTTGATCAATTTGTCCTCTTTCAGTATGAACCAAAAGTCCTTAATAAATGTTTCTTTGAGTTCATTCCAAACGAATGTTTCGCCTCTTGCTTCTTCCATCTTATACCATTTGGTAAATATTCCAATGTTGATGGAAATAGGTGTGGCCACATTCTTTTGTCTTTATAACGAAGTCTTATCCATTCTTTTTCACATAGAATTATGTGTTTTTCGAGATCTTGTCCTTGTGTGAATACTGGTATTTGTTCCTATTTAGTTAGCTTCTTCCCTCTGAATCTTTCGGCGAAGTAAGTTGAAGCTGTCATCCATGTTTGTAGTCTCGACTGGTGGGTGTCCCACCATCGAGTGGCTTGACCTGTAAACGTTTCAACCGGGATTTGGAGTCGACCGTGCTCACCTATGTTCTTGGAAACTTTTTCTATATGAAGGAATGGTGATTCTCTTTCTCTATACCGAAGAGACTGCTTGGTTTATGTTTTCATTGGCACTAAGGAATGGTATTCCCTAATTTTCTTTTCAAATATCTTTGGAATGATGGACACAAAGAAACATTGATTTGTCAGCTTTCTTGGAATGGCTTGAACGATCCAGCATCCTCTTGCTCAAGTTTCATATTTTTGATTTCCCAATTGTAAATTTCTGCATCTGAATTATATCCCACTAAGTCTTGGTTACCTAGATGTAATTCTCCATATAGAATTGGTTCACTGTAATCTTCGTTATTATGAATTTGATAGAGTTGTCGGACATCGACTTCCTCATCTATGGGATCGGTCCAAGGTTCACATTGTTAAGGATGAATAGGGACAATTACTTTCTTCCCATTACAAATAACTACGTGTCGGTTCATCCAACCAGCACGATCTATGAGGCCAACCTAATATCTAACTAGTCGGCTAACTAGTCTAGTCGGCTAACCGACCAGCTCCTCCAACAATAATGTAACATTATTGGATGGTTATGTGGTGTCAAATATCATATAATGAGCCAATTAATTCTAATTTGTAAAGTAGGTTAACTCCCATGGAAGAGGAATAGACTAGAAGACATGGTGTGTCACTTGGTCAAGGAGACTCTATGCACTCTTCAAAAACAAATGATGGAAGATTCTATGACAAGTATGAAAAATTCAGACCTGATTGCTGACATATGAAAAATATGACATGTCAAGGATAAAAACAACCACTAATAGGTATAATTTTTGAGTTAGAGCCATTCATTCTAATTGGGGAAAGTATTGGAGAATGAAGAGGAAGACAAGTGTCATGAGAGTTACTAAACCACTAAGATGATTTGGACGAAGCTCATGGAGGGAAATTAGACCTTAGGAGGCCTCATGAAGTTAATAAAAGGATTTCATGAGGAATGAGAATATATATTTATCATTTGTTAATTGGAATTTGTAATTTTGGAGAGCTTTTGCTTGTCCATTGCACGCTGAGTGTTCACTCTCCCTGCTTGTGATCCAATTTCGAGGGAGTTGGATTCCTTTCCAAGTTGGTTTATGGAGAGGCCATTAAAATATCTCATGGGAGATTAATGAAGGATTTTTAATTTTATTTTGAAGGTCCATATATATGAATTCTCATCTATATCCCCATTTCTCATTCCTTATTTTCCATTCCCCCACACTCTCATTTGATGGCTCACTTGTCGGAGTGATTCTTGCTCCTTCATAAGGATAGTTGATGGCCAATATTTGATTTATGATGTATGTCTCTGTAATATCATATACATATTCTATGTAAGCCAAAATCTCATAAATACATGTCACATTCCCCATGCTCTTGAATAACTAGTTTTCATGGATTTGGCTTCAATATTGAAGTAGCTTTATATCAGATTTGTATGAGGACATTTATATGATATTTATGATGATGGGGAATAAATATATGATGTATGTCTCTTTAAAATTATTTCCACATGCTATTTAATCAAAATATCATAAATACATGTATGAAAAGATTGCATACTCATGCCCTTCTATCACTAGTCTTCATGGATTTTGGATTCAATCTTGAAGTAGTTTTATACCATATTTGTATGACAAATATTCTATGATTTTGAGGATGTTGTGAAAGAAATATATGATTTATTACTCTGTAATTTAATTTCCATATCCTTTTTGTTTCGAAAACCAATAAACTCATGTGTGAAAAGCTTTCGTTCGCATGCCATTGAATCACTAGTATCAATGACTTTGGCTTCAATCTTGAAAGAGTCTTGTATCATATTTGTATGAGGGATGTTATCTGAGTTTGATGATGTTGTGACAGAAATATATGATTTTTCATTCTGTAATTTCATGTCCCTATATTATGTGGGTCGAAATCCAAGAAATACATATGTGAAACTCTTGCAATTCCATGCTACTAATTCACTAGTTTTCATGTATTTGACTCCCATACTGAATGAGTTGTATACCAGACTTGTATGAAGGGATTTATATGGTGTCTAATATTTTTTGGGAATCCATTTTCATTTTGTATATGGTCCCTATATTTCACATCCTGATCTGAACCTTTAACTCTACCTTTCATATGTCAAAATCGACCTAGTTATGCAATTTCCCATAAGCAATTTCACTGAAAGCTATCAAATGAATGTGGAACTCTATAACCAGTTTGTAGAACTAATAAAAATGTGTAATGATATACCTTGAGTTATTATATCAGTCCCCATACTCTTCTTACAAATTTGGTAGGCTTGCACATGATTTGGGAAGCCCAGTTGGCCTACACCCTAAGGGGAATTTCATCACAATTTCCTAGTAATTTTTGGCCTTGTTGTCATTAGACCAAAAAAGGGTTGCAGAGGTATAAATTATGATACAAAGTATCCATAAAAAACCTTGAGATTTTTTAATACTCACCATACCATCTCCTTTCAAATTCAGGACCATTTGGTGAAAGTTGGTATCCTCTAGAGTCATGACTAGTTAAGCTCGAATTTTGCCCAAATTGCACTTTTCTTCAAAATTTCAAAAAATGGACATTAAAATTAATTGATCCTATTTTGACCATATACATGATATAGTGATACCATTTCTCAATGTTCTTCAACTTGTAGATAAAGACAAGGTTCTCGGACAACTCCACACAACTCTGGTTGTCACATAATACACAAGTCATCTCTAACTCAACATTGAAAAATATTGAACATAGATTTGTAAGCCACACTATCTCACATCTAGATAAAAAATATACAATATACTATTCCTCGTTTGTACTCAACGCTACACTTGTATTCCTCTTTCTGAACCAAGAAATCATGCCAAACCTCAAACTGAAGAAACATCTTGAATTTCTCTTCCTATCCACAGCACTACCAACCCAATCTGAGTCAATATAGTCCTATGGGAAAATCCTATAATTTCTCACATATCTGAGGCCATACTAAATTGTACCGTTCAGGTACCTCAACGCATGATTTGACACAATCATGTGAACACGTATTGATTCTAACATGTATCAACTCAAAGTGTTCACTACAAATCATATATCCATCCTCATTTTCATTAAGTGCATCAAAGAACCAATCATCTACCTATATATTGTGGCATCAATTGTCTCTGTATTAGTATCACACAACAACTTCAAATTCGATGCCATTGGTGTGGACATAGCCTTGCAATCCACTAGCACGAATCTCGTTAGGATATCTACCACATTTTTCCCTTGTCTAAGGAAAATCTCATCTGGATTCTTCCATACCACTAATCCCAAGAATCATTCCAAGATTCTTGAACTCTAAGATATACTTCCTCTCAGTGGGGGGAGACATCCAGTATCACTCTGAGCATATCCCTGAGATACTAAGGAAACAAATCTTTCCATGGATAAAGGATAAATGATAATGTCTCACAATCTTTCTTTGCAATTTTTGTTGTAGCCACTCCCTTTGAATCAAATCTTTCCTAATCCCTCTGTAACTGAACACTATCCTTCCTTTGCATATTAACATCTTCTGCTCTTTGCATCAGAACATTCTATAATAGAGTGACTATTATCATCTCTCCTATTGATATTCGGTATCTATGTTATCTCTCAATGTCACTGGATACCAAGATATTGAACCCTTTATTTAAGTTCCCTCTTGCACCCATCTTTGAGCTTCTTGTCCTCTGCCATGTTCAACCTTGTAGAAAAGGTTAAGGTCTACATCACTCTAGGTGATCCTCAAGCTCATCATTCCATGGGTGCCTTTAAGCCTATATAAATCCTTCTTCAATCTAGGAAAATGTGGTTCTCTATAGAGAGTCCTAAGTCCTAGAGGTTGTTTGGTATACACTTCTACTTCGATTACATCATCCATATAGTATACTATCCATCACTAAAGAAGTGTGCCTAGCCAATCGAGGAAATGTCTTGTCATAGTCAAATCCCTCTTTCTAAGAGAAACCATGAACCTCGCTTTGTACTTCTTTAGAATGTTTGATTTCATAAATTTTCTTGAATGTTATAGTTGAATCATCGTCACTTGTTCTTCGGAACAAGTCTCGTCATTCTTCTCTTGTAAGTGATTGTACATGATGTTTCCTCAAGTCAAATTCAATTGCACTATTAGAAACATTTCAAAACATATTAATAATGACAAATTCATATGTATAAATACATCGGTCACATAGTCATGCAACTATCTTAGCCAATGCTTTAACAAAATATTCATCCATATTCTATATGCAGACGATAACTTTCTAGATGCCTTCCATCTCTACTAGAACATAATTAAGAGTGTGTACTACTCCCAACATTTCAACAAATAGGTTTCATTCTAGATATGAAGCAATGGAGTCTTGTGCATAAACATAAGCTACTTACCCATCACATGGATATTAGTAGTACATAACCATCACATGCATTTCAACCTTATGTTTCTCAACTATAGCACCCAACATTTTTATCTATAATATTTATAATTAACAACTAGTTTTTAATTTTCTATATATACTCTACTTCCCTCTTCTTTTATATTGTGTCATAGCTTCGAATGATCCTGATGACGGGTGGAGGGTCCACTCGTAATGCGTCGATCACTTCTAAATTTATACACAGTGTAAATCCATAATCTTGCACATAGTATATTGTTCATCAATGAAAACACTCTAACATGCATAATACACTTTCTAAATCTAGGAACACAAATATGTACACAACTGAACAATATCATTTAAGAAATTAGATATATAGGAAATGACAGTTCAAATAATTATCTTTGTTTGTTTGGAAGGCTCCCTCTTGATCTCTGTCACTTTGACGAAATTAATGGAGTCTCTACAAACATGCTCTTCTTCATCGTCTGATTCTAAGGACATGTTCCTTCCTCATCGTCGAAAATGTTGAGAAATTATTCTACACAATAGGTCACTTGGACCTGTGTATTGGTGTTGAATCTATGTGTCCCTTCCTCTTCATTCACAACCGCATCCCTTCTTATCCAATGTTGAAATAGTTAATCGGTTATTCTATAGAGAATGATCTTATCTTCATGGGTTTTCTAGAATCCAACTTTATAGGAGACTCCTAATATCCCTTTTCTAGGATAAGCTTCATATTATGTGGTGAATCCTTCTAGATCAAAGTATATATTCCTCATCACTTGAGGAGTCTTCCTTTTCTCTCTTATAAACTAGTTCATCATCTTCTATAGCATGTGCATGATTTCTCATATTCTTTTCTTTATTCTTGGGGAAATCTCTTGCAAAATTTCCTTTCTCATTACAAGTGAAACAACTAAACTATGAGTAGTCCTTCTTAGATATTCTAGGATTCTTGTGAGAATTTTATTCCCTTTTAATATTTACCTTCTTGGCATGAGCTGTTAGGGATTTATTTTCATATTCACCCATATTTTATTCTCTTGATATCAATTGATCTTATTCTTGCGTACATTCCTCCCATAGTCTACTGAATTTGGTGAGCCGTCTTCTATCACAAATTCCCTGAAATAAATATTTTCATGATCTTGGGAGACCATTCAAGGTAGTCATCACCACTTCTACTTCTTCAACATTGTCTCTAATCACTTCTAATTATTCTTTGATTTGGAAGACCCTTGTGAAGTAAGATAATATGCTTTTAGAGATCTGCATCTTCACACCCTTGAGTTGATTCCTTAATTCCATCTTCAGATTGATATTCTTTCCTTCATACAGGATGATCAAAGAATCAAACATCTCCTTGGGATTATTCAAGGAGAATACATTTGGGATCAAATGATCCTTGATGGAATCAACAATAATCCTCTTGGATTTAACCAAATTCTTCTTGTGCTTAGCTTTGTATTCATCTCCCTCTTGCTCTACAAATTATTATTTGACAAAGTTTTCCAAATAATGTTCTTGTAGTATGAAAATCACTCTGTACTTCCATGACCATAAGTTCTCAGCTTCTTCAAGCTTGTACTCAAGCTTGGTATTATTTGTGTGTTACACAAAAATCTTGTCATCAGCATGTGATGAGATCCCAAACTTCAGTGTTTCCCTCAATCCCAAATTATGAAGCAAGAAAAGTGGTCCAAATATCAAATTTGTATATGAAAATCCAACATCGCTTCTACCCTTTAGTCAAAAAGCGGTACCTTCTTCAACACCGCCTGTAATATGTTGGTAGTAAGTGGTGGAACTGCATTTACCCTTTAATAAATGCGGGATTTTTCCTAAAACTGCTTTGTCATGGTGAACAAGAAGTGGTGCCCTTGGTAAAATGTGAAAAAGAGAGGTTCTCACGAAGCTTCTCAAAAGAAGGCTTCGTGGAAACCTTATCCCTGATCACTAGGGCCAGTTGGACTAGATCTCCATCCTTGTAGGATCTCCTAGCCACCTCACTTACCAATTTCTCAACCATATCTATCCATTCCAAGCCTATAAAAGAAGGCTCAATCTCCATGGTTGAGGGACAGAGTAATGTTATGTGTTTCTTTGATATTCTGGCCTAAATCAGTCAAGAGAGATTGAGGGAGCAAGTTGGAACTATTGGGGATGAGATGTTAGATTTGTGAAGGAGTACATCGACACTAAGGCTTAGGTTGTAAATTTCTTCTCTATTATCTAATGCAAGATTGGTTTCCTTCCCATAAAATATAGTGTGTCATTATCGTATGTTTTATTATTGAATTCCTTAGTCATCAATACATAATAGTGGATTCTATTCTAGTTCTATTTGATCTTGTTTGTTGTTTTTCTTGTGATTTTGCAGGTACATCCATAAAGGATCATCTTTACAGAAAACAACCATACTAGTATATCAAAGAGACTTGATTCCAGACCTCCACCCATTCTGGGGAATGTTTTCCAAACTTGTTGTGTGCCATTTGTTCTAGATATGAACCATTCAGACTAGAGGAACAACTCATGTCCGCAGGAGGTGCAAAATTCCTAGCTACAAATCTAGCGACTCCACTGGGGAAGAGCTTAACTCATCTAATCTTCCTTAGTTTTTAAAAACACTTGTCTGAAATCCAAGCTCCCATTCTTTATCAGTTCAATCAAATCCACCACTAGATGATATAGTGGTTATTGGTTTGGTATCTCCAGATCTGTTCAGATCTGCGTTTTCTGACTTTCTGTGCTCTTAAATACTGTTAATTCATCATTTTAATGTCATTTGAACAATGATTTAACTTTTCTCTTTCGCCATCTTTTTGTTTTGGACATCTACAGGGAACCACACATGAACAATAAGAAATAAACAGTGCCACCGCCTGAAATCAGTTAGCAGGGAGCGGTGCCACCACCTGTGATCAGTAATCAAGAAGCGGTGCTTGAGAAGAACCACTCTATCAGTGACCCTCTAGAAGTGGTGCCAGGTAGGTTGAGTTGCTTTCAATTCTGAGTGTCTTGGTTTGTATTAAAGAGATCTGAGTGCTTGAATGTCAAATTCAATGTGGTAAAAGGCTTGTTTTGTTGAAATCAAAGAGCTAGGATAAGTTCATCTTTTCATTGGCTTGTATGCTTAGTTTTGAATTTTTTGAATGGAGTGCTATTTGAGAGCTTAGCATTAGTTAGATCTCATTCTTATTGTTATATAAATTTGAAGAGAAAGACTTACTTGATTTGTAGCTTGTTTTCATTTTTCGTTAAAAATTGGTGAAGAAATTCTTTTTTTTTTTTTAAAGGAAATTTTTTTTCGTTGAGAATTGTTCATATTTTTGTTGGAGGACGAATTATTGAACCTCTGATTAGCCTCATCAACTTTCACATCTCCATCTTTCTTCTCTTTCTTTTACATTCTGATCTCATCAAAAGAAAAATAGTAGTAGTTTTAAGTTGGATCTTTCTCATTTTAAAGGAAAAAATTTTACAAGTGTTGATTATGCCTTTGAGTGAATTTTGTCTTTCTTTTTAGAAAAATAGATCTTACCCTATTTTGCTTGCTTTCAAAATTAGTTTGAAGTTTGTTGCTTGGTCTATTTCTCGGAAAAATCTTGATTTAATATAGTTGTTTGGGAAAAATTTTGGTTTCAACACGAAAATTGAAAAGAAAATATACTCTCTCCTTCCCATAGGTAGGCATGTTTTGAAAAGTAAAGTGAAAGTATCTGCATGTCATATTTGCATGGTGTACATTTATGTCAAAACCTCATGCATTCACCTAACCGCTCAAGATAAAATTAACGGTAGTTATAGGTCTAAAATTGTATAGAAATTTGAGTGATAAGTTAGTGATGTGTTTGGGCGTCATAAAATGTAGGAGTTGTCGTTACTTGCCTGCACTGCAACCCTGGATTCCCATGGTTATTCCACGTAGTGTTGGTATATCGAACAGCCTATCACGTACCCTTGAGGTATATATAAACGTAATTCATGTACTTGATTGTATATCAGAAGGTCCCTTGTGGACGGTTGTGCATTAGACATCACTACTACCGATTTGAGCTCCCATGTACCTTGTGTATATCGGGAGACCCCACTAGGATTCCTTGTCAAATTGAGAAAAAACCCTTTGGCCATCTTATTTGGAGCAATACACCGAGAACAACACTCGGGGAGACTACTATGCACATACCTTGAGTATATCACGAGTTGCACCTTCTTGACAATCCTGGTGAGAGACTAACTATTGTGAGCTCATCCTATCACTTAAGTTAGTTTGTGGCCTGTAGCTTGACTAGGAGAAGGATTTGTGTGATTTTCTTAGTTTTGAAACCATAGGTTAGGCTTTTGTGACTTTTATGATCTGGCTAAGTTTTAGTTGAGATGATCCAGAAGGAACCAAGGCTTACCACCTGACTTTTCACCTACAACAGGGGAAGGCCCAATGGAATCCACAGACCAAGGAGCTGCAGCTGCCTCCTGCACGGGGTAAAATCTAGTTGCATAAAGTGGAGATCAATTCGCTTCTTATGCATCTCCCTTGGTACAAAAATATCCTGTGGTTTAAACTTCCTTTCATTCACCAATAGAAGGTGGAGTAGATGATGTTGGTGCATCTGAGTATGGCCCTAATGCTCCTTTTTGGAGAACCTCTATGGGTCAAGCCATTGATGAATTTGGGGTTATTAGACCCTCTTTTGAAAACCCTCCTCTGAATGAGGAGTCATATAGAAGAATCCAAGAATCACATAGTCGTGCTCGTAATTTTCAAGAGAGAATGGAGGATGTTGGCTCTGTTACCCTGTTTGACAGACCCATGGCCTTATGGATATAGTCCTGTTTCTGATGATGCTCCACCTCATGTTTTTTCTCCTAGTAATCCGAGTCAGACTTCCAACCCTACAGTTTTAAATCCTAGGTCTGTTGCTAGTCCTCACACACCCTCTATATATGGGGGGAAATCCTCAACTAAAGTGGTGTCTGTACCTTCTAACATCGGGGGGAAACCCCCAGCGCGACCCATGTTATTAGTTAGTGGATTTTTTACTAGTACTCGACATACCTCTATTGCAAGGAAATCCGCAGTGTATGTTCCTCCTACTCACACCAATATGGTGAATGCTCCATCGAGTTTAGTCCAACCTGTAGTTAAACAACCTTCTTGGGGTTATGTCTATCCAGCAAATCAATTACCTGTAGTAAACACGAATGATCAACCTACATCTATAGGAACTATGTATTCTAGAATCCCTTACCCTCGAAACACTTTTACACCATGGGGAAAACCTAGTTGGTCCTACATGCTGGTAATGGGGGGAATGCCTATTCTTATTGTTGGAGGTGCTGGAGGGCCACCTTATGGTGGCCCACCCTTTATAGGTCTACCAGGAGGGGGCCCACTTGATAGAGGTCCACCTTACAAAGGACCACCTCCTCGAGGAACACCACCTTCTGGGGGTGCACCACTTGGAGGACCACCACCTGGAGGACCATCTTATGGAGGCCCACTGCCTGGAATTCCACCACTTGGAAAACCACCACATGGAGGACCACCACCTAATGGACCGCCCCCTGGAGGCCCACCTCTAGGGCATCCGCCTCCTTGGGGGGCACCCCCTTTAGGAGGATCTTCAGGAGGTTCATCATCTAATGAACCAAATCAATAGCCCATATATCAGTCAACTTATGGTCCTACTAGTACATATATGCCTTATCAATATTACCACTATGTGGAACCTAATGAATAATTAACTTTCTTGGAAACTTTGGAATTACTTGATCTGTCCAAGTTGATAAACGATCCCATTCGACACAACCCTCAATGGCTCGCTATTCTAGTAAAATTTCCATCAGACATCCCAAAGTTTGATGGAAAGCAGGGAGATGATTCCAAGAACCAAGTTATGACCTTCCATCTATGGTGTTCCTTGAACTCCTTGATGGATGATTATGTTTGTTTAAGACTCTTCCAACGCATATTAACTAGTACGGCTGTGAAGTGGTACATTGAACTTCCACAACATTCGTTTCTAGATTTTAGCTCTTTGGAAACTGTTTTCCTTCCGCACTTTATGCTACCCATTCGTTATGAAATGGGTACATATATTTTGACTTCACTCCGTCAGAATACCTCAATGCACATATCAGACCATATCCATGAGTGCAGAAGGCGGAGAAGGATTATTAAATCTCCCATCCCGGAGCAAATGCTAGTTGATTGGTTCACTAAGTCATTGTTTCCTCCTATCACCCGATATGTGGCTATGGGTGGTGTTTTTACTGAAGAGCGAGCTATTAGTCATGCTTAGTATTTGGATTTGGTGTATTCCCAATCTAGAACATTGTATGATTTAATTCCGCAAGCTCCTCTCCACATCATAGATCCTGCTAAGCCACCAACAGAAACTCCTGTTGATAGGGTGGTTGGCTCAATTAATCCCTCGTCAACGGAAAAACCTGCCAAGCAACCAAATGCTTCTACCACTACTCCTTCGACTCCTATGGTTTCCACCAAGGTAAATGCTATTCAAAGTACACAAACCCCCAGTAATAAGGAAAAGTGAAAAGGTAAAAACAAGAAACGTGGAAACCAACAAGAGAATCCTAAACCTATGACCAATGAGAATGATAAAGGGAAGAGGAAATCCAAATATCCCTGCTTATTGTGTGGAGGATACCACTTCACAAAACAATGTCCTCGTCGTGAAGAGATTAACAAGTTTTTGAAGAGTAACCCCGTACCCGCAGTTCTTACTAAACCTTTTCCCTCTCACTAGCAACTAATATACCATATGTCTATTCAAGGGACCTCCAATTCCATGGAAGAAATCAGGATGATGTCTTTCGAGAATCAACTTGAGTACCCATAGTTAATCATATGACAAGTCAGTCGAGAAGAAGGACAAAAATCCTTCTTCCAAGAAAGTTCCTTCAACTAGTACTCCTCCATCCTCGTCTAATGGCACTCTTGTGATTGAAAAGCCTAACCTTGATTCAATTTTACGACCACCTAAGGATACCTTCAGGAAGTCAGTTTTCAATCCCAATTCCCAAGCTCCACAATTTTATAATGTTCTTGAAGATCTAGCTTAGGCACCTTGCATAATGTCTACCCTTGAGGTACTCTAGAGTTTTCCAATGCAGCGTAAAATCCTGTTAATAGCTTTGGGGGCATTATACCTAGATAATACCAACTTGATTCATTTCAACGTAGAGAACTATAAATCCATATTACCTCACCAACTCGCCTTCCATATTGCATCTAGAGTAGTTGGGAGAAAGGTCCATCGAACCATCCTGGATGAAGGAGCTTCGACCTCGGTCTTGTCCATAGCCTGTTGGAGGGACATTAGTTCTCTTGAAGTTATGAAATCACTACTACTTTAAAAAATTTGATGGACGGGATTTCCAGCCCCATGGTCTATTTCCATCACATTCTATTGAGCTTAGGGGAAAGACTGTTTCCACTTAGGTGGAAGTGGTTGATGCCCCATTAGATTACAATATTCTATTGGGGATGAATTGGTTTTATGTTATGACCGATGTCGCTTCAACAATATTTATAACTCTCCAATTTCCACATATGGGGAATATTGTGACTATTTAACAACTTGAATATTGTACGACGGATGTTATGACCCCTACAACAAATAACATCCCTATGCTAGGTCAGTCCCCTCCTCCTTATCATTCAATTGGGGTAGGTATGCTAAAAGACTCCACCCTTATGGGTGTATTTCTGTTAGCCCATCCTAGTACATAAGTGGTGATAGTAAATATGATTTCCACAACTGGATATAGTACCAAAGGCAAAGAAACTATTGATTCATCCTCCCTTGGCCCATATGAAGCAATGTATGATGTTATCCAACCCATTTTCGATGACCATGTTGGTGACCTTCATGTCATGGCTTTGGATCCTTACCACTTACCTTACTAGTTAGAACCCTCTCTTCCCACTCTAGATTATCTCACGCAGAATTTTCCTTCGGATGAGTCCATCATGGAGATCATGAGTGAGAGTGAACCTGTATGGGAAGATCATCATCATCGATCTTCTTTTCTTCCCAATGCCACTTCGGTGGGTTTTGACCTTGAATCACTTATCAGCACTAATATTGTCACCTATCCACAAACACCTGTATTGTTTCAAAATACTAAATCCGAAGGAAATCTATAAAACATTTCTAAAACCACCCCAATTGACATATCAGTCAAACCTGGAACCGTTGAGCATGTTTACGTAAGGAAAAAGTGCTCAACGGAGGAAACTAAAGCATATACAGAATTATTCAAATAATTCCGAGATATTTTTTCCTGGACTTATGATGAGATACCTAGGATATACCCATCTATTGTGGTTTATGAAATTCAAACCTATTCCACAGCAAAACTTGTCAGGTAGAAATTGCGTCAAGTCCATTCTCGAAAGGCTGCGGCTATTAAAGCCAAAGTAGAAAAACTTCTGAAGGCAAGATTCATTTATCCTATACCCCTGATGGAATGGGTATCTAACATTGTCCTTGTGAACAATAAGAAGGGTACCGTTAGAGTCTATATCTATTTCTGAGACCTGAACAAAGCTTGTCCTAAAGACAATTTTTCTGACTCCATGTATCGATCAGATTATCGACAACTATGCTGAAAGTGTCATCTTCTCATTCATGGATGGATTTTCTGGCTGTAATCAGATTGAGATATTTCCCACCGATCAACACAAAACGACATTTATATGACTGTGGGGAACTTTTTCCTATGGGAAGTTACCTTTTGGACTCAAGAACACCGAAGCTACATTCCAGCGTGCCATGTCCTATGCGTTTCACGATATTAAGAAAATTGTGGAGCCATACCTTGATGATATCCAGCACATTCACAGCAATAGGAATACCATCCTAGGCATATTAGAGACATTTTTCTGAGATGTCATCATTATAACATACGGCTCAATCCACACAAATGTGTTTTTTGCGTTGAGATGGGACATCTCCTTGGCTTTGTGGTTTCTAAGGATGGAATCCGGATATATCCATTAAAGATTGCTGCTATATTGGCCCTACCTTCCCCAACAAATATTGTTGAGCTCCAAAGTTTGCAAGGGAAGGAAAAATTTCTCCGTCGTTTCGTTTGCAATTTCACTGATAAAACACATGGTTATATGTGTCTCCTTAAGAAGAACACTCCATTCTTCTGGGATGACTAGGACCAGCCATTCTTTGATAATATTAAGCATGCTCTGAATCATTCACCTGTGATACAACCCCCAAATTATTCAAAGGACTTTCTCTTGTATGTTTTTGCCTCCACTACTACCATTGGAATGGTTTTAGAGCAGGAATATCCCAACGGTCCAGAGCACGTGATATATTATGCCAGTAAGAATATCATTGATTCTAAAACCTAATACTCACGTGTGGAAAAGTTAGCATTGGCTACGACCATTGCTGTTCATAAATTTCTTCATTACATATTGCTTCGCACCACCACGGTACTTGCAGATCAAAATCCTATGTACTACATCCTGACTCATCATGTGCTAGGGGGAATATTCCCATTAGATTGTCATCCTGTAGGAATTTGACCTTGAGTTTGCCAAGCCACTTCAAATAAATCCTTGGTCTTTATAGAGCTAATGTGTGACCTTCCCTGTGCTTTGATGGATACTGAGCCCAATTATTCATTTCCCAGTGAATTCATGTTCTTGATAAGCACAACAGACCCATGGTATGGATATTTAATCATTTATCTCCAAGCTCAAATATTTCAGCCCAATATATCCCATGATGATCGTCATTGTATCTATCACCATGTGAAGTACTACCTTATCTTAAATGATGCATTATATAGACCTGGTATTGATTCCATTCTCTGACAATGCCTTACACATGAAGAGGATGAACAGGTCCTAAATTATTGCCACTCCAAAGCATGTGGCGGTCATCTTTCTGGGATGGTTATTGCCCAGAAAATATTTCACGCTGGCTATTTTTTACCTTAAATATTCAAAGACTATTATGAGGATGTTAAGAAATGCCCACCCTACCAACATTTCTATCTGAAAAAGCACACCCACCCTACTCTTTTACACCCCATCATTGCAGTTGGCCCTTTTTCCAAATGGGGAATTGACTTTATACATTGTAAGCCTACCTCAGCCAGGGGGCATGGTTATATCATCGTAGCCATTGATTATTTCACAAAATGGGCTGAGGCTATGCCTACGTATGTAGAGGATGGTAAGACTGCCGCCCTATTTTTATTTAATCACGTGATAGCTAGGTTTGGATTCCCACAATCTATAGTCACTGACCATGGATCACATTTCCAGAATCAAATGATGACTAAGTTAAGTACCAAAGTGGGTTTTTGCCATGAAAACTCAACTCCTTACTATCAGCTGAAAAATGGTTAGGTTGAGACCATTAACAAAGTTTTGAAAACTATGTTGTGGATGATGGTCATAGATCATAAATCCAACTAGCACCTAACTCTCTTCTCTGCTCTTTGAGATTACAAGGTTTTGGTAAAAACAACGACTAGTTTCACACCATTCCAGTTAGTTTATAGACTAGAAGTTGTCCTTCCTATCCAATGCCAGATTCCATCATTGAAAATTGTAGTAGAACTTCTACCAAACACTTCCACTAAGGAAGAGAGATTTATATACCTAACTAATATTGACGAAACCAAAAGAGATGATTCCTTTTCTAATGAGGCACATAAGAAACGTGTCAAGGCCCAGTATGATAAATCTATCCAGCCTTGTATTTTTAATGAAGGTGACCTAGTTCTGGCCTACAATCAGAAACGTGAAAAACTAGGTAAAGGGATGTTTGAGTCAATATGGTATGGTCCCTTTGTCATCAGCTAAGTTTTAGAGAAAGGAGCTTACAAGCTCATGGATTATGACAGGATACCCTTCAGGAAACCTCGCAATGGGTTGTACCTAAAGAGGTACTATGCTTAAATCATTTTTGAATAGTACCTTGAATATATGTATATTTTTGGCTTTCAATGTGTTGTGTCTTGATTCGGTATGGTGTTGAGTTTAGTGTCCAAATTGTTTATACAATGTTTTGGTTATGCAGATCAAATCGATTTTTACGGCTTCTCTGATGGTGCTTGTCGTCAAACCCTAAACCTTGCTTTAGCTGATTGGTTTCTCTATTCCCCAGCTCATGAATCAATCAGTTTAGGAGAATTTTGTATTGGTCCTTCTACCAACAACATTGTCGAGTATCAGGAAGCAATAGGTCTACTAACTAAGGTTGCATTTCAAGACATTCATGATTTAGTAGTGTTTATGGATTCACAATTAGTGGTTTGTCATCTAAACCATGTCTATACCATTATAAAACCTATACTTATTTGTTTATTTCAGAGAGTGTGTTTGTTAGGGTCATTTGAGTGTATCACTTACAAGCATGTCCCTAGGTCAGATAATACAGTTGTTAATTCATTAGAAAACTACATCCTAGACCGGTATATTGCTCATACATAACTTGCAAGATAAACATGGTTCATTGCAAAATAAACTGTAAATGACACATAAACTCATGTAAATATGATTTCCATTTGAGACATATAAACACTGGTAATAAGTCTATAGAGAGAGAGAGAGAGAGAGAGTTTTTTACAAAAATGTGGTCATGAGACCTCATCTGAAGCACTGTGGATTTCAGGAAATACAAAATCATACAAAAAAACCTGAAGCTAGTCATCATTCAGTAGTAAATCATGCAATCCACCATCTAATGATGCTCATGATAGCACATGATGGCCCGTGATACCCTGCAAAGCAGTCGGCTGAAGCAGCCTGGCACTCCTGCAGTATGTCTCTGATACCTCATGGGGAGGTCATCTATAGCCGCGTCAGGAATGTCAAGAGTCAACCGCTCTAATTTCTCCTCCGGCTCAGTAAGGTGGTCATCACCTCTGTGAACAAATTGAGCCCCATCTCGTCTATCCATAGGAGAGGATCCTCCAGGCCTTGCACCACCAACATCTGCATGTAAATTTTAGGTCTTGTTACTACACATAAAAAAAATTAAATATAAAAAATATAAAAAAAAAATGATTAACATTTTAGGGTTTTGCTTCTTACCAATATACCCCCACTGAGCACTAGGAGGTATTGGTAGATTGGGGTCACCTCTGAAATCAGTCCCTGCATAGGCATAATCCTCTATCATGAGGATTTGGTCTCGCAGCTAACGGAAGAAAGCGGCCTCGAATTTCACCTTGGATTTGCCACCACCTGTACGAGCCATAATCTCTACCCACTGCAACATGCATGGGTCTCTAGCCCTTAGCTTAGTACAGATCACCTGGGGTCTCATGAGAGGCACCCTCTCAAAGAAGAAGCAAACTAAAATGGACCCATAGCCAAACTGCTTTAGTTCTCCTTGCCGACATTTTATTAGCTAATCTTTGAAGACAGGAAGAAGTGCCTTTGCCTAGTTGAAAACTGTAGGGGCCATAGCCTCCATGGCATACAACATATGTGCTCGAGATTCCTGATGAGGCCCTTGGTTTCCAACCAACCTCTGCATGTTGAACAGAATAGTACGAAGTGGCATATCCACCACAGCCCTAATAGGAATCTTCTTAAATGACATTCTTGTGCCAGGCTGACAATGACGGTTTATCATCTCCTGAGTAGTCACGTCCCCTCCTCAGAAACCAGTAAGAGAGATAGGAGCCCCTCGTCTAGATAGCCCTATCAAGAAGTAGATTTCTTCTACTTCTATGGTAAAAACATGAGGTCCTACATCAAAGTATTGATGCTCTGTGTTCCACATTTGTAGGATATATTCCAGTAAGCAGGGATGTGAAACCATCCTGGGGGTCTTGAAAACCTTCAGAAGACCACAACCCCGTAGGGAACCCAAAAAACCTGCATCTCTTGTGGCAGTGGCATCATCTTCATCGTGTTGTCTCTCTTTCTAGATAACGATTTTTTGATCCGATAAACCTGCTAAAAACAATTCAAAATCCATTTAGAAGCATTTCCAATCATCAAAATTGCTTATAAACTTTTATTATGGCTGGGACAAATGTTTTTTGAAGCCCATGGCCGGCATTGCCTCTATCCAGTTAAGGCAGAGTGATGCCACCACCTGTGTCAAATGGAAAAATGTGGTTTCTATTGAGGACCTCCTTTCCCATAAGGGCTAGGAGCGGTGCCCACATTTCCTAATTTAGTTTTGGCCTATGAGCTCAAAAAACCATGAAAATTGGAAATTGGAAACTATGAAAGGAAAGAGGATGGATTTAGCTATTACCTGAAATTGACGGTGGATGCTCCTGCAATCTTCGACTAAATTTTTTGTTCCAAACTACCCAAAATGCTCTCCAAGATTGGTAAATAGTGAAATGAATTGTTTTTTACTATTCACTCAAGCTTTTATAACTTTTTTCTAAGGTTTTTTATATTTTAAAATAATTTTTTTATAGAAATACCCTTTTATATAGTTTATAAAAGTAAATTTTTGAATATTTTGGGAAAACTAATGGTCGTTTAAGTCTTGCATGGCAGAAATGAGCGGTAATGTCTATGGGGAAGTTGGTTTTTTACTTTTTCGTACTTCTGAAAATAGAAAAAGTCCCTGAGCATTTGTTTCGATACTTTGGTCATGCTCTTAAAAAACCTAGTATCAAAGTTTCGATTCTTTTTCTAATTCTTTTTAGGCTCGTAAAACCCTTTATCATGAAAAGAGACCTAATGGAGTCTCCTTTAAACTCTTTTTGGACTCCCTAAATATGAAAATATTGTTGAGTACTTGTCTTCTTCATATTCATAAAAGTATTTGAAGATTCGTCTCTCTAACGATAGGTTATTTCTTTTTCGGTTTGGATGGACTATTTACAAAAAAGGAACACTACAGCCGATCAAGACTAGAAGAGTTCTCTTGGGTATTATTTTACACTTTTTCAAGCCCTAGAGACTAAATCATACGAAAAAGGACCCTTTGGAGTCTTCTTCTGTCTTCGTTTAGACTCTCTAAACGTGAACGATACCGATTTAGTTTTCGTTGGACTCATTAAACTAAACATTGAGAGACCCTTTTTTGGGAATGAACCCCTCCTTTCTCAAGTTCATAAAACATATGAGAATGGACTTGTCTTCGGACGAGCTACAATGAGTGTTTGTTACCCTATTTTAACTCGTAAAAATGAAAAGAGGTACTCATCAATCATTATGGGGAAATTAATGGAAGGGAATCAATTTATTTTGCAAATATTATGGCAGTTTGTCGTCACCTTTGAACATGCACTTGTTTGCATTTCATTCAGTCAATTGGGTAAATCAGCTTGTCTCTGAGTCAATCCACTTTCATGATTCATGACACTCCTTTTATTCTTTCAAAGAATGCATTGTGTAATGTTGTATTGTGTTCCTCCTCATTGAGTCAATTCTGCCAAGTCTTTTGTTGTGCTGCCCGACGTTCAAAGAAAATTTGAAATTTTACCTCTGCAATCCAAACAGCCTTTGTGTCAGTACTTTTGAGTCATTCCTATGTTTACATTATCTAAAACATTCCATAACTTTGTTTCGAGTTTCATTTCATCGATATGGGATTCATTATGGCCCTCCTTCGACGAGACTATTCCTATCGACATCAACTCATTATCCGGGAATAAGTCTTAGAAACAAGTTTAGTACATTGAGATCTATATGCATCAATGACAAATTCTCTCACTCTTGAAATAGGTTCACATCATTAACCTTTGATCAAGATATTTGACTGAGTGTTCTACATCAAATCATATATTCACACTTAGTAGATTGTACTAGGGTACCTTGGGAATCATTGCCATTAATGGTGATTTCCCTCACGCTTGTTAAAGATTCACATCATTGATCAATAATCAAGTGGTTTCTACCATGTTTGACTTTAGATCATTGTAATCACATGGATAGAATTGTACTTTGTGGAAGACGAGATGAAGACCCTAGGTATCTGTTGAAAAGAACTTGTAGCTTTCTTCCCAGGTTGCGATGGAGTATATTGTATGAAGTACCAGCATGGATCCACATTTGTATGGTCATGGCTATGCTCAATTTTGCATCTGTATGACATAGATCTACATTGTATATGTGGTAGCTATGTCGAATTTTGAGTCCTCTATCACATGGATCTATGATGTATTCTAGTAACCATGGTTGTTTATCTCTCTCCTAGATCTGCCTTGTATTGGTCTGCAGCCATGATGAAGACACATTTTCTCTTGAGTAAAAAGTATTGATGTATTGCAAATTCCTAGTTGATGATCTCTGATCAAGTTCATTCTTTCCTCAAAGTAATAACTTTCTCTTTCAAAGATCTCAGCTGGTTGATGATCTCTAATCAAGCTTATTCTTGACTTGAAGTGATAATTTTCTCTTTCAAAGCTCTTGCCTATTGTATCCGTCTAGCATCATTCTTTGGGAGGAATTTTGTTACACCTAAATATTGTCATCAGCATGTGATGAGATCCTAAAATTCAGTGTTGCTCTCAAATCCAAATTGTGAAGCAAGAACATTGATCCAAATATCAAATTTGTATATGAAAATCCAGCATCACTTTTACCCTTTAGTCAAAAAGAGGTACCTTCTTTAGCACCACATGTAATGTGTTGGCAATAAGCAGTGACACCGCCTTTACCCTTTAAGCAATGTGTAGTTTTTCCTAAAACTGTTCTGTCATGGTGAACAAGAAGCGGTTCCCTTCGTAAAAAGTGAAAAAGAGAGGTTCTCATGAACCTTCTCGAAAGACTGCTTCGTGGCACCCTTATCCCTGATCACTAGGGTTATTTGGACCCGAGATCCATCCTTGTAGAATATTTTAGCCACCTCAGCCACCAATTTCTCAACCATCTCTATCCATTCCAAGCCTATAAAAGAAGGCTCAATCTCCATGGCTGAGGAAGAGAGTAATGTTATGTTGTTGCTTTGATATTTTGGCCTAAATTAGTTAAGAGATCTTGAGCGAGCAAGTTGGAGCTATTGGGGATGAGATGTTGGCTTTTTGAAGGAGTAAATCGACACTAAGGCATAGGTTGTAAACTTATTCTCTATTATCTAATGCAAGATTGGTTTCCTTCCTATAAAATATATTGTGTCATTATCGTATGTTTTATTATTGAATTCCTTAGTCATCAATACGGAATAGTGGATTATATTATGGTTCTATTTGATCTTGTTTGTTTTCTTTCTTGTGATTATATAGGTAAATCCGCGAAGGATCATATTTATAAGAAACAACCATACTAGTATATCAAAGAGACTTTATTCCAGAACTCCACCTGTTCTGGGGAATGTTTTCCAAACTTGTTGTGTACCATTTGTTCTAGATCTGAACCATTCAGACTAGAGGAACAACTCATGTTCGCAGGAGGTACAAAATTCCTAGCTACATTGTGATCTTGATAAAATTAGAACCTCAAATGGAAATAGAAATAATAGTGCTTTGTTAAATTATTGAACCATTGATCTACAGGAAAATGAGAGCAATTGCGAAGTGTAATTGTCCAGTGGAATATCAAGAACAATGTACACTGAACAAGACAAATTTGAGACAAATATTATAAGAATTGATCAGTTAATTACAACATTAATATTCATTATTCCCAGTAGTATACAAAAGTGTTTCAATAACGAGAACTCGAATCATGTGGATAATATTCGAATCTACCAACTAAACCTAACTTACTAGATAACTGAGATTGTCTAAATCACTTCTTGGGAGCCACTAGTCTAACTCAAGATTTCTAAATCAGTATGACAATCAGTTAAACTAGTTAAACCAGTTAAACTGATGAGGTAGGTGGAAAAAGGAACCAATTCCCCATGTGACCATGCAAAACTAGTACTAGACTAATTAAGAGTGATCTAACTAAATGTAACTAAAGGTTGACTCAGCATAAATTACTACCTACCACAACCAACTGATGGAGGCTACTAGTGGCACTCAGAGTAGCTCCTAAAATGCAGGGATTGGTATCAGAGGCACATAAACTCATGCATGAACATGCAATAAGTGGAAATTAACCTCTATATGTGTTCCCCACACTCTAGTACAGTAATAATGTCTCCATAAGATAAAAAAAATATGATCAAATAGACTATATATGAACAAGGGAGTATTATATAATCCTAACAACCCCCCCCCCCCCTTTAATCTTGACTTGGACAACTTTGGGACCTGGAAACTAGGCCAAAAGTCACCCATACAATCTACTGAAAAATAAAACTGCTTAATAAGCTAAGGAAAATTGGGAAAACCTCATGGGAAATGTCCCCCCCCCCTCAAAATAAGCAGGAAACAGGAAAACTAGCTATACTTAGGAGAAAATTTTCCTCTTTGGGTAATAACTTGTAAAAAATTTGCTGCAATTTGCAGCTCTATGAAGAAACAATGCCATAGTTTGGTTCTTGTGTGCAGCAACATTCTGAGACTATACATGTGAACCTCTTAATTTTCTTTCGATCTAATGAAGGTTCTTTATGTTTCTTCTTTCTAGAGGAGGAATGGAATGATTAATTTTTTTCTTATGTGGGTCAAATGGTTTATCATTCGCTATCATCAAGTGGCACTTTCCTAGAAGTTTTTTGCACCACTATGTAGATACTAAAGTTGTGTGAGAGAATGCAACCTACTCATTCTGATACTGGGACCTTGTTCTCCTTTTGTATTATGGATTCTCGGCACCATCCGTAGCTGCTTCAATGAGATTTTGGGTCCATTTAGACTTAGGCCACTGATTTGGGATGGGATTTGGATTTGGATCTATATTATCATGAGGTACAGCCTCAATATCAAGATCATGTTTATCTTGTTCCTCTTCATCTGAATCTGAAACTTGTGACAAAATATCATCATCAAAAGGAAATGGAAGAGTGTTTATACCTCCTTGTGCTTCTGATTGTGGTAGATCAAGCAATTGATCTTCTTCAAACTGAACACTATGCTCTGTGAAGCACTTCTTAGTTGCAAGTTCTATCAATTTATATGCTTTTTCCTCCTTAACATATCCCAATAGTATGCATTCTCTACCCTGGGCTTGGAAGGTTGTTCTCTTATCCATGGGTATTTTGGCCCAAACTTTGGAACAAAAAACTCTCAAGTGAGATACATTAGGCTTATGCCCATGTAGTGCTTCAAAAGGAGTGGCCACAACCATTGATTTGTGAGGCACTCTATTCTCAGTTTACAACTTCAGCCCAAAGAGAAGGAGGAAGATTCTTGGCTTGGAGTAGGTTTCCATCTCCTTCAATGATCTATTTTTTCCTCTCAGCCACACCATTCTACTGTGGTGTGTATGGAACTGATTTTTCCATTCGAATCCCCTCTGATTCATAACAATGTTGGAAAAATATTTTTATATATTCACCTTCATTATCTTATCTAATGGACTTGATATTTTTCCTGAAACTAATCTCAATCAAAGCTTTAAAAACTTTAAAAATTTTGAATACCTCTGATTTATGTTTCATGAAATATACCAAGCAGAACCTTGAACAATCATCAATAAAAGTAAGGAAATACCTGGAACCATTAATTGATGTTGTAGGCATTGGTCCTGAAACATCATTGTGTATCAGATCAAGTGTAGAGGAAGCTCTAGTTTCCTTCCCAACTTCATACCTCTTCTTTGGATACCTACCTACCAAGCAACCAAGACATATTCCATCTGATGTTTGGATGAGAGGAACTCCTTCAACCATTTTTTCATTGTGGATTTGTTGAAGATATTTGAAATTGGTATTCCCAAATCTCTCATGCCACAAATTGCTGGTTTTGTTGGCATGATTCAATAAAGCTGTTTGATGTGAAGCAGGCGGGAAATGAGAGAACTCATATTCCTTTGAGGCATGGTTAGAAAACCATTTCGCTCTGAGATTTCCTGTGGAATTTTTTGTGATTTCAACTTAGTCAGAGTCGAATGTAACTCTCTTGGGAAAGATTGTATGATTCATATGATAAATAGACAACAAATTTACTACAAGAGAGAGAACCTAGATAACATTTTTGAACTCACCATGTTGGATTTTAATAGAACCTCTCCCAGTAGCTGGGATTTGGGAGTCATCTCCCATGTGAATGTTAGGTCCTCATGATAGAGTGAGAGTGGAGAAGGATTCCTTGGAGGAAACCATGTGGTTCCTTGATTAACTTAATTTTCCATCTTTGATTGAAACTTCACCCCAGGCGAAAGACTGAAGTTTCCATCTTTTATTAACCAATCATAGCTATGAGAGGAATTGTCCATATCATAGACAGGGATCATGGTTTTTGGTGAAGGGGTGATTTGGAGGGTCCATGTATGTTATGGTGATTCATTGATATCTCCAACTACTCTCTAATCCAAGGAATCAGAATCGCCTAGAAAATACCAGTCAGAGTTCGTTTGGTTGTCATGATAACAGTAAGCAGATAAAAGGCCACAACTTCTAAACATATATTAGATGATGGAATTACCACAAAGGGAAAGGGCGTAGTCTTTATAATATGGATTTTGGTTTGGTTTCACCAGCATGATGATTAGGACGTTGATGAGGGCAGCAATATGACCAACCAAAAGCAAAATTGTAATAACATGGACGATAATTGAGGATCCCATTTCTTTAATCCCAACCCAATCCGAGAGAGAAAAAGACAGGCATATGAAGATAAACAAAGAACGGATTTTGTGACGGTAACTAAATACAAATTGCAAAGAGAAAAAGAGTAACCTGTGAAGAGCAGAGAGGAGAGGAGAACAGAGATAAGAATCTAGACTCAATTCGAAGGAGGATGGAAGAACACATGTATTCAAGATTGTGAGCCTATTCATTCCTATCCAATCCGAGGAAACGTTATAAAAAATACAATATAATTTAAATGCTTAAAATAAAATAAGTTTTGAGTTCATACATGGATTGTTTTACCATCTTATTCCTATTCAGTTGAAGCAAATGTTATTAAAATGTACAGTTATTACATTAACCCATTTTAGATGCTTAAAATAAATTAAATTGCATGTCATTATATCTGATGCGAGTAACAGATGCATAGTGTGAACAACTTGGTAGTAGGGTGGGAATTTCATTTCATCTATGCCCTTCCAACAAATTTTTTTCGAAGTTTAAAACTTTTATCTAGGCCATCACACAATAATGAAAAAATAACCCTTCAACAATGATGTTATAATATGCTTTCATTTATGAATTTAATTTCCAATTAAAATAACATTAGTTCATTTAACCATGTTTTTTTTGTTGATCATGTGCATTAAAATCGATGGTGGGACAAAACAACTTACTAAGAATGACATAAACAGCTCAAAAGTAACATGTGCCAACATTATGCATCTGAAGTACATTAAGTGATAAACTTAAGAAATAAACAAATTGTGGAACCTAAAATCATTTTTCAAGGTTGATGTCATGGCACAAGTAATGTTGTGAATGGCGTAATTGAAATTGTGAAATTTTAATTCTCAATTAATAGATATGTTTTTTTGAGTTGAATTTCTAATTAAAATATAGCAATAAATCCATTTACCCATGTTTTATGTTGATCGTGTACTCTAAAAAACAAGGGTGGAACAAAAAAAACCTACTAACAATGATATAGGCAACTCAAAAGTGACATGTGTCGGCATTATGCATCTTACCTAAATTAAATGATAAACTTAGGAAAGAAACAAAAGGTGGAACCTTGAATCCTTTCCAAGGTTAATGTTACGTCACATGTAATGCATCATACCAAAATTTCAAGGTTAACATGTTGCAACAATGGTGTGATTGAAATTGTGTCATATTATTCTAAAGGACTTGAGCTAAAAGGCTAGATAAATAAATAAATATGCCATTTGCAGAGGAAATTCATTAAAAAACACATTGCAATTGAGATTGTACTATGAGGTTCTCCCATTCTTTTGTTAAAAGAAGTTTAATAAGTTTTTTTTTCCAAGGTATGGATTGTTTTGGATTCCTCAACTATTATTGCAAGTGAACTTTCACATACCAAGCTAAAGCAATTAGCTAAAGCAAATCTTTCATGGAAGTGGAGTTGTCTATGTATTATCCATGATGCAAATATTATGGTAAAATCTATTTTTTGGGCACAATTTCTAATGCCACACTTTTTTCCATTCAAATTGAAAACCATGTGGTTAAATTTAAGTCTCAATGTGTTTTTGTTGGGCAGATCAAAATTTGTACCAACCAATTCATGGTTCCAACTTCTTTGGGTCATTAGTTTTCCTTGGATATAAATGGATAAGAAGAAACCTCTTTCAACTTCAAACTTGTTTAGAAGCTTTTTTCCGTGAGTAAAAGTAATTGTTTCAACCAAATACTAAGACTGCAAAACAAAAATGTTCTAAGTTTTAACATATATCAAATAAATCATTAAACAAATGTGAAT
This sequence comes from Pseudotsuga menziesii, assembly GCA_001517045.1. Taxonomy (NCBI): domain Eukaryota; kingdom Viridiplantae; phylum Streptophyta; class Pinopsida; order Pinales; family Pinaceae; genus Pseudotsuga; species Pseudotsuga menziesii. The sequence goes on along the minus strand of LPNX010522643.1, from coordinate 98,479 downwards.
ATATTAGTAGTTTACAAAGTGGGATTGGGATCCTCCCACATCAAAACCTTGTTTCCATGTCTTTGTCCAGTTACAAGTGTTATCCTAGCTTAATATCACAATAACAAAAACAAACAATTTCGTGTTTAAGAAAAAACACAAAATAGTTTCATTAGAAATTGTTTTTAGATTATTATCAAATTTATAAAATAAATTAAAATAACATCTTACCAAAATTAGTAGCTCAAAGTCCCTGGTAGCCAGAGGAGAGGACACTTTCAAACTATATATAAAGAAATGGGTATTCAAATTGAAAAGGTGCTTCTAACTTCTGAGGCCCATAACAAAAAAGCATAAATTATTGATTCTTGGTGGGTGGTTGGTTTAATTCATTTATTAACAAAGTTTAAATGGGATTTTTAAAAAATGGTACCCACCTCTCTTATACTTTTAGACTTGATATCCCACTTATCATCTAAAGAGCACAAATGTCAGGGAAAGGCACTAAAAAGAAAGGTGCTACTCTCATTGGGACAACCCTAGGCCAATATAAAAAAGAAAGAACAAATATAATGAAAGCAAAACAATTCTATTAAAAAAAAACTCACTCACCTACTCTTCAATTAAATGAGAAAGTTTCAATCAAGTGGGAAAGTTTCAATCTTCATTATTACATATATAATAACATACCATAGTGCAAGTCACTTATCTAAGCATAAATATATTTTAACAAACTTATTAATTCTAGTGCAGGTCACTTAACTAGGCATAAATATATTTTAACAAACTTATTAATAAAAATGAATGACCAGTTGGAAAAATAATTCATCAAAAAAAATAGATAAATAGATACTAGAAAATTGTTTCAACTTGCATATTCTTTGAGATTATTTCTTAAAAGTTTGAACGGTTCCATATTCTTTGAGATTATTTCTTAAAAGTTTGAACTGTTGAGACGATTTCTTAAAATTTCGAACCATATGTAGATCGGTAAAATGCCTCATGACATGCATGCAGCATATGCCGTCAATTACCAACTCTGCTTGACAGTAAGCCTTGAAAATTATGACATTTTCTCAGTGTTGTCCTGGTTAGGGTGGGCACTGGGTGGATGATGTATATCGAACTTGAACACGATAGGTTCGTGGCATCGATGACATCTAAGGTTTGTTTCCTTCTAATTTTGCAAAATATAAACTTGAAAAAGGCTGTACAGTCCTAGTCTAGGCAATATAAACTAAGAAAATCAAATCCCAGTAGAGTTTTCTTCTATGTTATTTTTTATTTATCTTCGTATTGGAGTGCATGAGATGCCATTCTTCCACAAGGCAATATAAACTAAGAAAATCAAATACCAGTAGAGTTTTCAGTCTTCTTCCATGTTATTTCTGACTTATCTTCATATTGGAGTGCACGAGATGCCATTCTTCCACAAGGCAATATAAACTAAGAAAATCAAATCCCAGTAGACTTCTCTTCCATGTTATTTCTGACTTATCTTCATATTGGAGCGCACGAGATGCCATTCTTCCACAAGGAAATATAAACTAAGAAAATCAAATACCAGTAGAGTTTTCAGTTTTGTTCCATGTTATTTCTGACTTATCTTCATATTGGAGCGCACGAGATGTCATTCTTCCACGAGGCAATATAAAGTAAGAAAATCAAATCCTAGTAGACTTCTCTTCCATGTTATTTCTAACTTATCTTCATATTGGAGCGCACGAGATGCCATTCTTCCACAAGTCAATTTAAACTAAGAAAATCAAAACCAGTAGAGTTTTCAGTTTTCTTCCATGTTATTTCTGACTTATCTTCTTATTGGAGCGCACGAGATGTCATTCTTCCACGGGGCAATATAAAGTAAGAAAATCAAATCCCA
>LPNX010522643.1:45968-95031 GCA_001517045.1 Pseudotsuga menziesii | reverse complement strand
GGGATGCTCCACATGGGTTATGTTTCCATAGGAATAAGAGAAAATGCAATAAGTGCTCAAAATTAATTTTAGAACCATATTAATGATATAATATTACCAACCTTCTTAATATTCTTCTCCCAATTTTTGTAGCACTGATATTATTCACCAAGGGATGCCCTCAAACACACTACAACCTGAAATGTTGCTTGTTGGTGGGGTTCCATATCCACCCACTCTTTTTTTCTCTTAAGAATTCTAATTTTTTTAACTAATTTTGCATTCACCAAAGGATCCTTGATCGCCTTTTCCTTCTTGAGTTTGTCTCAAGCTCACTTCTTAGCATCCTTACCCAACCAATTTTTGCAATGGGTGGTTGAGAATCCTTAACAAACTCCATGGCCATTCCTTCCATGTTTTTGTGATCAATCCAAAACAACATTAATAACGCCACGTCATGTTTTTGGTCTTCATTTACCATGTTCTTGTCTTCACCAACCTTCTCTTCAATCGATTCATTGTATTTCAATTGATGGGTTTGCTAAATGCGTTGCTTCCTCTCACTACTTACACCCATAACTTAGATTTATTTTAGCAAAAAATTGGCATCATATTAGATTTCATCTTCTTGCACATTGTCTTTAATACAACATGCGCCACACATATGAGTGCATTTGTCAATGATATTTTCAACTATTAATGGTACAAGATTAATTCTATCTCTAACAATGATTAAATTTTGGTATACCATAAACACACAACATATCAATATTATATAACATTCTCTCCACCAAATCCATAACATTGTCAACTTGCTCTCCATGTGGAAAAATTGTCCTATACACCCAAGCTTTTGTGCTTGAAACCAACTCTTCTTATTGTTTTGCAATGACATGTGGTATTTTAGAGAGATCAATGAATAACTCAACCAAATTCGTAGCTAACATCCATGGAACCAATCCCAACTTCCTTCCAAACATCATAGGAACATTGCATGTCTTCGTCTCATCCAAGAACACCAAGAAGTTCTTATGGGGGATAGAAACTGCTTTGCCAAGTTTTAAAAAGTCTTTTCCCAAGATGAATTTTTGTTCATCCATTAGAACCACCATCAAATCTAAAATACCAAATCACTCCCTAGCATTCAAAGGTGTAAAAAAAACTCATGCCACTGCCTTGATTGTTGATTTGTGCGTTGTGTGTTTCCACACATGCATGTGCTAAAGAGCACTTGATAGATGGTTGCGGACTCAAGAAAGTTTCAAAGAAATAAAACTAGAAAAAAAAACTACTAACCTAAGATTGTTGATATAAAGCAAATACAAATATTTTTTTAATTCAATAAAAAAGCATACAGAAGAGATGAAAGAGTAAAGAATTTTATATTCAATTATGAAAATAATTACAAAAACCAGAAGCACCTAAACAATCACTGAAGAGGAGGTCTACCCTGCTATCTCAGGGAGGTTCTGTTGGTTCTCCTCGCGTCCTTTTGATTCTTTAGCCACATGTCACAGGAAGAGAGAAGTGAGAAAAGGTCTAATTCAATATTGGTGAATATCTCACAGAGTGACGACTTGAGCAAATGGAATGGAGTTGTGTGTAGTGAGGGACATTGGTGTCTATTTTAGAATTAATGATGGGAGTCTGGGGATGTGTTTTGTTCTCTAGACTCGTTAGCCATGAAGAAAATTGTGTCATTTTTGTTTTCTTTTGTTGGACATGAAGCATAAGCAGTCAGAAGCTAAGATGATGGTTGGGTCACATTTTTTTAAATTGTTTTTCAACTTGCATCACTCATATCGAAGGATTATCAGTGACCTGGGTTGCTATTATCAAGGGATTAAGAATGACCTAAGTTGTGGAGGATTTTTTAGGATTAATTTTCACTTTTTGGGATTGTGATTGCTTTTCCAAGGTCAAATGGACATGAATGAGGTGACATGATGACATATGAAGGTGACTAAGCTAGTGACATGGTGGGTGAGAAAATTTTACTTGTTAACAAATTGCCCCCTAATGCATGAGGTCAGGAGCTCATCGTATGGACGACATACATCATAGGATTTTCATGGTAAGAGATAACTATGATGGTGGCATGGATAATGGAGACCACGTCAAAGAGATATTTCCTTTTGATAGTTCTATGGATGCATTTCCATGCATATACAATGGTGCATATAATATCAAATATATATGGATGTGGTGGGCATACCCATGCTCGTATCAATGTCTCAACAATAGAGGGGGATTGAAATCTAGTGGGGATCATATCGATACATGAAGAATCATTGCGCACATCAAAAGGAAGATCCAGGTTCAGTGTGGGTATGATCAATACATGAAAAATAACCACAGTGTACATCATAAGAGTCCAAGAGGTACTAAAAAAGGTACATAAGTATGGTCAAACCTTATCCAGAGAACTAATAACAGAACAATAACATTATGGAGGAATGATCAATCACAATAATTGATGCTCTATTTGAATTAAAGAGGGTCCAAAAATTTGGGATGAATCATATATTAGAAAGTACAGAGTCATCATGCTCTAAGAACTACATCTATAAATGGATATGAAAGGAATCCTATAACTAGGGGAGTCCACAACATTATCTCCTAACGTAGCTCAAATATCTCTAAAATTCATAACTAAAAAGTAGACTCCACCAAGAGTAGGAATCATGGATATTCAGGTTCTTCAACCAAATAAGGAAAGGACCATTATCCTGTACAAATCTCTATGGTGCAATAAGTGATATGTCATGGAGAACGTGAGAAACAACCAAACTAAATGGAATGGATGTCTCCCCTTAGTTGGTACAAGGGACTCATCGATGATGGTAATGAGACTAAGATACATGATTCCTATGGGTCTATCTTTTGGAATAAATGTGTTGACATCAACAAAAGGAGACCTGCAACTGCGAAGGAAATTATGTTTCCTTAACAAAAGCATGAGGGATACCTCCAAGATAAAAGGAACACTATACAAATAAGGATAATAGGATTTCCATTCCCTCATTGTAAGAGAATGGTAGTTGGAAGTATCGTAGAAACATCAATGCTAACGAGGAAAATTCAAGGTAAGTGGCATGAGGCAGTTCAATCTACCATTTGGTGACAATGCTAGTGAGTGTGTGTTGGAATAGCCATAATTCGATCGAATCATCCACTATGTTGTTAGAGGAACACCATAAGTGGAATAACATGATGTGGTTCTGAGGGTCTTCTCTCAACTTTCCCTCAAACATAGGGATATCAGAAGGGAGTTTGGTAGGCATGGGTGGCCACAACACGTCATGACAGATGGGGTCATTTGTCAACCACACCAAATCAGGCATGTTGAGACTATCCATGAATGGTAGACTAGGACCTAGACTAGATCTAGGAGGGCCAACAATGGTGCTGGGAACGTCGACCATGTAGTTTCCGCTGTAAACGGTGGTTGGTAGGGTTGACTTCTGATAGTAGAAGTAGTCATAGCAATGGTGTGAATAGCCTGGATGGTGGTAGAAGGGCCAATTCCCCCATGAATAAATTAAGGTATGGTGTGAACCATGGTGGTTGGAGTGGGGCCACCATTAGTGGGTAGCGGATAAGAAACAGTGTGTGCAGTCACAAGGGGAGCACTAGGACCAAGACCCATAGGTCTGGCAGAAGGGATGCTTAGTATGACATGTGGAGCAGTCATAAGTACACTATCAATCATCCCCTCTGGAAGAGGTTGGGAGGTGCACCAACCATGTGGTCAGATGGGGAATCGAAACATGTATGTTCATATTGATAGGAATCTAAATCAGGCTCAAATGCAGTGTATGGTTCTAAAGGTGGTGAACGATGCTGAATATGGATCCGACAATAATAGTTCAAGGAACCAAACTGAGGGGTATGCCCCCTAAGTCTATGAGAGTAGCGTGGTGGAGAAATGGTGATGTGATGGTGTGTTATATGATGAATGTAGGATCAAGGGTGTCAAACGCAAGCTCAAAAGTCCAACTACAGCCAAGTGTGCAGAAGGAGAGATGATAAATGGTGGCACATAGGCCAAAAAGAGAGCTCTAAAACTGAACTGCAACAGGGTGTAACAGCAGGCAAGTCTACAACAAAGTGGCCAGAAAACCAACAAGAAGAATTACCTATGAAGAAAATGATGCACTAACCTATGGGGTATAATGTGCAAGCAATATCCTAGCTACAAGATGGAAGCCCCTCACAAATCGTATCCTCCATTGGGTGGTCAAATCCATAGTCACACAATACAAAATGGAATATTTAGAGGCTAAGAGAATCTCACTACTGAGAGGGACCTTGAGTAAAAGAGACCTAATAGACTGGAAACTCGGCTACCTGGTTCAAGACATGGTTGGGATGGTTTCCTGATGCTTCATTCTTTTGGTCCTCAACACCCGATATCATCCTCAACATGCACAAGGAGAACTGTGAAGGGTTTTCCTTCGGTACATAATGGAGTGCAGTATTCCACCCTAAATTCTAGAACCCCTTTGTTGCGGCTTACCCCTGCAAAGCGGGAGGCCCCTCCTAAAACTATTCGTGACCGTGCCAACAAGTACTAGAGGATTTTGGTACCCTATATGAAAAAAACTATGTCTCATATGTTAGTGACAAAGGAGTGCTATTTCGATTCCTATACATGGTGTCCTAACTTAACTACAATATTTTTTTGGTCCTCAAATGAGGTCACAATGTTGGTTGAGTTAACTTAGATTTTAGGATCAACTTGGGGTCATGAACCAAGCATTTTGCTTTAGGTTGTGAGATGTGTGCACAAGTGATGTGTAATTTCTAAACCCCAGTGCTCTAACTATCGAGACGTAAATGAAGAAAAATAAATAATAGTAAATATTTTTCGAAACAACTATTTTTTCCAGAAAACAAAATGTAGACAAGTAAATGAGTGCATAAAGAACTTCATGGGATGTAGGAAACACATGGAGGGTCTCAACTACCAAGATCGACTAAGGGAGATCACATACAAGGAAACAAGGATGGAAAAACAAACTGTGGGGATGTAAGAAATCATATTTGGAAGGAAACAATCAGGGAACGGGTAGAACATATACATCAGGTTGGGATAGGGTCTCAAACACCTCAATATAACTGGAAAAATGACAGGTCACACATGTCGGCAGAACATGTGTGGTTGGGGTTGCACAAAACTATAAAATAGTCACGACTAAGATGGAAAATCAACAAAAAGGATCAGGTTGCACAAAATAGGGGTTTTCACATGACAAGTCACACAAAACTAGGTCACAGTAGCGACCAAGATCACTCCAAAAGCCTAGAAAAGTGTGATATGGAGTTTTGGTCCAAGTCACACTTATTAAAGAAAAATTCTTGACCTAGTTTGCGCTTATCGGTAAAAATGGTGTGACCTAGGTCGCATATTTTTGTCGAATAGGTGTGATTCTACCGTAGCTGGGGGTTTTTGAAGGAAAAGCTACCAGTTAGGGCTGGGGGGAAGGCACTGTGATGGGACTAGTTAATATTTTTCGTAAGGGATTCATCTCTGTGACACCTGAAGGAATCTAAGTAAAACAAACCAACAAAACACCTGCACAAACAAAGATCCAAGGGGATCAATCCAGTATGGTCGCCAAAACTGTAGTGAGGATTTCTCCCCTGCTACGTGCAAAAGCACTTACCTTATATCAAATGGATCTAAAGGTAGAGTTCATGGTGCAAGGGATTTATCAACCTTGACTTACAACAAGTAATCAAATGTTTTTTTTTTGTTTTTTTTAATGATCTAACTAGTAAACAAAAATATAACAAGATACCTTTCAATAAGATGGGAAACTACAATCGTTTGAGGAAATGGTCTGCCATATCTCACGGTCTAGTTCTCTGAATGTCTCCACTAATGGTTTTCAAAAGGGGGAATGGATAAAAGAGGGCATGGAGCAAGCTCAACATACACATGGAATGGTGTGGAAAATGTATTTGAATGATGACAAAAGTGACGAAAAGTGAAAAGTGAAAAATTTTATGGAATGTTTGTAGGGAGACCTCCACAATGCATTTATAGGATGATCCAAGACATTGCTACCCATGGTATTGGTCCATGGTATTTTATTGTGCATGGTATTTCCCATGGTTTTTGACTCATTCTCATTTTAGGGATTTTTGGTCCTTTTTGGAGAGAGTGGGGTTATGTTGCAATAAACTCCCATCTTCCCTGCATTTATGGGGGAAGGAATAATAATGTTTTGGACCAATTTGTTGGACTCATGTTTTTCGTTAGACCAAAACCTGCAGGTTAATACCTACCATAATCGACAGAGTTAGGATATTGGGAGGCGGTTAATCCATGTCACGAAACTCACAGGGAGTGTTGAACCCAATGTCCAACAATATACCCCATATAACAAGCCATGGGAGTTTCAAACAATTGACCTATCACTCTAATACCAATTTTTGAACTCACGACTGTCATTAGAACAAAACCTACAGGTGTTAACATCTACCATAATTGCCATATTTAGGATCTTGCGAGGTAGTTAATCCATGTCACGAAACTCACAGGGAGTGTTGAATCCAATGTCCAACACAATTTTGGTGGAATTTAGTTATGAAGGTCAAAATGGAGGGAATAATGGTATGACTATGATGTATAATTATGGTTTGGACCATAGAGAGCTATGCAGACAATTTTTTGTGTTAATAATCAAATATGCAAATAAATAATATCATAGGTCTATCAAACCACATTTAAAATCAACAAACTCATATATCAGTATTCTATCCATGACATCATTTTCAGTACTTGAAGACTTACAAAAGGCTCATTAAATGAGCATTGAAATGCCTCTCTCACATAAAATTTGGCATTACAACCTCCTTTAGTATAAATATTAATATATATCAAAGATTAGAAAGATGAGAAGAATATGAGAAGCTTAGAAAGGGCTTGGAGGATATGATCTCCCTCAATGGTGCCCAAAACTGAAGGTTTGAGGATTGAACCCAACACCCGGCACCAATCTCACAATCCTGAGAGGATAAGTGGAGTCTCGTTCATTGGATCTCTATTTCCAAGGATGAATGGATGATGTCTGAGCTTTATCTTGGTCTTCAATGGATTCTCCTTGGCTCTTTGTGGTTGCACTGAAGAATAGAAGAGAAGATGGAAGGGAATGGGAAAGCTTGGCTAACATCACCCAAGGGAACTAAGGAAAATCACTCAAAAAACAAGCTATGCTTCACTCAACATTGAAATAATGATCATCAAAAGTTGTTCAAAGGAGTTGGAAACATTATTTTATAGACTGATTGACTTATTGAGCAAGTGATCCACCAGTTGAGCAATTTTCCCACTTTTAAAACCTAACCCTAATTCGTTAGTTCACCTTACTTGAGGATACTAGAAATTTAAGTGTAATGAACCTAAATTAGAATCCAGGTTCACTGATTCTATGCAATAAAATTTTAAGACAACTAGCTAACAAGCGAGAAAACTTACAAGTTGAGGAGAGGATAAACTAGGGTTTATAGGTGAGATCAATAGGGAAAGGAAGGATATTGATTGTTTATGTTCCTAAGCACCTATATTGTGGGAAAATTTAGGATTCGAACATCATACATGCTGAATTCTACTACCAGGCTTCTGGGAGTCCCAACCGATGCAAACTAAAACCTTTACAAAGAAGTTTCCAAGAAACCAATTGATAAGAGAAGATTAGGAAGCTTCTATAACTCTATTATGAATGCATATATAATGATTTTCCAGTTTATACATATCAGAAACAACTTAAAAGTATTCTAAAGGTCGCAATAGAAAAAACTAGTCTCTAAGACAACTCACTAGTTTCAACTTCTAGATTTTCCAAAGAGGTGAAGGAGGATACAAATTATCTATTTCATAAATTGGAGACTTATATAAACATTTTATGAAAATATCAAAACAATAATTATTGAGTTTAAAGTCCCATTACCAAAATGCCTTAGATACTATCCTAGGAAATTGTGAAGTGTACTAGGAATTGATGTTGTATACAAGGTTGAACTTAACCAACTTCCTGCTGAAATGTGAACAGTTCAACACCACATCCATCCTCACTAGAAGAATCTACCCCTCCCTTTTGACTATGACTTCAGGGCTTGGACTTCTACTATGGACACATATCATTTGTATGTTGATCATCGATATCTTTCTACCCCATGATCATAATTGTCACATTATATACTCCATTTCACATTATCACTATCTTCTTGGATGTTATCCCATAGCAGTTATCCCTCGTGCTCCTATCTCACCTTGGGTAACATCCACAACCTACTACAGCATCTTCTATCTAATATAATATTCTAATTGCTAACTCAGTTGCATGATGGTCACTCGCACCACTCATATGCAACTTTGTTGCTCAAGTTCTGGCCATCATCACTATCCACAACATCCAATGAGCCATCCTTCTAGTGAAATAGTTAAATCATTGGGGTAGCTAATCCTAATGTCTACACACATGAAAAATCCATTTGCTAAAAGAATAACACAACCACTAGGGTGATCAGACCTGATAATTGAGCTTATGAATAACAATAAAAAATTCCCACAACCATGATTCTACAACTGATCATAAACTCTCCACAAGAGGTCATCATCAACTTCTAACCTTTTTGCAACATTATACATTATTCCGCAATTGTCCATGAGACATAGATAGACTTTCTGCAGCCAACCCACTCTCCAAATCAAAGAATTTGATGACACCATGTATTTTACAATGGGCCAATGGGAGGTCATTCTACAACTCTATGGAGATGGAAAACACATACCATGTCATAACTATCCTACCACAACACATAACCTTTTCACAATATTCCATCTACAATATCCCCTTTTGTAGAAATTAGCTATTCTACAACTCTGATCCTCCATATTATTTCGAACACCCTTCTGGTTGAGAGTCTCTCAACAACTTGATATAGTCATTTTGCAACTCTTTGAGAGGATGTGTCACATGCCCCAATTTTGCAAAATAATATTATCTTTATTTATTTTATTCCGAGACATTATGTTAAATTTTATGCTAAAGTTGTAATTGATGACTTAGCAGAGTCAAGGATGTTGAATGTAATTATGAATATTTTAATTATAAATAAATAAAAGTGGAGACAACAGCTTGGGAGAGTTCTTAAAAGAGTGCTTACTCGTCAAGTTGGTGGAGGAGACTGGGTGGAGAGAAAATAGACAAGTGGCAGCATCCTCAAACACTTCCAATGTTGCAGGTAGCAACCTCCCTACATTTGGGGTCATGATCCCCCAAGAAAGTGGGATCAGAGCAGGTGGCTCAATTAATGACAACTAACCCAAAAAGACCTAGGAAATATTAATAAAAATGCCCATTGAAGAGAGCTAAGGCTGCTCATTCCAAGAGGAGAATCATTCAGGTGAATGTACTTCAAAGGATTTCATTAGGAAGGGAATTTTTGGAAGGTGTTTGAGGGGTAAACTGCATAGAATGATCTAGTACAACTTTTTAGCTGAAAGATCTTGCTGCTGAGTGCATAGTTAGTACTGAGTCATTGGACTAGTATTTTGTTGCTTGCTCCACCAGTTCCCAGCCAAGGAGACCAGGAACATGCTCGGGGGTCTTAAGAAGACGCTATTTGAGCGCTCTCTAGGAATTGGTAGGGAGGAACAGCCTCCCAACACTGTTGTCATCCAGCTTTAAAAATAGGTTCTGCAATCTTTTATTTGTTGTGTTAAATTTTATTTCTGAGAATGAATGAATAATGAATGATTTATATGTTATGTAGTGAACTGTTAGAATTTATAATCTTTTAGTTGTTGAATGTTGAATTTGTATTTGGATGAGATAACCCTACCTGTGTTTTTCCCCGTCTCGATAAAACAGACCGTACTCTAACACAAGTACTGTGTTTAAAGTAGATGAAATATGATAGAAATCTGGATTGAATAGAGTTATTTTGTATTTTAGAACAATGGAGTAATTTATTTCTATATATAGATGTTTTCTGGAAAGGATATTATTCTGTCTAATTAAAATATTGTTTAAAAACCAGACTATTGAATTAAGAATGCTAGCGAAGATGTATTCATAATACTTTACAAACAGCAAGTTTACTTCTTTGAAACAAGTTGATTATTGTAAATAGGTTATTTATCTTATTGTAGAATTGTATTTCTGTAAAATGAAACTACTAACCTGTCACATAGGTAAAAGATTTAACTTAGATAAACACTCATTTATTTCTTTGAAGAAAGAACCAAGTTATTTTACAGAGTTATTTTATTGTTCATACTGTTTAGCTATTTCTACAAATGTTCACATTTCAAGTAGGGTAATTCTAGTATAGTTCTTATTATAAATAAATTAACTACATCAATTATAATAATGTAACAAGGAAATAATAACCAAACCTATCTATGTACTTATTAAAAAGACTGAATACAATGTTAAATAATATTTAATAAATATTATTTATATATGAACAAATTCATTTAAATAAACTAAACAAAAAATAATTATAAAAGAATGTTCAGGGTCGAAACCCACACAATATTAAACATTATAAATTATAGTATTAACATTATAATTTAGAGTATTAATATTGTAAATCATAGTAATAACATTGTAATAATTAATCAGATAAGCAATAATCCAAGGATTTTGATTTATTTAGTATTCTAAACATAAAACTATATATTATTATAGTCCTATAAGGGCAGAGAGAGATAACATTAAAAGCATAATAATTATATACCTGTAATAAACAATTAATTTCACATTATTAATGAACTAAACCTACAAAATAATTGAAAGAATTTATTTTATACACAGGTCATTAACAGTATCAACCCTTGCTCGAATATCCCAGCTTATAATCAAAGTACTATAATAGAAAGAATTAACATAACAGAGTTTAATAATACAAGTTAATGTAAGACAAATATAACAAGTAAATATTTCTTTACATATTCGAAATAGGGTAAAAACCCTAGTGCACAAAATTACATTTAGAGCATCAAAATAACCGAGTACGAGCTCAATAGAGTTAAATCTCTATACTTAAAATTTAAACAAAGATGGCTTGATAGGCCACAGAAACTATTGACGAAACTATACACAAAAACAAGTAAAACTAAATTTACAAGTCACGGCATAAGCCACGAAGGGTCTTTTGCAGGCCATGATGACCAACCAAAACTGTTCCATAAAGAAATGAACAAGTATGGATTGCCATGGGTTGACTAGGGCTTACCCGTAACCAAGAAGACGACCCTATTCATTTGCACCAGCAACAAGGCGAAATGCCAACTATCACCTGTAAGATAAGAATTCACAATATTAAAATTTATGTATTATATCATAACTGAGATAAAAATGAGTTGTAGATCTGTTAAAAAGAATTCTTCTTACCTGGAAGCGAAGGTAATGTAGCCACCAATGAACAGGAGCATCACCACCAGCAAAATAAAGGGCCAACTCTTCATCTCTCTTGTGACAGAGATGGGTCCAACGGGTGAACAAACCACTACTAGCAGCAGCAAGGAGAAGGGAGCAACGACCAAGAAAGAAGTGGACAGTAGAGCTCAAAGCTGTCACCATGCGAAGCATAAAACACGCTCTCACAAACCCTATGACAGACCAGGCCATAAGTTAAAGTCATGGCTCTTAATAAATTATTTCCAGGATAACTTACAATCCTTTAAACTATCCCTACATGCAAGCCATGGAGGAACAAACCCCAAAACTACACACAATCCAAGCTGTAAGCTAAATGTCACGGCTCTCATTAAAATTTTGCAGGGTGAACTCACAGTGCAGGAAAGGAGTGAGAACAGAGAATGTAGACTGAACAATGTAACCAAGATGTGGAGCTAATTCATTTCACAGTAGGGTAAGCATGGCGGCCAAGACACAGTTGCAGAGCGGCCCAAAGGCCCGAAAACGACGAAGGAGAATGACGAAGTTTAGGGTTACACCAACCCTTATACTCCCAACACTTGACCGAGAAGGAACCACGTGGTCTCACAAATATTTCAACCATGCAGTGGGTAAATCGTATAGTTTCCTGCATGCAGATGATTTCCAATTATTTAAAAACATAATCTATGCACAATCATATAGGATGGCAATCATTCCACATTATCATAGAAGTCAACCTACGATTGCAAGGCATAAAACTATGAACGTTCGATTGATTTTCCAAGCTTATAATATAGTCGTTGTATAGTTTGTGACGAGGGTGATTTCAAAGCCTTGTTTTTATACATAACCTTACCCATAACCCAATTGATGGAGTGGTCTAACGCCCCATCCCATTTTCTTTGCAAACTATAATATGAACTATATAATTAGATGTTATTTCATATCAAGATTTTGTTTGATCACGAAATCAATGCAACTTCTTAATCTATATACATACTCAAAGGATTTTATGCTTATTCATGCTCAAGGTATTTTTATGCATAAAGCTTTAGTTTATCACTAATGATTTATCCATTTAGTCATAGCTTAAATATTATAGTTACATATATTGATAAGCCTTGAGCTATCGAAACTAGGTTTATAAGGTAAATCTTATGATACTTAGGAGATGCAAAGAAAAAGGTTATTTCATCCCCTATCCAAACTATGATAATAAAGTATTTCTAACAAACTTTGCATAGCTAATCATATTGTCACCAACATTTATGTTGTGACTTGATAATGTTATAGAACATAGTTTTAAAAAATGATTATGAACATCATAAACCTTATTTGTTTATAACCAGAATTACTAGTAAGCATGGATGCATTATAAACAAGATTGTTTTGGAGAGTATCATAGAAAATTTATAGTTCAGTGGATAGCAAATACTAGGAGGTTGGTTATGAATTCTTTTACATAGCTCTGTTCAACGAAGTTTAATGGCATTTGGTTATTTACTCAACTATGACAAGTGCTATCAGTTACACCATGTTTTCAAATTAATAACATAATTTTTAGAGCTATCTAGTGCTTGCATGAGGTAATAAATCAATCGCTCTTAAATACTTGACCTAAGCTAACTATTATGGTTAGAAGCTTAATTCAAGAGTAGTACTATAAAAATAAAATAAGAAACTGGAGTGGAACCATCCCACTAGACCCTAAGTCCTTAGGACTTTGTATTTCACTGTAATGTTTAGAACCTTATAGGTAGCAATCTTCATTACAGAAGATAAATAACAAGCAGTTGCCTATACTATTATTATAAGTTGATAATGTATATTACTGTTAGAACAATCATTACAGCATTACAGGTCATGCACTATAGGTGAAATTAACTTACAACAAAGATCTTAAGTTGTGAACCAGGGAGAAGAATTACTGTCGCTATTTACATTTAAGAAAGAAACTCTTCTATATATATATATATATATATATATATATATATATATCGTTGACAAAAATAATTGAAAGAAACAAACTACTTGATTTACCTCATAGAAGTATATTGATATGTAACAGCTTATTTACCGAGCTTTTTATTTTGCAAATATAAATATAGCTGAATGCTTTATGGAATTAAAAAGCGTTACTCGATCATTCATACCTGTAAACCTGTAAGGACATGTAAGCTTTCTTCGTTATCTTAAAAGCTAAGTAAGCCCCGGAATCCAAGACAGTTCCACCTACTTGTCGCAAATCAAAACTCATCAGCAAATTGAAAGAGGAATTATTGCACAAGTTAAACCTAACCTTGTATTAAAAAGTAGAATGCTATGTTAATTAAGATTATGTATTAACTAATCTGGTAACCAATTCTTTTATAGATAACTGTTAGTTGTTAGCAGACCGCATTCTCAGCATTTTATATATTTTCAAAATTTTAAATTTTTATGAAAATTTGGGGTTTTGACATGTGGTATCAGAGCATAAGGTTCGAACACTAGGCCTTGATGAAGCCCAACTAGCTTTCATGAAATACTAAATTAAATTATTTTGCTGATATATTTTATTTTAAATGTTATTCAACAGAGAATTGTTTTCTGAAGTTTAACAGGAAGGTATGGAAAGGCTGGAAGAGTATACAGAAGAGGAGTCTCTAGTTACTAAAGCAGGAAATCTACCAATAGATCCTATACCAGAGGATTTAACTACCAATTCTTCAGAATTGTTACAAACTATAAAGGACCTAAAAACTGAAATGGAGTCTATAAAACTAGAAAATAAAAGGATTTTGAGGGCTCAAGAAGAGCTGAATCAGATCCTAACTAAAAAGTTTCAAACTGAGGGTAGGGGTAGAAGAACAGAATTAGAAGATACCAGCCATCAACGTAAATCTAAAAAGATGAAACATACTAAAACTAAAAGTAGTTCGTCTTCTGAAGTATTTGGTGAATAATGAAATTACCATTCTACTAGTGACAGTAGTGATGATAATTAGTACACTAAAAAGAGGAAATACAAACCTTATGAGGAAATTTTCGGGGAATTCAAAAAGATAAAACCACCAACCTTTAATGGAGAGACTGAGAAGGGGGAGGAAGCTGAATCCTGGTTATCTGGGATGAAGAAGTACTTCCAAATATATAACTATTCTAACCAATTAAAGGCTAGAATGTCTATATATAAGCTTTCAGGAAAGGCTGACATTTGGTGGTAGGATTTGAAAAGAGTTAAGGGCATAAAAGAGAAAATGTAAATTGGAGTACCTTTAAGAGGTATTTCAAAAAGAATTTTTTGTCTGAGCAATATTATGAGGAGAGAGCCAAGGAGTTTTATGAGTTGAAGTTAAGATCAATGACAATGAAGGATCTGAACAAGAAGTTCTTAAGTCTACTTAGGTATGTACCATACCTTGTAGATGAGAAACCAAAGGTACAGCGATTTCTTAGCTGTCTCCCTTATCATATTAAAGATAGAATTGAATATGATAACCCAAAGACCTTGGAAGAAGCTATGAGAAAAGCTAATTTCTATTTTGAGCTGAATCGGAAGAAAGAAAGCTTAGCCAACTGGAAAGCTAAGAAAAATAATAATTAGTTTGAACAAAAGAAGAAGGATTTTGTGCCTAACAAAAATTTCAAGAACAATAAGGCCAACAATTATCCTAATAACAAGAACTTCCAAGGAAATAAGAACAATACACCCAACAACCAGAATAATTCTAAAGGTAAGGATTTTGCAAATAATCATGGAAATTTTACCAAGAGCTTTGAACGCAAAGAGCCTATCAAATTCTGGGAGTGTAATGGCCCACACTATGCGTCAATCTGTCCAAACCGGAAGAAGACTGGTAACAACATTCATACCATACAGGAGGAGATGACCGTTGGGGAACTAGAGAGGACCATGCCCAGGATTAACGCAGCTTTGGAGAATCGAC
Organism: Pseudotsuga menziesii; assembly: GCA_001517045.1. NCBI lineage: Eukaryota > Viridiplantae > Streptophyta > Pinopsida > Pinales > Pinaceae > Pseudotsuga > Pseudotsuga menziesii. The sequence continues at coordinate 79,703 of LPNX010522643.1, read as the reverse complement.
AAGCTGAATATCAGACTTCCATGGTGGAAGTAGAAGGTATGATAAATCAAACCCCTGTAACTATTTTGATTCTTCCAAGAGCTAGTCTCAGTTATATTACACCTCAAATAGTAGAAAAATTTAAGTTATCTATTGATAAGTTTGAAAATCCATGGTTAGTTCAGTTAGCCACTGGTGCTAAAAGAAGGGTAACTTGCTTTGTTAAAGAATGTGCAATAGTTATGGATAAATTTGAAACTGTTGTTAAACTTAATGTTTTGCCTCTTGGTTCTTATGATTTGCTGATTGGTATGGACTGGTTAGAACAACATAGAGTAATTCTAAACTCTTATGATTAAACTTTCACATGCTTAAATAGTGATGAAAAGCCAGTAAATGTGAAAGGAATCCCTAGAAAAACTACCATAAGGCAGATTTCTGCCTTACAGCTTAAGAGAGCTATTAGAAAGGGATGTAAAGCTTATGCAGTAACAATAACTGATGAGGAAAGTTTAATTAAAACAGATAAGTTAAAACTAGAAGACATACTAGTCTTAATAGAATATGTTGATGTATTCCCAGAAGAGATTCCAGGATTACCTCCGAAAAGGGAAATGGATTTCACCATTGAGCTGGTACCGTGTGCAGTACCTAGCTCAAAGGCCCCTTATCGAATGAAAATACTCAAAATTAATGAATTAAAATCTCAATTAATAGAATTAATTGATAAAAAGTATATCCGACCAAGTGTGTTTCCCTGGGGGGCACCTGTCATCTTCGTCAAGAAGAAGGACGAAACTATGCGACTTTGCATAGATTATTGTCAGTTAAAGAAGATGACCATAGAAAATTAATATTCGTTACCCCGCATATATGATCTGTTTGATCAACTACAAGGAGACATGGTGTTTTCGAAAATAGATTTAAGGTCTTGATATTATCAAGTAAGGATTAAAGATGAAGACATCTTTAAGACAGCTTTCAGAACTAGATATGGTCATTACGAATTTGTCGTAATGCCATTCGGGCTTACTAATGCCCCAGCCATCTTCATGTGTTTAATGAATAATGTTATGCATAAGTATTTTGATAAGTTTGTAGTCATGTTTATCGACAACATTCTAATCTATTCAAAAACTGAAGAAGAACATAAAGAACATCTAACAATTATTTTGAAAGAGTTGCGAGAACATCAAATCTTCACAAAGTTTAGTAAATGTGATTTTTTCAAGGATAAGATTTAGTATTTAGGTCACGTAGTGACCAAGGAAGGAATTTCCGTAGATCCTGAAAAGATAAGGGCAATCGAAGATTGGCCGGTTCCTAAGGATGTGACAGATGTTCGATCTTTCATGGGCATTACCGATTACTACCGGAGGTTCATTGAAGGTTTTTCAAGGATAGCAAATCCAATAACTTATTTGCAAAAGAAGGGAAAGAAGTTCGACTGGAATCAGAAATGTGAAGAAAGCTTTAAAAAGTTAAAAACTTTATTAACCAGTGCACCTATTTTAAGAATAGCAGATCCTAATAAAGAATTTGTAGTGTGCACTAATGCCTGTAATGATGGCTTAGGCGGTGTTCTGACTCAAGAAGGGCATATTATTTTCTATGAGTCTAGAAATTTAAAAGTTCATGAAAAGAATTATGCAACATATGATCTGGAACTAGCAGCTATAATACACGCCTTAAAGATGTGGCAGCATCACCTAATTGGAAGAAAATTTGTTTTAATGACTGATAATAAAGGATTGAAGTATCTTTTAGATCAGCCAAATCTAAATGCCAGACAAGCTAGGTGGTTAGCTTTCTTAAGCGAGTATGATTTCGAAATTCAGCATATAAAAGGTAAAGAAAATAAAGTTGCTGATGCATTAAGTAGGAATGCAAGGCTGAATTTTGCAGTAGCTATCAGCACCTATGTTTCAGATTTGGATGAATAGCTTAAAGAAGGAATAGAACAATATGAAATTTACCAAAATTTGCAAGCTAAAGTTAAAGAAAATCTAACAGAAAACTTAATTAAAGGTTACAGTTTAAATGAAAAAGAATTTTTACTATATAAAGATAGACTATATGTACCTAAAGTTAAGCTATTAATTCTAGATGAAATTTATAAAACACCATAGTCAAGTCATCCAGGTTATCAAAAGACTATAACCATGTTAAGAAAAGAGTATTTATGGCCAAATATGAAAACTAAAGTAGCAGAATATATTGCTAGGTGTTTGGAATGTCAACAGGTAAAAACTGAACATCAACACCCAGCTGGTTTGCTTCAGCCATTACCCATCCCTAGCTGGAAATGGGAGATAATTAGTCTAAATTTTATTACTGGGCTGCCTAGAAATCAAAATCAGAAAGATTCTATCATGGTAGTAGTTGATAAGTTAAGCAAAGCAGCTCACTTTAAAGCTGTTAAAACTACTTATAAAGCTGCAAACATAGCTGATATTTTTCTAAAACAGATTTTTTGATTGCATGGAGTACCAAAAGTCATCATCTCAGATAGAGATCCTAAGTTTACAGGAAACTTTTGGAAGTCTTTGTTTAAAGGGTTAAACACTACATTAAATTTCGGTACTTATTTCCATCCTCAAACAGATGGACAATCTGAAAGGGTAAACCAGGTACTGGAAGATCTATTAAGAATGTATTTGAAAGACTAGCCAGGTAAATGGGAGGACTATTTACATCTGGTAGAATTTGCTATAATAATAATTATCAGACATCAACCAAATTTATTCCTTTTGAAATTTTATATGGACGGAACTGTAATACTCCTATCTCTTGGAGTAATCCAGTAGATAGATTGGTATTAGGTCCAGAACTGTTAAAAGAAATGGAAGAAATCGTAAAACAAGTGCAGGGAAATCTGAAAGTGGCATAGGATCGACAGAAAATTCAAGCAGACTTAAAAAGAACTCCAAAGGAGTTTGAGGTAGGTGAACATGTGTTCATCAAGGTAAGGCCCAAAAAGAGCTCTCTGATATTGGGGATTTACACAAAATTAGCACCTCGTTACTGTGGCCCATTTGAAATTCTGTCTAGGATTGGACAAGTAGCTTATCAATTAGCATTACCACCTAATTTAATAGTACATAATGTTTTTCACATTTCCATTTTAAAGAAATATGTTCATGATGCTACTCATGTTGTTAACTGTAATGATGTACAGGTGGAACCAGAAGGGGATTTTCTGGTGGAACCGGACTGTATCCTCGAGAGGAGGGAGATTACACTTCAGAACTGCACCATTGGACAGGTAAAGGTGCAATGGAAGCACCTTAGTCCAGAGGAAGCCACCTGGGAATTCGAAAGTAAAATTCAAGATGCATATCCAATTCTGTTCTAGGGGAATTCTTAGGATGAAGAATAAATAACATCAAGGACGATGTTATATTCTAAGGGGGTGTGTATGTCACATGCCCCAATTTTGCAAAATAATATTATCTTATTTGATTTTATTCCAAGACATTATGCTAAATTTGATGCTAAAGTTGTAATTGATGACTCAACAGAGTCAAGGATGTTGATGTAATTATGAATATTTTAATTATAAATAAATAAAAGTGGAGACAACAGCTTGGGAGAGTTGTTAAAAGAGTGTTTACGGGTCAAGTTGGTGGAGGAGACTGGGTGGAGAGCAAATAGACAAGTGGCAGCATCCTCAAACACTTCCAATGTTGCAGGTGGCAACCTCCCTACATTTGGGGTCATGATCCCCCAAGAAAGTGGGATCAGAGCAGGTGGCTCAATTAATGACAACTAACCCGAAATGACCTAGGCAATCTTAATAAAAATTCCCATTGAAGAGATATGAGGCTGCTATTTCCAAGAGGAGAATCATTCAGGTGAATGTACTTCAAAGGATTTCATTGGGAAGGGAATTTCTAGAAGGTGTTTGAGGGGTAAACTACGGAGAATGATCTACTACAACTTTTTCAGCTGAAAGGTCTTGCTGCTGAGTGTAGATTTAGTACTGAGTCATTGGACTAGTATTTTGTTGCTTGCTCCGCCAGTTCCCAGCCAAAGAGACCAGGAACAGTTTCGGGGGTCCTGAGAAGATGCTATTTGAGCACTCTCCAAGAGGTGGTAGGGAGGAATAGCCTCCCAACGTTGTTGTCATCTAACTTTAAAAACAGGTTCTACAGTCTTTTATTTGTTGTGTTAAAGTTTATTTCTAAGAATGAATGAATAATGAATAATTTATATGTTATGTAGTGAACTGTTAGAATTTATAATCTTTTAGTTGTTGAATGTTGAATTTGTATTTGGATGAGATAACCCTACCTGTGTTTTTCCCCTTCTGGATAAACCAGACCATACTCTAGCACAGGTAGTGTGTTTAAAGTAGATGAAATATGATAGAAATCTGGATTGAATACAGTTATTTTGTATTTCAGAACAATGGAGTAATTTATTTCTGTATATAGATGTTTTCTGGAAGGGATATTCTTCTGTCTAATTAAGTTATTGTTTAAAAACCAGACTATTGAATTAAGAATGATAGCAAAGAAGTATTCATAATACTTTACAAACAGCAGGTTTACTTCTTTAAAACAAGTTGATTATTGTAAATAGGTTATTTATCTTATTGCAAAATTGTATTTCTGTAAAATGAAACTACTAACCTGTCACATAGGTAAAAGATTTAACTTAGATAAACACTCATTTATTTCTGTGAAGAAAGAACCAAGTTATTTTACAAAGTTATTTTATTGTTCATATTGTTTAGCTATTTCTACAAATGTTCACATTTCAAGTAGGGTAATTCTAGTATAGTTCTTATTATAAATTAATTAACTACAACAATTATAATAATGTAACAAGGAAATAATAACCAAACCTATCTATGTACTTATTAAAAAGACTAAATACAATGTTAAATAATATTTAATAAATATTATTTGTATATGAAGAATTTCATTTAAATAAACTAAACAAAAATTAATTATAAAAGAATGTTCAGGGTCGAAACCCACACAATATTAAACATTATAAATTATAGTATTAGCATTATAATTTATAGTATTAATATTGTAAATCATAGTAATAACATTGTAATAATTAATCAGATAAGCAATAATCCAAGGATTTGGATTTATTTAGTATTCTGAACATAAAACTATATATTATTACAGTCCTATAAGGACAGAGAGAGATAACATTAAAAGATAATAATTATATACCTGTAATAAACAATTAATTTCACATTATTAATGAACTAAACCTATAGAATAATTGAAAGAATTTATTTTTTACATAGGTCATTAACAGTATCAACCCTTGCTCGAATATCCGAGCTTATAAACAAAGTACTATAATAGAAAGAATTAACAGAACAGAATTTAATAATACAAGTTAATGCAAGATAAATATAACAAGTAAAGATTTATTTACACAGTCGAAATAGCGTAAAAACCCTAGTGCACAAAATTACATTTAGAGCATCAAAATAACCGAGTCCGAGTTCAATAGAGTTAAATCTCTATACTTAAAATTTAAACAGAGATGGCTTGACAGGCCACTTAAACTATTGACGAAACTGTACACAAAAACAAGTAAAACTAAATTTACAAGTCACGGCATAAGCCGGAAAACCCTGTTAACAGCAAGGGTTTAGAAAAAAACTAAACAAGCTAATCGAGAAACAGTAAACCACGAAGGGTCTTTTGCAGGCCACGACGACCAACCGAAACTATTCCATAAAGAAACGAACAAGTGTGGATTGCCATGGGTTGACCATGGCTTACCCGTAACCAGGAAGCCGACCCTATTCATTTGCACCAGTAGCAAGGAGAAATGTCAACCGTCACCTGTAAAGATAAGAATTCACATTATTAAAATTTATGTATTATATCATAACTGAGATAAGAATAAGTTGCAGAACTGTTAAAAAGAATTCTTCTTACCTGGAAGCGAAGGTAATGTAGCCACCAACGAACAGGAGCACCGCCACCAAAAAAATAAAGGGCCAACTCTTCATCTCTCTTGTGACAGAGACGGGTCCAACAAGTGAACAAACCACTGCTAGCAGCAGCAAGGAGAAGGGAGCAACAACCAAGCAAGAAGCAAACGGTAGAGCTCAAAGCATAAGAACACGCTCTCACAAACCCTATGACAGACCAGGCCGTAAGTTAAAGTCATGGCTCTTAATAAATTATTGTCAGGATAAACTTACAGTCCTTTAAACTATGCCTACAAGCAAGCCATGGAGGAACAAACCCAAAAACTACACACAATCCAAGCTGTAAGCTAAATGTCACGGCTCTCATCAAACTTTTGCAGGGTGAACTCACGGTACAGGCAAGGAGCAAGGATGAAGAAGGTAGACTGAACAATGTAACCAGGACATGGAGCTCGTTCATTTCATAGTAGGGTAAGCATGGCAGCCAACACATAGTTGCAGAGTGGCCTGAAGGCCCAAAAACGATGGAGGAGAATGACGAAGTCTAGGGTTACACCAACCCTTATACTCCCAACACTTGGCTAATCATATTGTCACCAACATTTATGTTGTGACTTGATAATGTTATAGAACATAGTTTTAAAAAATGATTATGAACATCATAAACCTTATTTGTTTATAACTAGAATTATTGGTAAGCATGGATGCATTATAAACAAGATTGTTTTGGAGAGTATCATAAAAAAATTATAGTTCAGTGGATAGCAAATGCTAGGAGGTTGGCTATGAATTCTTTTACATAGCTCAGTTCAACGAAGTTTAATGGCATTTGGTTATTTACTCAACTATGACAAGTACTATCAGTTACACCATGTTTTCGAATTAATAACATAATTTTTAGAGCTATCTAGTGCTTGCATGAGGTAATAAATAAATCGCTCTTAAAGACTTGACCTAAGCTAACTTTTATGGTCAGAAGCTTAATTCAAGAGCAGTACTATAAAAATAAAATAAGAAACTGGAGTGGAACCATCCCACTAGACCCTAAGTCCTTAGGACTTTGTATTTCACTGTAATGTTTAGAACCTTATAGGCAACAATCTTCATTATAGAAGATAAATAACAAGCAATTTCTTATACTATTATTATAAGTTGATAATGTATATTACTGTTAGAACAATCATTACAGCATTACAGGTCATGCACTATAGGTGAAATTAACTTACGACAAAGATCACAAGTTGTGAACTAGGGAGAAGAATTACTGTCGCTGTTTACATTTAAGAGAGAAACTCTTCTATATATATATCGTTGACAAAATTAATTGAAAGAAACAAACTACTTGTTTTACCTCATAGAAGTAGATTGATATGTAACAACTTATTTACCAAGCTTTTTATGTTGCAAATAGAAATATAGTTGAATGCTTTATGGAATTAAAAAGTGTTACTTGATCATTCATACCTGTAAACCTGTAAGGACAAGTAAGCTTTCTGTGTTAGCTTAAAAGCTAAGTAATCCCCAGAATCCAAGACAGTTCCACCTACTTGTCGCAAATTAAAACTCATCAGCAAATTGAAAGAGGAATTATTGCACAAGTTAAACCTAACCTTGTATTAAAAAGTAGAATGCTAATTACTTAATTAAGATTATGTATTAACTAATCTGGTAACCAATTCTTTTATAGATAACTGTTAGCTGTTAGCAAACCGCATTCTCAGCATTTTATATATTTTCAAAATTTTAAAGTTTTATGAAAATTTGGGGTTTTGACAGGATGATTGTGTCACTTTTAAAGATTCTCAAAACACGAGTAACTCTATTACCCTATGTTCTCTACGTAGGCTCAAATACATAGACAAGAATTGAGGGGATTCGAGTGAAAAATATGCAGCATAAGAGATACCATATTTAGCATAACATGTTCAATTGTCAAAATGTGTAAAATTTGGATTTTTAGAAATCTCCATTTCCATTTATAGCAAGTCGGTCATCTCTCCTTACAAAAATTTATGTGGTATTTGACGATTCTTCTCACTATCTGTTATATGAGTACTTTAGATCCCTTTCTCTCAACTCCCGTTAATGTTTGGAATGTTAGATTTCTAGTAGGCCACCAGGTAATTGTTGTAACATGTATTTGTGGGAGCTCACAAGGCCATTCTTTTGTTACCCAATTATCTCATTTGGAAATCATGTTGTTGATAAATCATCCCACGTTAATCCATAACTATGAAAAAATATTCTGTAATAAGGCAATGCATCCCATGGTGACACTCTCAAGAGATGGCCATAACCATCACCTAACTATTCTGCAACTCTTATGGTTCATTCTGAAGGTTCAAGGGAAGTATGTTAGAAAAAAAGAATCACAGAGAAATAACAATAAACAATATGCAAATATAAAACACATAACACATTACAAGAGAGACAACAATATAACGTAGTTCACCCTTGGTGGGTTACATCCACACAGAAATTAACAGACATTTTTTTATATTGTCCATCAAAATGAAGGGATACAACCTACAACACATCCACTGCACTTTCTCTTCACTCTCTCATAGTCTCTCACACAAACATAGATCGTTATTTTCACAATACTACAATACAATACACAACTGAATTTGATATGGATTTATGTGAGAATGAAATGAAAGAGAATATATATATTCACATACATAGATATATGGAAACAAACACATTGATACAGTAAACTCAGATTCTATCAAATGAATGAAACAGAACAAACTATAAAACAAAAGTAGCTGGAATGGTGGTAGTTGTATCTCTAAGAAGATATGTGGCGACTGCGCTCACTCGTGACAAGTTGAATACAAAAGGAGGCCAAATGGTATTTTATCATGAATCCTTGGAGAGTCAGAAAACACTAAACCTAACACTAGAAGATGAATCGTCAAACAGTTTGCGGCCCCAAGGTGGTTAGTTGAATAGTCAACTTCTCAGGGTCATGTCTTTTGCATACGATCTTCGTTTGGGGCGCTTGATAGCCAGTGGTCTATCCGATATTTGCAACTTTTGACTCGAGCCAAATGCATTCCAAGTGTGAGCATTTGGCCCCCTGAATCACCAAAATCATTTTTTAGGGACTCAAAACAGCCTCGAAAGTTTGGGACCCAAAAAACCATAGAAAATTACAAGAAAATTGTCAACATGAGAAACTGTTTTGAGCCAGTGGAATAGGTGGGTAGCCACCTATACCCATTTGGATCAATATTACAATTCCTTCCCTTTATAGAGGGATTACCATGGGAAAATACCATGGGCCCATAAATCACCCATTATTGACCAAGTCATGTCTATGAAATTACAACATTTTATAAGATATTTGTTCAAAATTTTCGCTACTGGGCCACTTCTCTCGAACCCTCACCAAGGGGGGGGGGGGGATGACATTAGTGGGTGTGCAAGCCACCCCATAGCCCCCCTTCATGATACTGGGATCCAAACACAACTAAAACACAACCTATGAATCAGGAAGATCAAGCTCCAAAACCAACAAAATATTCATTGTGATCTCCATCGATTCAAAGCTACGCAACAACATAACTTATGTTTCTATTAAAGTTTAGCATTAGGGTTAAAATCCTATGTTTAGAGTGGGGCTTATGGTCATTTAATATGTCAAAATTTAAGATGTGGTTGTATACAGGGATATAAGATATCACATAATCTACGACACTACTACCCAAACCATGGATACAAGTCATCTAGTTGGATTTTGGCCACTTCATAAGACCATTGAAAATTATTCGATCTTGAGAACTACTAGCCATATTAGCTCAGTACCAAACAAATTATCAACCAAGTCTACATAGTTTGTTTTAAATATGCTATCTAAACCAAGATCCTCATCTAGCTATAGAATATTTGGGTGAGATTCATTGCTTAAGATAATAGCTTGGTCAATTTCTATTCTAACATTAAATTCTACTAGCAAGAGGATATTGCTTTCATTTCTTAGGATGGAAACATCAGATTCCTGGTCGTTGTATCATGGGATTTTTTTATCTAGATTATACTTCTTATGAAAGGTAGAATTAATAAACGTGAAATAACTTATTTTTATATGAATACTCTTAGCATTAAAATCTAAAATCTCCATCTGCATGTCACCTGATTGAAATGATATTTCTTGTGAATCCTAGTATGAGGAAAAAAGTTCTTCTTTATGTAGCAAGATATGCCTCATATCCCACTATGGTAGTATCTCTTATTCCATTCCGACCACAAGACAAATATTTCTCTGTTAGGGACCTTAGATTCTTCATGCTCCCAAGTTTCAACAAGCAATATAATATCAATGTTACTTTGGATCCAACTTAACATTGGAACCTTGTTCCATGAAAATCCACGACTGTTCTAAGAGAGGATATGGAGTACCCCAAATTGCTATTTATTATTGTCCTTTTGGTGTCTATCCCTGATAATAACTTTTCTATTCCTGGTTAATGTGTTTTTTCCTTCCTTTCTATATTATTTTACCTTTTGAAGTTCATTTCTTAATTCAAGTTAATCTTAAAGAATTGAATCTACTTTTAAAAATGTTCCTAGCCCTTTAAGAGTCGCGACTTTGCTGATTATTCCATATTTATTGTCATTAGAGCTCACCTTGACATAAATTAACTACCTTTATGCTTGACTATTTTGCCTAGCCTCCGTGATTTTATGATATATGTTTCAATTTCATTTTTTTTGTAGTTTTTCCTTTACTAGTGCTTGTGCATCGTCTTATTTCTATTCTTTCAAACAAAAAATTATGAGGTTCAAGGCTCTGGGGAAAATTTTAAGGATCCATAATTTCCTTAAATGGTAGAACCTTGTTGAATTTGATTAACTATCTAATTTCCAACCATATAATGTTTGACATTAAAAAATGTTCAAATTTCTAAGGATTTTATGTAGTTTTTTTTACAATTTTGTAATCCTATAAAATTGGATGAATCATATTAGAAAAAAATGAAAAATGACAAATATATTTTTGGAGGAAAAACAGGTGGTAATGTGTCTCACTTTGCGGCAAGAAAATTTGTTCTGTTTTTATAAATTTATTTAAAATATTTATTATAAAAAATAAAAAATGTGATTTAAAAAAATTTTAAAAATAATTTTAACAATCACTTGTATATTATTTCCATATCCATATGAAAAAGTATTGATTTTGATGTTTTAAAATGATAGTTTTTTGGGTCGCACTTTTACATACACATAAAACTTATTATTTATATTGATAATTTAATAATAATTAAAACATGTCATAAAATAAAATTAAAAAATATGTACAACAATCTTAAAAGTGTCTATAAAAATCTTGTTCAAAAAAATTGGAATTAAGAAAGAAAATGAAGGTAGATATGGGGGTCGCGGTTTTGTGAGTACTTTTGAGATGCCTGAAATAATAGTAAATGGCCTCTAAATAAAATGAAATAGATAAGATAAAAATAATTTTTTTTTGTTTAAAAAAAATACCATATAATAGCTCATTTATAATGAAAACTTTTGTTTCATTACACCATTGTCTAATTCTTGATGGATTTGTATATTCCTAAGCAAATTCTTTTAGTTCTTAAATTTCATCGCCGCAAAATGGGAAAAAGTGAGACACGTTACCATGCTTTTACCCGAGTCCCTCTTTCTCCTAAAATTTTCCTTTCAAAATTCTTTTGGTATGCTCAAATTCTAACTTTACAAACTTATGTTTTTCCTCCTTTTAAAAATTACACTACATTATATATAAATATAAAAATTTGCATTACATAAATAGTTAAGAATTGAGAGCTGATAATTCAATTAATACAATTAATACTATGAAAACCCATTGTTATTCTATATATCTTAAATGTTCACTATAACAAAATTTTAAATTAAAAAGCAGTAATATGAAAAATAATTAGTTCTTGACAATTTTCCATTCCTTATCAATGTCCACTTTCCTTCCTTTCTAGCTTCTTTTACCTTTTCAACTCCCTTTCTTAATTCAAGTTAATATTATAGAATCAAATCTTCCTTTATAAATATTTCTAGCCCTTTTAAAATTTGTAGTTTATTGATTATTCCATATTTATGGTCATCACTTTTTCTTGCAAATTTTCCTTAACTAGTGCTATTGGATCTGCTTCAATCCCCTCTTTCAAACCAAAAATTATGAGGTTGAAGGATGAAGCCTTAAAGTGTGGAAACCTTTGCAAATCTTACTAAATATTAATTTCCCAACCACATAATGCTTGGCAATATTTTTTTTAAAGTATTCAAATTTATAAATATTTTATATAGTTTTTGAACAATATTGATCATTTTTATACTTAAAAATTTAATCCTATAAAATTTGAAAAAAACATATTAAAAAGCAATAAAAATTTAATATTTTCTTGAAAAAAATCTTAACTTTATAAACTTACTAATTTCTTCGAAATAAATAAATTACAGTACATTTTCTAACTCTCTCTATATATAAGTATAAAAATTATATTACATGAATTAGCATTTAAACTCATAATTCAATTAAAAAACTTAAACAAAAGATGAGATATTTATATAATAAAAACCCATTTTTCAAAAAAGAAAGAAAGAAAGATATTTATATAATGAAAACCCGGAAAAATGAAAACTGATTGTTATTCTAATTATATCTTGAATGTTCACCCTTCTCCGAAAAAAAAATGCTCACCCTAACCAAATTTGAAGTAAAAAATGTGTAAAATGAAAACCATTAGTTCTTGGTAATTCTCCAACGTCAAGATTTTATGAAAATTAGCAGAAAAAGAAAACAAGGAATAATATCCCGTAATATTCAATGCCACATGTTTATTCTTAAATGAATAAAGATGGTTGAACAACTCTTCTCGCATCAAATTTTTTTGAACGTGTTATAATATTGATCCGTCAGCTAAGCCCCATGTACTTCTACTTTAAAATTTTATGAAAATTAGCGGAAAAAGTAAACAAAGAATACCCCTAATATTCAATGCCATATGTTTATTCTTAAATGAATAAAGATGGTTGAACAACTCTTCTCGCGTAACTTGGCAGCACAAATATGGTTCTTTTGTGATTGTCCAACGCCTTACTTTATCTTCTCATGTTAAACAGAAAAAACTAATAGGTGGATCCAAATGGACGCCTCTTCCACAAATGTGACGAAGGGTATAGATGTAGTATTAAATAATTATAATATGCGACATGAAATATGTTCCATATAAAAAATAACGTTTTGTGCTCTGCTGTAACAGCCGTAAGTGAGGTGGTGGCAGCCGTAACAGTTTGCTATGCAATGCAAATTACATTACCCGGAAGTGGTGGTAGCAGTGTCAATGCTTTTGGAATCTACCATTTCCACCTCTAAAGTGTAACTTGAAGAAGGTTGCTCACAAACTGATTGTGATCGGTGGCACTCCATAATCGGGAATGAAGAAGAAGATTGTTGGTCAAACGAAGATAACTCCATTTTTGGCGGTGCGTCAACAGGGAATGGATATGGTGGAACTGTCACGTCAACGTCTCCTTCCAACATTTGGACGGCTTTACTCATTCTCGGACGACGGGATGCATGGAACTGGACACACCACAGTCCTACTAAACTTAATTTCTTAGCTATGGCTTCTTCTTCTGCTGTCATGTTTTCCTTTCTCAAGTTTGCAAATTCACCCTTTTCTACTTGCTTAAATGCCCATTCTGCATAGAAGAATTTGCTGGATCTACTTTCTTTATTTTCCAAATCAATATTCCTTCTTCCACCAACCATCTCCATTATGAGCATACCATAACTATAAACATCGCATCGATCAGTGACAGGTCCATACATTCTTGACCACATCTCTGGGGCAGCGTAACCTAGTGTTCCTCCATGAGCCATGGAGATGTGACTTTCCTCTCTCCTCGTCATTTTGGCTAAACCAAAATCTGCAACTTTGGGCAAAAAGTCGGCATCAAGGAGAACATTATGAGGCTTTATATCACAATGTAATATTTTATTTCTGCACTCTTCATGTAGGTATGCAATACCACGAGCTGTACCAACTGCAATAGAATACAACTGTTTCCAATCCAACTGATTTTCAGGATCTCCATGGACATACTTGTCCAGGGAACCATTGACCATGAATTCATAGACCAAAGCTCTTCTGGATCCCTCGGAGCAATAACCCAAAAGGCGCACCAGGTTAACATGGGAGGTCCTCCCCACTGTAGCCACTTCGGCAATGAATTGCTGTTCACTATGTTTCGATTCATCCAAAATTTTGACAGCTATTAGAGCTCCACCCGGAAGCTTGCCTTTATAAACTGTTCCAAAACCTCCTTTTCCAAGCTGGATAGCTAAATTGTTTGTGTAATCTCTGATCTGTGCAAAAGAATATCTGGTAGGCACCAGCGAGGAATAATAATGTAAGAAATTCTCCACGGAAGGAGGCGTAGAGTCGAGACTAGGCTCCATAAATTCCAAAATGGTGTGCTCCTCATCTCTGCTAGTTCTCTTACAACAACTGCATCCACGACGGAACGCTATGCAAGAAACCACCACTATGATAAAAGCAGCACACTGTGTAAAAAATATGACTGCAAATAATGTTCATGAACAAGGTAATGAGAATATCGAATATAAAATATATGAATTCATTATCAGTCTTAAACATAGAGAATTTACCGGCTGTAAATCCTAGAGATAGCGCAGCTTGTAAAGAGCTGGTAATTATAAGTCCTTCACAAGAGGAAACAGAAACGGCTGAATCAGATAACGTAAAGTAGATAGACATTGCGAAAGACAATATGGTCAATAAAATAATTTTGGGGATCTTACCATATGAGCAATTCCATTCGTGAATATCACCATCACGACAAAGGCAACGAAATGTATACTCATAATCAGAAGCATAACGAGAGGAACATCTTCCTCCGGTGGCTAAACAAGATTGACAATGGTCCGCTATAACTACCGACCATGTAATCTGAAATCCTGCTTGCTGGAGTTGTTCAAAATTCTTATCAGCGGTGATGTTGTAGGTTTTATCAGTGGAAACGACTATGGGATATGATGTGCAATTTGTAAGGCTGACACCTGGTTCAGGTAAGAAGAAGCAATAATTGTTGCTTTCTTCCCATTCGAGCTGTATGGCATTTTGATCGTGTTGAAAATTGTTGAGTAGTTGGGCGTGTGGTGTACAGTTCAAAATAGTTCCGACTCTGTATCCCGGCGAAAGACTGAAGTTTCCATCTCTGATTAACCAATCGTAGCTCTGAGAAAGATCACCTTCGATATCATAGTAATCAGGGATCATGATTGGATCGTAAGGGGTGATTTGAAGGGTCCGGGTATGGTATGACGATTCATTGATATCTCCAATGACTCTCCAAATTAAGGGATGGGAAACATAGCCTTGCAAAGACCAGTAAGAGTCCGTCTCATTGTCATTATTGCAGTCAGAAGATAAAATACCACATCTTCCAAAGGGATATTGGATGATGGAATTGCCACAAAGGGAAGGGGTGCAGTCTTTGTAAGTTGGAAATGGAGTTGGAAATGTCTTCCTGTCAAGAAAAATGAGGTAGGAGACGAGGGCAGCAATATAACCAGCGAGAAGCAAAGTAACAATACCAGGGATGATAACTGAGGATCTCATTTTCCCAACCCCAGGCAGGCATACGAAAATAAACCAAGAAGGAAGTTTGAAACGGAAAGTAAATACAAATTGCAAAGAGATAAAGAGGAGAAGAGAGGAGAACGAAGAAAAGAATCCTGCAGGCGCAAGTCGAAGGAGGATGGAAGAAATACAATTAATACATTATTTTATACAATGCCACGAAAGTTCATTAGAAATACAATTAATACATTATTTTATATGCGAACGAAGTTCATTGAAAATACAATTAATACATTTTCAGTGAAGTATTTATTAGTTTAGAAGAAACTAAATTGCTTATGTGAACAGCTTGGCAGAATACAGCACACAAAGACGTCATTGACCCCCACTTCCCCCTCAAAAGATCGTATTAATGTTTTCCTTGGAGTTGTTTTTAAGTTTGATCATTTTTATTATAACTTACAGGGAAAAAACTATAATTTAGTAAACTAAGATGCTAAATTTATTATAATTTAGAAAAAATTATATAATTTAATTTTTTAACAAAGATAAAATTTATCATAATTTTTAAGATAAAGTAATTCATCTTCAATGCATTTAGACTTGCAAATATGGAAAATCTTTTTGGTCAGCAACATTTTAGGGGTTGTTCAAAGCTTAATTTCTCTATGAAGCTCATGAGACTTTGTTTTGCTATAATTTCAATATGATTATATTAGATGTTCAAACATTTAGCATTATTTCATTATAACCATAACAATAGGATCACTAAAGAAAGACAAACACAACAAGAGAAAAAAACACAGATTTGCTGAGATACCACATGGGAGAAAACCCAACAACTTCTTTAGTATAGATTATGTCACCAAGTGCAATGCCGAACCAAGATAAGATAAACCCAAAGACAAAAGCAACTACTTCTCTTCTCTAGTGAACCTCTTCTCTCTCTCTCTTGCGCACTTGCTTGAGTTGAGTGTGTGTCCAAATAAGTGGTGTGCCTCTCTATTTATACTCATCAAGTGAATGACCTTTTTACCTAACCAGGACGACTTGTTACTCTTACAAGGCCAACTTGTATAGGGAGACTCAAAATAACATTTACATAATATTTATTATGGGTACTATTTACCCGAATTAGGTTACATTGATTCTTACAAGAATTTTACATGACCAAGTACATCAATAACATCTCTCGAAAGAGGTACAACAATAAGAAAATAAAAGTACAATAAGAATGTCTTCCAAATTTACATTCTTCAACACTCCCTCTTAACAATGAAGGTATTCTTCTATCACAGTCATCATCAACGGATCATCAATGGACATCATCATTGGATCACTGTTGTTGCAACTCGATACTTGGGCCATTGACTTGTCACATCTCTCAAATCTATACATCATAAGAAGTATGTACAACAACCAATCCTTTTTCACGCTGGGTGTACCCTCATATCGGTGCATCAACCAACTCTCTTTCATGCTGGGAGTAACCCTCATCTCAATGCATCAACCAACCCTTTTTCATGTTGGGAGCTACCCTCTCAATGCATCAACCAACCCTTTTCCATGATGGGATCTACCCTAATATCAATGCATCAACCAACTATTTTTCATGATGGGAGCTACCCTCATCTCGGTGCATCAACCATCCCTTTTTCATGATGGGATTTACCTGTACAACAACTAATCATTGTTCATACTAAGTGTACCTCTGATATATACCAGTGCATCAACCAACCTTTTTTCGTGTTAGGAGCTACCCATACAGCAACTAGTTTTCTTTTTAGACCGAGTGTACCTCTATAGAGCCATTCCTTTTTCATATTGGGTGTAGCTCTCTGCAGCGCCAACCCTTTTTCATATTGGACACACATATCTACATCGCTGGTACTTTTTCATACTAGATGCTAATCTCGTACATCGTCCACAGTACCAATCCTTTTTCATGTTGGATGTGAAGAGCACTCATCTTCCATAGATCCAGCCCTTTTGAACGTTGGATGTGAAGACCACGTGGACTAATCACTCCCTCTTGGAATGGACATCGATCTGGACAACTCCAAGCTTGTCCCTGAAGTACTCAAACTTGACTCTTAATAGAGCATTGGTTAATACATAGACTATCTGCTCATCCGTTGCAATGTACTAGAGCTTCATTTCATGTCCCAAATGAAATAATTTCCAAATAACGTTACTTGCAAATAATGTTTCACCAACCTACTAGTTCCCTAAGTTGAGATGGAGACATAAATTTTGTAATAGGGGGATATGGGAGCCAAAAGGACTTTAGCTTATCATATTCACATTTAAATGCACCACATAAATGATAAATGGTAAGAAAATAAGGTGGCATGGATTCACGAAGACACTTGGAAGCTTGTGGAGCCTTTGGGTGACTAGATTCCCTGCACACTTTGGCATGATATTCATCTAAATTCAAACACATGGGTAATGTAACATTATTGGATGGTTATGTGGTGTCAAATATCATATAATGAGCCAAGGAATTCCAATTGGTAAATGAGGGTAAATCCCATGGAAGAGGAAGAGACTAGAATACAAGGTGTGCCACTTGGAAAGAGACTCTATGCACTCTATGACAACAAATGATGGAAGATTCTATGACAAATATGACAAATTCAGACTTGGTTGCTGGCATATGAAAAATATGACATGTCAGGGATAAAAATAGCCACCATGAGGTCGAATTTGGGAGTTAGAGGCATCCATTCAAATTGGGGAAAGAATTGGAACATGAAGAGGAAGACAAGTGTCATGAGAGTTAATAAACCACTAAGATGAGTTAGAGGAAGCTCATGGAGGGAAATTCAACCTTAGGAGGCCTCATGAAGTTAATAAAAGGATTTCATAAGGAATGAGAATAGATTTTTATCATTTTTTAATTGGCCTTCAGAATTTTGGAGAGCTTTTGCTTGTCCATTGTATGGTGAGTGTTCACTCTCCCTGCTTGTGAACCAATTTTGATGGAGTTGGATTCCTTTCCAAGTTGGTTGATGGAGAGGCCATTCAGAACTCTCATGGGAGCTTAATGAAGGATTTTTATTTTCATCTTGAAGTTCCATACAGTCAAATTCTCATATATCTGCCCATTCTCTCTTTCCTTCTTCTCCATTCCCCCACACTCTCATTTGATGGCACACTTGTTGGAGTGATTCTTGTGCCTTGATGAGGATAGTTGATGGCCAATATTTGATTTATGATGTATGGCTATTTAATATAATCTCCATATTCTCTGTATGTCAAAATCTTAGAAATACATGTATGAAAGGCTCACATTCGTCGTGCTCTTGAATAACTAGTTTTCATGGATTTGGCTTCAATATTGAAGTAGCTTTATATCATATTTGCATGAGGACATTTATATGAGTTTTATGATGATTGGGAAGAAATATATGATGTATGGTTCTGTAATATCATTTCCACATGCTATGCAAGTCAAAATATCAGAAATACATGTATGAAAATATTTCATACTCATGCCCTTGTATCAATAGTCTTTATGGATTTTGGCTTCAAACTTGAAGTAGTTTTATACCAGATTTGTATGAGAGATATTATATGATTTTGAGGATGTTGTGATAGCCATATATGATGTATTACTCTATAATTTAATGTCTATATCCTCTGTGGGTTTAAATCCAAGAAACTCATGTGTGAAAAGCTTGTATTCCCATGCCATTGAATCACTAGTTTCAATGACTTTGGCTTCAATATTGAAGGAGTCTTGTATCAAATTTGTATGGGGGATGTTCTGTGAGTTTGATGATGCTGTGACAGACATATATGATGTCTTACTCTTTAATTGCATGTCCCTATGCTACGTGGGTCGAAATCCATACATGAAACCAGGTTGTAATTTGCATGCTACTAATTCACTAGTTTTCATGTATTTGAATCGCATACTAAATGAGTTGTATACCGGACTTGTATGAAGGGATTTATATGGTGTTTAAAATTTTTAGGGAATCCATTTGTATTCTGTATATGGACCCTATATTTCACATCATGATATGAACCTTTAACTCTACCTTTCATATATCAAAATTGACCTAGTTATGCAATGTCCCCGTAAGCAATTTCACTGAAAGTTATCAAACAAATGTGGAACTCTATAACCAACTTGCGGAACTAATAACCATGTGTAATTAAATACCATGATTTATTATATCATTCCCCATACTTATCTTACAAATTTTGTAGGTTCGCACATGAGTTGGGAAACCCAGTTGGCCTACACCCTAGGGGAAATTTCATCACAATTTCCTTGTAATTTTTGGCCTTTTTGTCATCAGCCCCTAAAAAGGTTGCAGAGGTCTAAATTATAATATAAAGTATCCATAAACCACCTTGGGATTTTTTCATACTCACCATACCATCTCCTTTCAAATTCGGGACCATTTGGTGAAAGTTGGAACCCTCTAGAGTCATGACTAGTTAAGCTCGAATTTTGCTCAAATTGCACTTTTCTTCAAAATTTCAAAAAAGGGACATTATAGTGGTATCAGAGCATGGTATTGGAACCTATTGAATATATGAATGATAAGAGGGATAATTAGGACCTTAAAAAATTCATTAAGTCATCTCTTGAAGGTATGACCAAGCAACTTGTGCAAGGGTTCAAAGTGATGGCTACTCAACTTAGGGGTAAGCTGGAAACCGAGGGTAGTAGTAGTTCCCATCATGGAAAGAAAAAATAGGACCATTAATTTTGAACAATTTGATGATTGGGTGAATTCATTTAGGAACAAGAATGCAAATGTGAATTCATTAAGGGACAATAAAAATCCACAAGTTTGGAGGAGCATGAAATGAGAAAAAATAACCGTACTTGTGAAAAGATCCTAGATACGCCATTAGAGGAAGAAACATAGAATCATGAAGTGGAGCATCAATTACCTCAAGGTGATTGCAAAGAAGAAAATAAAGAGGAAAGTGAATACAAACACACAATCCTTACGAATGGGGGTTATGCAAATCAAAGAGAATCTATTGATGGATCATTGAACTATGAAGAAATACCCACTGATGGGTGCTCAAATCTCTATGTTGGTGACATAGAGATCAGATTTGAAAATGTTGTTGCAATACAAATTTTTCATAAGCTTGAAGATGAAGACCTTGTGACAGATAATGAAGAACCAATATCAACTTTCCCATCACCACTTGAGCTTCAAGAAGTTGATCAAATCAAGAAGAAAGAAGAAGAAGAGGTTCAATCCCATGAACCATCCTTCATTGAAGGGTTTTTGAATATGAGTGAAATGGATATCCATGAGGCCCTTAGCATACTCCATGACACTAAAGCATTGGTGTCAAATTCTTGTTGGAAAATTTATTCATTGGAGAAGCCATCCTTACTTAAAAGACATGGAGAATATTCAAAGAGAAATGTGCAACATCGAAGGTAATTTCATGTCTTTGATTTTTTATAGAAACAATCTGGTTGAGCTTAATGAATTGTTACATGAAGCATACTTGAATAATAATGAGGATATTCATAAGATCAAAATTAAAAATGAGCAACTTCTTGAGAGGTTGCAAGATACTTGTTCTTCCTCTTATGTTTCAGATTGTCATGTGGTAGATTGCTTGGAGAATTCTCATGACACGAGGGATCATGAGAAACATGTAAAATTGTAGGTTCTTTATGTGTTTGAATATGATCTTGATGAGATCCAATCACTTGTTGTGGTGGAAGAGGATCTTGAGTTGCCTCTTGAAAATGTTTACACACTTTTTGAAGAAGTGCACAATTCCACCACCTTGGAACCAACCCATGAGGTAAGTTTTGCATTTTTAATGGAGGTGCAAATCCTACCCATATGGATCCTTCATGTGATGAAAATTTTGTACTTTCTAATCATTTGGGTGAGTTGGTTCTTTCTCCTACATCCTACACTTCCAAATTTTTCAACATTCATCCTAATGAAGTATGGGTGAAAGGTTTTTTTTATAGTGCCACATGAAGAGTATGGAATTTATGTCTCCTTTTGATGATGAAATTATAAGAGAACCATCTTCCTTGCATTTGCAACATCATCCTTTGTTACATTATGATGATACACATCTACATGGGTTCACCTATGATGTTCACTTAAGTCACTTGGAGACTCGTGATTTTCCTTGCTCCTTTCCTAGTCTATTTGATGTTGGAGGAACTTCATCCTACACTTGGGTGAAGAGATATATGATTGAAGAACATTACTATTTGCAACAACATCCTTTTTTATTTCATGATGATATACATATTCATGGGTGCATTGATGAGACTTCTTTGATCCACTTGAAGTCTTCATGTTTTCTTTGCTCCTTATTGTGTTCATATTTGGTGGAGGTTGTTCATTCGCTTCTTGGATGAAATAAAACATGGATGATTATTATTTTGATGCATCTTACAATATTTTGGAGCAGCATTATAGGACATGGGATCCTCACCTATGTCATTGGAGCAGATATGACATTATACTTGATGCTTGTGTGTATGGGCCACATTATGATCTACTTACTTGGATGTACAAGTACTTTCATGATTCTTAGATAATGTACCTTCTTGATGTACATTTGTATGATGTTTTTATGTACTTTCATGATCTATATTTTGTACTCATGATGTTTGTAAGGGTGCAATACAAGCAATGGGATCCTGGAATTGCTTGGTTTCATCTCACTTGGAGTCGCAGTTCGATTGTTGGTTTGAGAAAGCCAACCAACCTTTAGTTGTTTGAGTTCATATTTGTAGAGAAGTGTTCCAGTTTCCTATGTGGGAGACATTTTGAGAGATGGATTCAATTTTCACATGCTTGGTGTTCATGGAATTTCATCATAGGAATTTCACACCATGTGTGTAGTAGGATCATATGGGATCCTGGGATCATTTTTGGTCTCATTGGTTTCAATTTTGGGGGCAACAAGCAGCATTGGAGATTTAGTCACCACTTTAGAAGATGATTGTAATCAAAGTAGTGCAACAACAAGCATGGTGGTTCCTCTTTGAGATTTTCTTGGAATATTAAGAAACTCAAAGTTTGGTAACTCAGTGTTGAATATTGTAACTTCAAAGGATATTCTAAATGTATTTTACTGATGTAACCCAAGGGAGATGTTATTATTCCTCGGATGGGGTGTTACTATTGTATTTGATCATCATAGAGTCATGAGGTAAATCCTCCATTGTGTGTCGGGTCTTTAGCACCCTAATAAATATAATATAATATTGTATTGAGTCTTCCTAAGTGAATTCGGCCTACTTAGTTAAGTGGGGCTGACTTGTTAGGTTAAATGTCAAGTGTCGAAAAAGAGTATAAATAGAGGAAATGTGTTCCTCATTTGAACACTTACTCACTTATGTATAGCGCATAGGAGAGATATATATATATATATATATATA
Organism: Pseudotsuga menziesii; assembly: GCA_001517045.1. Taxonomy (NCBI): domain Eukaryota; kingdom Viridiplantae; phylum Streptophyta; class Pinopsida; order Pinales; family Pinaceae; genus Pseudotsuga; species Pseudotsuga menziesii. The sequence continues at coordinate 56,809 of LPNX010522643.1, read as the reverse complement.
TATATATATATCTGTTGGAGGAGGCACACCTGTCTGGGGTCTTGTCTTTTACTTTTTATACATCTTATACAGAGGAATTTTTTCTGGGTTTTCTTCCCCATGAGGTTTTCCCATGATAAATCTTTGTGTTCTTTTGTGTGGTTGTGCTTGTCTATTTTTCAGTGATATTTTTCTTATGGTTATGTTGCTATGATACTAAATGTTATAATTCAACCTTTTCAGAGTGCCAAATGGACCAATTGAAATGTGACACATGGCGGTCCTTACAGGTGATGTGGAATTCTGTACGACAACATGGTAGGTGACATGGCGATGATGTGGCAGTTGAAATGGTATGTATGACACCAATGTGGCAGTCTCACATGGGGACATGTGGGAAGAGGTGATGATTTAGCAGTATAGTGGTATGTATGACACCAATGTGGCAGTCTCACATGGAGACATGTGGGAAGAGGTGATGATTTAGCAGTATAGTGGTAGACCGACCCGGCATGAGTTGGTGTTCACATGCACTAATCCAAGGATGCTAAGTGGAAGATCCTGTGGTTGGCCAGGCCATGTTTTACCAAAATATCATAGATTCCGCAGGAATAGTTCCCCTGACCTCACACTCACGAGTCCAATGCCCTCACTAATTAGCCAACATTAAAAATTGTGATATGAAACAAAGAAACTTCTATTTATGTTTTAAATAATGTGGAATTTGAAAAAGGAGATGGTGCGTGGAGCCCGTGGCCCAACCCACGACTCCCGCTCCCCTTCAACGCCACTCCACCCATTCACGTGAAAAGGTTTAGAATATGGACTTGTTGAACACACTTTGAGATAGAATTTAATTGATTTCGAGTCTGTAAAAAGTGGTAAATTAGAATATATTAAAAAGGGGTGAGTTCCGTAAAAGCTAAAAGGACTCCAAGACTTAAGGAAGTGGTTTCATTTGGAAAAGTGCAGAGAGAAAGAAAATTTAAAAGAGAACACATTTTCTCTTAAAAGTAAGACTGATTAAAAAATAATATAAAAGGAGGAAGAATAGAAGCCAACAGGCTTAGAATTAAAGAAGTTCAAATTTATTCCTTTAAAAAATGGAAACCAACAACAACTTGGGTCAATCTCAAGGACTTGTTCTAATAGGAAAAAATTACAAGTTTTGGTAAATCAGAATGAAATTATTCTTGAGGTTACAAGAATGTTGGGAAACTACTGAAGTTGGGTTCATAGAACCAGATGAGGAAATCATCCATACCATGACCAATGCATAGAGAGCACAGTTAAAAGAATAGAGGAAGAGAGAATCCAAAGCATTGTGGCTAATTCAACAGGACACATATGAGTCATTTTTTCCAAAAATAATAAATGCTACTGTTGCAAAGGAAGATTAGGACATTTTGGAGAAATCCTATCAAGGCACAAACAAGGTGAAAAATGTGAAATTGCAGAATCTCATAGCATAATTTGAAGCCTTGAAGATGAAAGAATATGAGACAATATACCAATTTATGGCCAAGGTAATTGTAGTGGTCAATCAACTAAGAATCCAAGGAGAAGATATAAAAGATGAAAACATTGTACAATAGTTCTAAGGTTCCTTACTAAGAAATTTTTTATGGTAGTAGTTGTCATTGAAGAATCAAAGTATTTTTCAACATACTCAATAGATGAACTGATTGGATCATTATTGTATTATGAGTCAAGAATTGATAGGGAAGAAGGATTATTTGAACACGCTTTCAAGACATAATCTTATGTCAGCAGAGGTAGAGGAAGAAATAGCAGTGGAAGGGGTGGATCTTACAACTACAGTTCACAAAGAGAAAACAAGCAAAGTATGGAATTAGAATACTAGCCACAACAACACCCTATAGGATTATTTGAACACGCTTTCAAGACATAATCTTATGTCAGCAGAGGTAGAGGAAGAAACAACAGTGGAAGGGGTGGATCTTACAACTATAGTTCACAAAGAGAAAACAAGCAAAGTATGGAATTAGAATACTAGCCACAACAACACCCTATGAAATCAAGGGGGAGAGGTAGAGGCTATCACCAAAACATGAGGCATGAAAAATATAAAACTCAATGTTATTATTGAAAATATTTGGGCATTTATTGAAAATGGACTCCATCTGCCTTGTTTTGGCTATTTCAGCATCTAAGCACTGGGAGGTGTATCACATGGATGTTAAGTCAGCCTTTCTACATGGAGATATTCATGAGGAGATATACATGAAGCAGCCTAAGGGCTACATCACTGATCCATCTTTGGTTTGCAAGCTAAAGAAGTCACTATACGGGTTAAAACAGGCCCTAAGAGAGTGGTATTCCAAGATGGATGCCTTCCTTCTCTCGCAAAAATTTCAGAGATGTAGATCAGATCCAAATGTGTATTTACAGCAGCATGATGGTCATATAATTATCATTGTTTTATATGTTGATGACTTACTGATCACAGGTAGCACAATTTCCTCCATTTCAGCCATCAAAATGGCTCTCCACAATGCCTTTGAAATGAGTGATTTGGGGCTTCTAAAACAATTTTTGTGGCTCAAAATCGAGCAAAATTCTGATGGGATTATGGAAACTTAGTCCAAATACACTTCAGACCTCTTATTCAAGTTTAACATGGCTGAATGTGGGCCTGCACCATTCCCTTTCCTTTCAAGGATCAGCCTTGAAGAAGGAAAACACACACCTCCCATGAACTGCACTATCTATCAACAGTTGATTGGTAACTTGTTGTACTTGACACATTCTAGGAATGATATTTGTTATGCCATGAATGATGTGTCAAGATACATGCAGCAGCCTCATGATATTCATTGGAAGGCAGCCAAGAGGATCCTCCAGTATATTTAGGGAACCAGGACCTACGGCATTCACTATGCTGCAGACTCCGAGCTAGAGCTGGTTGGATACACAAGTTTCGATTGGGCGGGTGATTCTATTGATTGGAAGTCAACTTCTGGATATGTATTCATGTTTGGTGGTGGCCCTATTTGCTGTTCAAGCAAAAAGTAGGCTACCATAGCACTATCTTCAGCAGAGGTTGAGTATCGAGGAGCGGTGAATGCTTGTATCCAAGTAGTTTGGTTGCAAGGAATTATTTCAGAGTTTGATATTGGGAGTACTTTGTCCACTGTCCTCTTTTGTGACAACCAGAGTGCTATTAAGATATCCATTGATCCATTTACCAGGCAGAGGACCAAGCATGTAGAGATTCACATGCACTACATCAGGGAGTTAGTGCATGACAGGACCATCGTTCTGCAATACTGCTTGACTGATGAGCAGATTGCAGACATCTTCACCAAGAGATTTTCAGAAAAGAAGTTCACTTACCTCCATTCACTGTCGAGGGTGAGTTCATTAGGCTGATCCAGACTACTTTCAGTGTTCAGCTTGAAGGGGGGTTTTTCCCACTGGGTTTTCCCTCTTTTCCTCACTTAGTTTGTTTTGAGCACTGTTTCAGTTTCAGCATTGTACAGGGTGACCTATGGCCTTAGTTGCCAGGGCCCTAGCATTTTCATGCATCTATGTTTTCTAACTCTTCCTGAGTATAGCTTAAGGGGGGGTGTTGGAGACATTTACCATTATACACACTCTTTTTGGTCAAATTGGCCTAGTTAAACCACTATCCTAAGTATAATTGGCATTAATTGACATTAGTGGAGCATTAATTTCCATAATCCAGTCACACCCACACCTACCTACAGTCAAGGAGGCTAACTGGAGCACTCCGAGGATGACCTGAGTGATATTAATGCACCTAATTGCTAACTGGTGGTTACAATAAGTTCAACCAGTCAGTTAAGGCGCCTCCTCTCATAAAATATATTATTTAATGATTATTTAATATTATTTAATGATCTGGAGTCAATAGGGGTGCCTCCACAAACTTTTGATGATCAGTTCAACTTCAGTTAACCTCATCGGGGTTCATTGAAGTCATGGAGCACTAGCACTTGATGGTTGGCTTGCTATGACATGTGTTTGATCTCCTTCAGTTGAGATTCATTCATTTATTGCACTTCAACTTCAGTTATGGTTTGGTGAGTCAATTAGGGTTTTGGTCAAGTGGTTAACTGAGTGTGAATGAATGGCTAAGAGTTAGTTAAGCCAGACTCACTCATTGATTTCGAATTGCCTCCTTAGGTATTCGAATTCCTCATGGATTCAAGCTATTGCTTGACATTGTTATTGTAACCATTCATTGTTTATTAAACATACAGAGAGGAAACCAATTCCAGTTCCGATTAACACCATTTCTAAGTTATTTGTTGATTATTTCTTGACGAGATTGATTATTTGTTCCTAGATCAATGTACAAGAATAATACGAAGACCCTTTTCCTGTGATTTCTGTCGAACCAAGACAATCCCATATTGTTGTAGTTACAAGAGGTACTGTGACGGGAGCATACCAAAATACACACTAAGGACAACTGCAGGTGAGACTTACGACGTAAAAGAAATATCTGATAGATGTCCAACTGGAGAAACAAGTCTTCTTGGAGGTGCAACTAGAATTCACTGATACTAATCAGTCGTCGACATCTAGACAAGGCAGAGCTATGCCCAAACGATTTGAACAACCAATTAGGAAGCAACCAATGAAAAATGTTAGTAAGCTTAAAGAAAATTTCAAAAGTTGTTTAGCATTAATCCATGATAAAGATGTTGTCACAGAACTAACAACACTTATAGAAGAAACCACAGAAGACCTCCGACCTAAAAAAAGACTTAATCATATTGAGAGAAAATTGAAGACACGCTAAGAACTGCGAATGACTTCGCAGATAGGAGATTATGATATGGACTATATCATACTAGATTTTGGATTGGATGTGAATATATTGACAAGACTGGTCTCCCAATCAACTAAGGCTTGTGAACTAGTCGAAGGTTCTACCAATCGGTAGACTAACTCAAGTACCTATAGAAGTCAAAGGTTTAAGAACATATGCCGACTTCGAAGTTATTGATATTTTAAATGACACAAACCCATATCCTGTAGTTCTAGGAATTGATTGGGAAATGGACAACCAAACTATTATAAAATTCAAGAAAAGGATCCTATTTTTTGAATATTCTGAAATAAGAGTCATCGCACCAATTGATCCGCTTGAAGGACATAGATATGTCGAGCCTTTACATAGTGAAGGGAAAGACAATTCTCTAGACCAGTTGTACAACATCATGTCTTCGAAGGAAGACTATATTAACCCAATCGTTGACGAAAACTTGAGTTGGCGAAGTCTAAGCTTGTGCACGTCCGACTAAAGCGATGCTCTGGAAAATTGGCAGAACAGGCCACATACAGTTTCCATGTGTAGATGTGCAAGAATCACAATATATTTATGAATGGTAGGAGACGAAGAAAGCATGCTGCCTACATATGAAGGATTACCTAAGCTTGCATCTTTCTTGGTCGAATTTGAAGAAAACGTCACATAATCTCAGCGATTGTATGCTTTGGAATATGTGTTGAAAGTTACACCCGCTAGATGGTGGGGTACACACAAACAATATATCTCTGAATGGCCATCATGCAGGAGGTTAATGGAGATCATATTTGGGGAAGAGATCAATTTCCCTGATCACAAATATACAGGACTGATCGATCCTGGGAAACATATTGAGCACTGTCAAGGGATTTGGAAAGAATATCCGCGACAAGAATGGGTTCATCCATTCATCCACACTTTGGAAATGGTACCGAAAAGTTGGTACACATCAAAATAGTTGTGACACAAAACTATTGAATGGGAAAGCTTAGCTGCAATCTTCACCCATACATTTGAATTTGTAAGCGAACACCCAATAGTAGATGCTGCATTACAAGCAATAAAGGAGAAGATATTTGAATAAATATCGGTTGCATCTACGAACTTCCATCAATGCAACATGACTATACACAATTGGATGCAGTTTTACAATCTCACGGGAGAAGTGGATGACGATGAACCACTTGAGATAAATATACCTGAGTCGGAAGGTATACGTACAATAGAGGGAGATGCTATAACCACTGACCAGTTTCTAAAACCACTCAAGATTAAAAAAGTAAATATTGGGTCAAATGAAAACCTGAAGTTTACTAATATTGGAGACCACTAGGATGAATAGATTGTGGGAAAGATCACTGACTTGTTACATGAATTTCAGGATCTGTTCCCTACAAAGTTTTCTGAAATAAAATGCATAGTTGGATATCATGGTGAAATGAATATACCCATAAGTCTCGATGAAAAAACGGTCAAACAAACGCCGTACAGATTAAACCCATGCTATAAAGAGAAAGTTAAAGCTGAACTTGATTGAATGCTAGTGGCAGGTGTAATGATAAGGGGTTTTGGCCCGCATGGGTGATGTACAAAATAATTTCAGCAGCCCACTGGTCCTCAATGCCTGTATGGTGGGCGCACTTTGGAGTGCCGCTTGGTCCATTATTTCGTGCTCCCTTTCCCTCCATTCCAGAACCATATTTTACCTAGCAAATACAAGCAATTTGATTTAGTATTTCATAATCAAAATTTAAAAAATCTTGCATATTTTTAAGATTTTGTCCTCTGCGCAGTATCCACGACTGTCTATTTAGACATGTCGTGGATCATCCGCAGCTGTCTAGTTAGGAAACCCGCGGATATAACGCGTATCTGCGAGTTTCCCTCTTAGCAACCCGCAGATGTGCCCTGCTACAGTTTAGGATACCTTTAAATATTGAATTCAAACATAAACTTAACATTTGCTTGGGTCAATTTGAAGAGCTTAGGGTGTAGGCTTACCTGAAGCTGGCGAATTTCGATTTCGTCGGTCCAATTGTCTACAATGATCGATCAAAGGTAGAGGTTAAACCTTGCTTTTTATGGCTCAAATGTTCAAATGGTGAGTTTGTTTTAATTTTCAACCTATTTATAGAAATTATATTTCATAAAGTGGGTCTTTTTCTATAGTTTGAAATATCAATCAACTAATACCATACTCTTTGTCCCTTGGAACAGGTTTATCACTTTTTTCCAAAGTGTTGTTGCTCCAGTAGGGTGGTTTTGCTATTTTCAACACATGTTGGCATCTTTTCATTCCACATTAACCTTAGCTTTCAACATTTTTCCACGGACTATGGTATTCCAAGCCATTAGTCCCTTGTCTTTACCATTGTTCTTTCGTGGCTAGGACCCTTATTTCATGAGTATCCTCTTTATATGCCTTTGTCATCCTTTGGTACTCATGCTGCCACTGTTTCAGGTCCAGGGGTATCCTCTAAGCTATTTTTCACACCAAATAGAGCTTCTTTTGAATCTCTTTTTACAAGCTATCCCTTTATAGGACTCCCCGCCCTTATGGAGTTTCTTTAGGCCCAGGTTTGACTCCTTCAAAATAGACTTGACTGCTAAGTTATCTCGTCCGTTTAAGCTCGTTAAGAATATGTGAATGGGCATCCGCATTGGTGGTAGGTTATCTCTTTCTCGGACCATGCAGAATAATATGAGAAAGGATCACTCTCTTTTCTTTTGAATTGAGAAGAGTATTATCAGGTATAGGTTTATCACTTTTCCCAACCCGAGGGACTAAATTTACGGAAAAGGAACACCTGGTTTGAGCTTAGTTTTCTCTTTTTTGTGCTCTAGACCCAAACATGAAAAAGATTCCGAGTGTACTTTGTGTCTTTGTCATGCTTGTTAAACACTTAAGAACAAAGCAACGAGTTTATTGTTGTAAGCCCCATTTCTCGTAACCAAATGGATCTTTCCGAGTGATCTTGCTTTCCTTCACACTCGTAAAACTCAAGATATTTTATGCTGTTTTGGAAGGAGCGTTGGGTAGGTGGTAATTTAACCTTTTTCGGACCTTCCTGACTAAGTACGAAAAAGGTTCACCTTTTCTTCTTTGAAAGTTAAGAGAGTTCTTTTGTGGTTTGTTTTATACTTTTTCGGCCTCAGGAGACTAAATTGGACGAAAAAGGACCCCCCTGGAGTCTTCTTTGGAGTTTTCAGACTCTCTAAATGTGAAAACACTGAATGAGCATGTACTAGTTCAGGCTCATTAAATCCATGAATCAGTGACACTATCAAGCATTATTTTCCCATCTCTTCAAGCTTGTTAAAAAATGAAGAGGGAGCCGAGTTGAATTTCCTGGACTCGTTAAAATTTAACAGGGAAGGTAAGGAAGAAGTTTTCTCTTGTTTTCAGTAATGGTAGCATGTCATCCTTGAACATAGCACTCTTTTTTTTTCGATATCCATGTTTCAGTGTCCACTTTTGTTCAGCTACCACTTTGAGTTTCTTACTCCTCCTCTTGTCCATTATACCTGGGGAATCTGATCATGTCTCCTACATGACAGATAAGTCTAGTTGTTCTATCTATAAGTTATACACTGCCTTGGGTCACCTCTGTGTTGTGCTCATTATTCAAGGAATCTTCCCTATGTCTGATCTCTAGCCTGATCCTATCATTGTTATATCTGTTATATATTTGTGTCTCCCTTCTATTGCCCAGTTCCTAGTCACTCTTGTGATCCGTTGGAGGATCTATTGCCTTCCTTATCACAGCATGGTTCTGTTTCAGCACTTCCTGATGACGAAGACCTAGAGTTTTGATGATAGTACATCAGGATTCACTTTCATCATTGGTGAATTCCTTTGCTTCAGTTGTTGATTATCATCTATTGATTGACAAACTGTTGAATCCTTTCCATGTTCGACTTCAGCTTACCCTTATTCACATGGCTTGGATTGTACTGGTTCTTTGGGATCCTTTATGAAGACCTTAGTTCCTCACTGATGGACTAAGCTGCACAAAACTATGTTCTATTCCTATATACAGCTTCCAGATATTTGAAGACTCATCATTATTGTATATTGTGGCTTCGATCCACCTTTGTAATATACGTGGTTTTATGCCCGTATCATATGATGTACTCAAATGTTGTAAAGGAGCTAGTGTTCCAGTCAATTGAACATAGCATCCTCAGATGTAACTTTGTATATGACATTACTCTGTATTTGTTTCAGGTACTCTCTCTGCTCCTTTGGCTTTCTGAGTTCTCCAAAGATAAATACTATAATGTATTTTGGCCATCGCTTCCCTCTGACCTCACACATTAGGGGGCTTCTGTTATCCACCTGAATGGTACCTCTCCATTCAAGTGCCGACATCCCTCATGTTGGCACAGAAAAGGACATCTATGGATAGATTTTTTTCCCAAAACACTATAGATATGCTTATTATAAAATACATTCCTCATTCACCCAGCTGTTTACTTTGACTTTTAACTATGTCAAGTCATATCCGTGACCCTACAGTTATGCAACTCGTGGATCATCCGCGAGTGTCGGTTGGTGCAAATCGTTGATGGATGTATACGTGGGTTGCTCTTATAGCAACTCGCGGATCATACGCGGGTTGTTGGTCTTCATACCTACGGATGCGTCCCTTTGACATTTAAAATAAAAATACGTGATTACTTGAGATTATTTAAGCCATTTACATTAATATTCTTAACTGTCTCAACCTCCTCAACCTTCGAAACTGCCTTATTTCTCCAACTATAAATACAGGCCTTGGGGAGGGTGTTGGATATATACACTTGGAGAGCAAAGTTATGCTGATGGATTTTATACAGAAGTCTTTGGAGCAGTGGAACTCAGAATCCTTTGGTTGCAGAGGAGTCCTTGTCTCAAGCGTTGGGTTGTAACCTGAACTCTTTCATTATTGCTAATAAAGAGAATCCTTCTTCCATATGTGTTTCATGTATCTTGGTTTGATAAATGTTTATGTTTCTGTACTTTATATATGATTTATCTAACCTGCTTATATATATATGAATCATCTTGTATCTGGAATATTGACTCTTGACAGGTGAAGGAGAAGCAACCTTGAAGACTTTGGAGGTGAAACAGAGTGAAAGAGGAGAAGCAAGGATCACCCTTCATGAATTGAGTAAGTCTTTCTCATCCTCCTATTTCCTTTACTGCACTCTAGAAGTTGATTGTCTGCAAGTTAATTGAGTATGTTGGTAACCCCAGACCTACGGTTATAAGGTGTCCAAACCTGTACAACACCTGGATGTTGTGTACTCAATCACAGGTTGTTAGAATAATCAACCCATAGTATTTACCCACTTAGACATTAATTCATTTATTTTTGTCTTATTTGCCTAGTCCATGAGTCCCACCATGTGCAAGTTGCTAATTGCCTATCCATAGAGGTCAAACTTGCCATCTTTGACTCATGGAGCGCTTGGGAAAGTCTTGGGAATCAAATCTAATTTATTCCTGGCCTCCTAGGTGCCCATCTGCTTTTTCTGCTTTATGCCCTGCTTTTTCAGTGTTTTAAGGCACATAGGAAAGCAAGACTAGGTGAGGTGAATCAGCTTTGTTGCCTCTTCCTCCTCCACTCTTTCCTCCATGCAAAAGCATGTATGAGATGCCATTTGACCACTCTTTATCTTTCCCATGTGCCCTTGCTAATTTTTGGGGTCCTTGATAGATTTGGGATCAGCTTTTTACACCTATGGGGGATTTGCCTATTTTGGGTAAGCCTGCTTTATGCTAGTTTTGGATGCTTCCTTATGCATTCGATTTGCTCATGTTTTCTATATATTCAGCAGCCTATGTTATTATAGGGTTGGCTATTGTACACTCAGTTAATATAATTTTGTGTTACAGCTCCATATTCAGTCTCCATTGTTGATAATTTTGCATGATCAATTGTTAATTGTTGTGGGTGAAATTAATCTACTGCAGGCCTGAATTTCTACATGGTATCAGAGCCATTGTAGGTTTTTACTCTTCTTCAAAAATTGTTTTGCAGGTTCGACATCAAGACTGGGAGCCTTCTCCTGA
>LPNX010522643.1:0-28783 GCA_001517045.1 Pseudotsuga menziesii | reverse complement strand
GATTGTTTATTTCTATTGCATATTGGAGAAGATTGATTTCTGGAGTCTAGCTGTCTGTTGTGGTACCCCAAGCCATAGGAATTTCTCTCCGTAACACTAACCTACCCCTAGGGAGCAAGATTATCATTCATTGGTGAGTAATGTATTTTGTACATGCATTATGAAAAGTTATAGGTAGCTGATACTTCTTTCAATACACATGCACAGTTAAAGATATTTCAACAACTAGATAGCCAATTGTCTATGAACAGCATTTATTACTCACAGTGGAAAACATCACACAATATACTGAAGAAAATTCAACAAGAACATAGGTTCAAGAAATTAGAATGCTCTCACAGTTAATGAAACACAGCTGAAAATGAAATAGTTCCTTCAACATTGCTCATTTAATCACATTGATACATTCCACATTGCGCTTTCTCCAACAGGCAAAAGTTGCAGTCTGTGATTGTAAAACGAAATAGTTCCTCTTACAAGCAAATGGTTTACAAGTTTTTCGTGGAAAAAGTCCCTTCTCAGTTCTAACTTTCAAATATCTAAACTATAACAGCAGATCGTTTGGGCTTCCCCCCAAACGTGTGAATTTCCAGTCCCTCGAATGTTTTAGATCCTTCTTTTCTGTCTTTTCTGCGCACACCCACGATTGGGTGAGCAACCGATGGACCTTTCAAGTCTGAGTCCCTGTCACTATTCATTATGTATTTTCCTTCATTTGTCCTTCTTGCAATCATGTTGGTTTTGGCTCTACCTATATCAAACGGTCCGTCTCCCTTCGCGCCGCAGCAGTTTGACCGATCTCCAGAACTCACCTGCAATCAAACGACGAGCATCATTCATTGGAAACACATTTAAACCATATCAACTAAACGGCTGAGCATTGAGAAGGACATGTACTACGCTACTACCACAAGGATTAGCAGACGCCGGCACCATTACTTTGTTTATCCACGGGTTCGTACAAAACCACCAACGACAGGAAACAAGGACTCATCGGACGCTCAGAGCGCTGACATCGGAGGCTTAAAAATTCCCCCCCAGCCACAGCGATGGAAGAGAAAGAGGTTACGGACAAGCAACCAAAGGGCGGGAAAATTTCCAATCAAAAATTGGATGGGAAGCCACATCGGAAGCCAAATGACCTTCCCAGCCACAATGGCGGAAGAGACAAGGGCTAGAGACATCCGAAACGTGGGCAGGAAAAGCTTTAAGCGAAATTCGGAAGACATCACATCGGAAGCCAAATGACTTTCCCATCCGCAACGACGGAAGAGAAAAAGTTACGGGTACGCGACGAAAAGGTCAACACGCATCGGCAGTCGGGGCACTTTACACTTCGGGAGCTAAGTTGCTTTAAGAGCCGCAATGGTGGAAAGGAAATGGACAGGAACCGTCGATTTAAAATAATTTGACGCCTGAACTATCAAAACATGAAGTGTTTCAGTCAGCTCTTAAAATTCAACAATGGACAAAAAAAAACTGGCTTTACCTCTGAAACGACGACCCAACACAAAGAAACTTGACTCGATCGACAAGCAAAACAAACTTAAAACTGCGACCCGCAAGAACTTCCATCATAATCAAAATTCAAAAACCAGGGCGAGTGTTAAGCTTTTAGAATCATCTAAAATTAAAACATGACCAAAAGACTCAAAGGATCCAATGATTAAAAACAATGCTAAATCATGAGGACGGGCCCAAAATTTAAGAATTTGGGGAGAACGGTTGCAGCTGCAACAATTGGCGATTACCTGGTGAACCTAGATCTCTGGGCGATTATTCTTTGAGTGGCAGACTATTTTACAACAAATGCATCTATTGAATTCTTCCAGCTATCTGGATTTCTCAAATGACAGAAGTGTGTACCTTTAATCATTGATGATAGTCCAATTTGGGAGAGCGGAAACCAAGATTTTCAAGTCCAGATAACTCTGTTGAGGCCAGAGGATGAGTTTCATTATTACTTTTTTCTTCACGTAGCTAATAGCTTGGAAACCACAGGATTGTAGCATATGGTAAACAGAAATATTCATTTGTTCCTCATTCCCATGACATTTTAGCACTTTTTGTGCTTTTGAACTTTTGTCCTTTTTCATATGAGTCCTCCTGCATGCCTTTCTTTCTGAACTTTAAGTCAGGCTCCTCTATCCCATAGTGTCCTTTTGTGTGAGCGGTGTACTTCATGTTTTGGGTCACGAACAGAGAGGAACTTTCGGCAATTTAGTACTTATGATTCAACATTTGCTTTGATGTATGATGCTTTCATAGGAGTTTTTGACTTTTATTTGCCTTTTGGCGTTCGTTTCTTGGCATGGGATCATTTGTATTTAATATACTGTTCACCTTGCTTCTTTCCATGGGTCCTTTGCTGTCACCCCTTAGAACATTTTAAGTGTGACATGGATGGAGCCTCAACATAGTACTCTAGACTCTTTGAATCTGGTTTATTTCACAGGGGTTAAGCAGGACTTCAATGCACATAGAGCTATTCAAGAAAACTGCTAAACTGGAAGAAGTTCTTTTAGAAAAATAGCAACACATAGTCTGACACCCATAAATGTTTATCATTCCCAAAAATTTTGATGTTCCCCATGAAACCGCGGGTTCATTCCCTTTCTTGAAATCAATAAACTTAAACTAAAACAAACTGAAAAACATGACTCAAAAGACAGCCAAACATATTATTTATATACAAGACAGAAGAACTCAAAGAAACTCAAGAAAAATAAGGCTTGAAAACCAAACCATTTACTGGTAAGTTCTCTTCCCACCCCTGTAAATCTTGCAACTTATAAGTAGAAGGGCCCAGCTTTGCTGCAACCTGAAAAGGGCCTACCCACAACTGTTGGAATTTAGTATGCTTTCCTTTCTCATCATGGGGATGATCCCATTTGAGGACTAAATCTCCTACTTCAAAGTCTTTTGTTCCAGCCTTATGTTTGTCGAATCATCTCTTTATTACCTCTTGCTGTTGCTTAAAGCGTTCTCTGGCTTTAGCTCTAGCTTCTTATGCTTTCAGAAGATTGCATATCCTCATCTGCAAAACTTCGTCCTCCGACCCTCTAGACTCTTGAGCTAATATGGAAGATGGTAGCATGATGTTGGGGGGCAGAATGGTTTCTTTTCCATACACAAGGGTATATGGTGACACTCCTATCGCATACTTGGGGGTGACTCTATCAGCCCAAAGGGCGTTTGGTAGTGCTAAGTGCCAGCTCCTCTGATTTTCTATCACATCTTCTTTAAAATTCTAATCAGATTTTTGTTGGTGGATTCAGCCAGGCCATTTCCTTGTGGATAGTAATTGGCAGAATAATGCAATTTTATCCCTTTATCATGAGAAAAATTAATTAGTTTAATTGATGAAAAGTACGTAGCATTATCAAAAGATAACGAAACTGGAACTCCAAACCTAGTAATGATGTGGTCCTGTAGGAAGCTGATGACCTCGTCTTGATTTATCTTGCGTAGTGGGACTGCTTCAACCCAGCGAGTGAAGTAATCGGTCATGGTCAGAATGAAATTGTGTTGTAGGGAGGAATTTGGTTTTATTTCTCCAATAATATCCAACCCCCATTGCTCGAATGGCTCTGTGATCATCACAGGCTTTAGGGGTGCTGCTGCTTTAGGTTGTCTCCCACTACATCTTTGGCAAATATCACACTTTCTGACATGTGCGTGTGCATATTTGAATAGCGTCGGCCAATAGTAGCTAGCTCAAAGGATTTTGTGGGCTGTAGTATCTCCTGAATAATGTCCCCCAGCAGGCTCGTGATGCAAATCTATCATTACTTTTTTCGCATCTTCTTTTTCTAAGCATCTTAGAAGAACTCCGTCATAATTTTTTCTGAATAATACTCCTTCAACAATTTGATAGGAGGCTGATTTTAGATGCATCGCTCTTCTTTGCTTAGAATTCCAATGTTCTGGCAACAGCCCTGCCTGTAAGTAATGCACGAGATCTCTATACCAAGACTCGGGAGCTATAAACAAAGGACATACATCTATTACATGTAATTCGGATTCATCCTCCCAGGCGTGTTCTTCATTTTTTCCATTTTCAGTCATCAATTTGCATAACACTTGCCCTTTAACTATAGAGGCTGGCTTGAATTCAAGGTCATACTCTTGAAGAGTTGTTACCCAGTTGCCCCTTCTTTCTCCTAATTCTTTCTGTACAAGAAGGGACCTTACAGCTGGGTAGGGCACGATCACATTGGTTCGATTTTTTAAAATATAAGGCCTGAATTGCTTCACTGCTTTGAATACTGCGTAAGCTTGTTTATCAATGGTGGGGTAATTTAGTTCAGCACCTTGTAGACCAGTGCTCATGAAGGATATTGGGAATTCATCCCCCCCATCTTCCTTTTGCGTAAGCACTGCTGCCAGCGAATCATCGGATGCAAAGGTGTATAGAATAAAGTCTTTATCAAAGTCTGGGCTTTTCAGGGAGGGTGTGTGTGCAACAATAGTTCTAATTTTGCTGAATGCATTCTTTTCAATCTCAGTCCACTTGAATTGTGCATTCTGCTTCACCATCTGCTGCAGCGGCTTGACAATCTGAGCGAAATCAGGTACAAATCTTCGCACAAAGTTTATAGTTCCCATGAATGATTGCATCCCCTTTTTATTATGGGGAAAGGGAATTCGTTCAATGGCCTTAATTCTTTCTGGATCTATAGAGATTCCTTTCTTTGAAACTATGTGACCCAACAATTTACCCTCCGTGACAGTGAACACACCCTTCCTAGGATTGAGTGAGATGCCATACTTCCGACAGCGTTCGAAAATATGCCTTAAGTGGAATGCGTGATCTTCTCTTTTCTTCGAGAATATCGTAATATCGTCAAGGTACACTATAGCACTTCGGCCAATCAATCCACGGAAAGCTATGTCCATAGCCCTCTGAAACGTTGCTCCAGCATTTATGAGCCCAAAGGACATCCTTCTATATGCAAAAGTTCCCCATCTGGTCCTGAACGTTGTCTTGAATCTGTCTTCTTTGGCTAGTAATACTTGATTGTAGCCAGAGAAACCGTCTAATAATGAAAACAGTTCAGAACCTGAGACAATTTGTAGCAATTGCTCCATGGGTGGCATAGGATAGTTATCTTTATCTGAAGCGCGGTTTAAATTTCTGAAATCCATGCATAGTCTGATTTCTCCAGATTTTTTCATTACTGGTACCATATTTGATACCCACTCAGAGTGTTTGACTTTAAAAATGATTCTAGCATCCAATAATTTCTTCACTTCACTCTGAATCAGCGGTTCCAACTTTGGATGCATTTTTCTTAAAGGTTGCTGATATGGCTTAACGCCAGCTTTGATGGGGACAACATGCTTGATGATGCTGGTGTCGTATGTTTTCAAATGTTCATACGTCCAGGCGAAAACATCTTTATATTGTTTAAACAAGCTGACGAACTTATCTCTTTCTGTTGGTGAACAACATTTTCCAAGATTCACAAATTTGGTATTTGTCTCAGTCCCTAAATTTATCAGCTCGAAATGTAGAGATGAGCTGTGAGTCTTCATGTTGGCTGGTGTTCTGAACTTTTCATTTAAATCGAACATTCTTTCCAAAGTTTGGACCCCTTTAGGGATGAAATTATCGTACTTCATCTCGGCCTGGTGTTCTTCATCATATATAATCTCTCCTTTAAATACTTCGTCATTTGTTAAACATTCTATAATCTGCTGGTCATCATCGAACACTCGTAGGTTGGTGATCATATCAGGTACTGAGGGCCTGAAAAGCAATTCAATAGGACATCGATTATTAGTGGGTACAATCCTAGCGGCTGATGTGGCCAACAAGTCAGCTGCTGCATTTTTAAGTCTTGGAATTGAAATAATATTGAATGCATTAAAACATTTAAGTAGGTCCCATACCTCATTTTGGTAAGCCTTCAAGTGAGGAGAAACACAATGTATCTGATTTCTGATTTGTTTTACAAAAATTTCCAAATCTCCAAAAACATTTAAATTACTTACCTTTAATTCAATCACTTTCCTCAAGCCCTACACCAGCGCTTCATACTCAGCTGTATTATTTGTACATTCAAAATCTAATCTACATGCAAGAAAGTGTTTGTTCTTCTGGGGGTCAATCAGGACACAACTGGCCCCTGACCCTTCTAATGTCTTAGAGCCATCAAAAAATAAAGTCCAAAAATCACTAACTACTGAATGCGAGTCTATTCCTACTACTAAGTCTACTATTTTACAGTCGATTTCATCAGCCTGTGAAAATCAAAGGAAATCAGGCTGGGTGTCTGACGTGCTGATGGCTTCTTCTGCTTGGTAATTTCCTAGTTCTAATTCGATAAAATAGTTTCCTAAGACAGAATCCACTGGTTCATTCTTTTCTTCAAGTCGAATAACGTTATATTTCATGTGAGGCTCCCTCAGAATCTTAATCTGGTTCGGACTTCCTTTATATGGCAACCACAGATGTGACCAATTAGAGGCAAAATATCCGTTTAGTTTCGCTGACCAGTCTCTACTAAGGACAAGCCCATAAGCATCTGGTATATCGGCCACCACGATATTAATGGCTTGGCACACCTTATCATTTGATGACAGGCGGATCAAGACATCTTCCATCTCACCCATGACCTTTACATCCGTCCTGTCCAACTGAACAAATCTCTAAGTGGATGGCTTAGGCTACTCATTTATCCTTTTACATACTAATATTGGCATGACATTAACCGACGCCCTTGAGTCTACCAGGCAATTATGTACGTTGTGATTGAAAATTTCAAATGTGAGGAGGAAAGGTGGATGTTTGCTTTTAGACTTACCTCCAATGCTATTTTCTCCGATTTCTTCTTCCTCCTTGGGCCAATTGTCAGCAGGCAGCTTCTCATCCGATGCTTCAAGCGCTTTCAATAGTCTTTCTTTCTGCTATGGCACTTTACACATTTCAAATAATGAAACATTCGCTTTTACCTTCTTTAAATCCTCCACGACATCATAATCCATTTGCTGTTCAATGGGATGAGGTTTATCAGTATTCATCTTTTATCCATTTGGCTTGGCCAACATATTATTCTGCTTAGGATCTTGGCTGGTAATAGTGAATTCTGGAATTTTATCAGCTAAGGATTTATTTTGAAATTTCTTAACATTTCGCTGAAGCCTCTTAATCTTTGGGAGTATGAGACTGTCTTCTTTAATCGACCCTTGGCTTCTCATTGCTACCTTGGTCTCCATGACCTCCTTGTACCCCTGATTCTTTTCCTCTTCAGCATCAAATAACGAAACAAAATTCCACAAAGCCATGGTTTCCTCTTCTTGTTCTTTAGTTGAAGTAGTATTTTCTTTTCTTTCTTCATCTCCCTCTTCTGTTAATCTAGAATCCAACAGCTGATTCATTACCAGCATCATAGAGTTTATCCATTGAGGACAATTCTTTTTAGAGTGTGGTTGTTGGTGAAAAGTGCAAAAATTGTCCATGCCTACCTCTGTTAAATTCATAGATGCAACATTGTGTGGAGGAGGTTGAGACTGATGGTTATCCTCTCTTTTCTTGTAATAGGGCCTGTAGAACTTTTGAGTTTCCTTCTCTTTCTCCAAGTCTATGATTTTGTTGGAGAGCTTCTGCATCATTTTTGCCATGTTCTCAAAATCTAGTGATTTTTCTTCCTTAGGCTTAGTAAACAATAAGGCTTTCCTTCCCCCACCTTTCTCTCCTGACTGTTCTGGATAATCTTCGATACTTTCTCTTTTCACTTCCACTATTTCCGCCTCTTCATAGGTTTCCGTCAAAGTAGGCTTGGCCCTACCTTTGGTAAACATGGCCAAATCAGGGCCTAAAGCTGAGGTGTAATATTCAATTAGGATCTTGTTCGAAGGTTTGTCAACTTCAGGAAAATTCTTAAGGTATGCTGCAAATCTTTGAGTAAAGCTGTGCACCTTCTCCTTTCTGTCTTTCTTCAAGGCGCATAGTCCTTTCATGAGAGCTGCATGTGTCTTCTCAGTAGCGTACTTACTTCTGAAAATTCTCTCGAAGGTATCCCAATCAGGGATAGAGTTAGCAGGCAACCCAAAATACCATGATGCTGTAGCTCCTTTAAGGGTATGCAGGAATAGTCTGCAAACTACATCTTCATACTCCCCAGACCTCAGCCCTTCTATCGCCAAATAAAAACTTTGCAGGTGGTCATCTACTAGTATCTTTTCATTTGGATCGAATTTAGGCAACATCTTGTCAAAGGCTTGAGGTAGATCATGTAACGGAGGTGTCAGGTTTAAGGGTGATCTGGCTCTCCATGCAGGTGGTGGATTTGGTGGGTTGGGTGGTTGATTTGCGTTTACGCCGGCCATGAGTCTAGGTGGAGAGTGAGGGGGTGAGCAAATAGGAGTGTGAGCAGGAGAAATGTAAGGGGTCTCTGGGCCTTCTTTATTCAAAGGTAGTACCACTTCCTGTAAGGCTATTTCTACAAGTTCTTCCCAGTCTCCAACCAGCACTGAGTCTTCTACTATAGGACGATCTTTCTTTTTATATTCTCTTCTGGGAAACTCAGGGATAATTGGAAATCCTTCAATCTTCTTTACATATGCCCTGTTGTGTCTTCTTAGGTCATTAACAACTTCGTTGCCAACAGAATATAGATGTTCTCTATTCCTTTCATCCGGAATTGGATTATGAAACCCACTACTTTCAGAATTGTTACAGGTGGAATAATCTCAGGAAAACGGGTTTCCTCGGCCAGCCATGCACTGGCAGCCCTCCTTCTAGCGCCAGAACTATTGAGGCTTGGAAATTCGTAGGCAACAAAAGCAAGGGATTCTCCCCAGTCAACGTTCCCAACTAGCCCGTGACTATTTAGTGTAGGGAATCGGTCCGGTTTTGCGGTCCGACTACCGCAGGTCAAGTAACAAAACAAAGGTTTTATCGGTTGCGGCCCGGTCCACCGTGTATTTTTGTATTTTTGACTTAATGTATGAGATGCACATTCCTAATTAAATGCAAGGTGATAAGGATGCAGGGAGCAGTCACAACGTGATGCGCAGGTTCTTACCTCTCGTCTTAGCACTCACAAGCATCTAAATCACATACAACAAGAAATTAAACTAACTACCTAACCTACCCCTAGGGAGCAAGATTATCATTCATTGGTGAGTAATGTATTTTGTACATGCATTATGAAAAGTTACAGGTAGCTGATACTTCTTTCAATACACATGCACAGTTAAAGATATTTCAACCACCAGATAGCCAATTGTCTATGAACAGTATTTATTACTCACAGTGGAAAACATCACACAATATACTAAAGAACATTCAACAAGAACATAGGTTCAGGAAATTAGAACGCTCTCACAGTTAATGAAACACAGCTGAAAATGAAATAGTTCCCCTTCCACATTGCTCATTTAATCACATTGATACATTCCACATTGCGCTTTCTCCAACAGGAAAAAGTTGGAGTCTATGATTGTAAAACAAAATAGTTCCTCTTACAAGCAAATGGTTTACAAGTTTTTCCCAGGAAAAAGTCCCTTCTCAGTTCTAACTTTCAAATATTTAAACTATAACAGCAGATCATTTGGGCTTCCCCCCAAACATGTGAATTTCCAGTCCCTCGAACGTTTTAGATCCTTCTTTTCTGTCTTTTCTGCGCACACCCACGATTGGGTGAGTAACCGATGGACCTTTCAGGTCTGAGTCCCTGTCGCTATTCATTATGTATTTTCCTTCGTCTGTCCTTCTTGCAATCCTGTTGGTTTCGGCTCTACCTCTATCAAACGGTCCGTCTCCCTTCACGCCACAGCAATTTGACCGATCTCCGAAACTCACCTGCAATCAAACGACGAGCATCATTCATTGGAAACACATTTAAACCATATCAACTAAATGGCTGAGCATTGAGAAGGACATGTACTGCGCTACTACCACAAGGCTTAGCATACGCCGGCACGATTACTTTGTTTATCCATGGGTTCATACAAAACCACCAACGACAGGAAACAAGGACTCATCGGATGCTCAGAGCACTGACATCGGAGGATTGAAAATCCCCCCCCAGCCGTAGCGGTGGAAGAGAAAGAGGTTACAGACAAGCAACCAAAGGGCGGGAAAATTCCCAATCGAAAATCGGAAGGGTAACCACATTGGAAGCCAAATGACCTTCCCATCCGCAACGACGGAAGAGACAAGGGCTAGAGACATCCGAAACGTGAGCGGGAAAAGCTTTAAGCGGAAGTCGGAAGACATCACATCGGAAGCCAAATGACTTTCCCATCCGCAACGGTGGAAGAGAAAAATTTACGAGTACGCGACGAAAAGGTCAACATGCATCGGCAGTCGGGGCACTTTACACTTCGGGAGCTAAGTTGCTTTAAGAGCCACAACGGCAGAAAGGAAATGGATAGGAGCCACCGATTTAAAATAATTTGACGCCCAAATTGTCAAAACATTAAGTGTTTCGGTCAGCTCTTAAAATTCAACAACATACCAAAAAAAAACCGGCTTTACCTCCGAAACAGTGACCCAAAACAAAGAAACTTGATTCGATCGACAAGCAAAACAAACTTAAAACTGTGACCCACAACAACTTCCATCACAATCAAAATTCGAAAACTAGGGAGAGATTTAAGATTTTACAATCATCTAAAATTAAAACATGACCAAAAGACTCAAAGGATCCAATAATTAAAAACAATGCTAAATCATGAGGAGGGGCCCAAAATTTAAGAATTTGGGGAGAACAGTTGCAGCTGCAACAAGGATATTTCAGGAAGTTCATCAAAGGATATTCATAAGTGACTGCCCTGATGGAGAAATTGTTGGAAAAGGATACTAAGTTTTAGTGGACAGAGGAATTCCAAGAGAGTCTGGATAAGCTGAAAATAAAGATGGTCGATGCACCCATACTCATGTTTCCAAGCTGGCAAAAGAATTCCATGTTCATGTCGAAGACTCCTCTATTGCACTTGGAGTGGTACTAACACAACTAGGAGAAGGAGGGATTGATCACCCCATTTCTTTTGCTAGCAGAAGGCTATCAAATGTAGAGAAGAATTACACTACAACAGAGAGGGAAGGACTTGCGATGGTCTATGCATTGCAAAAATCCAGACATTACTTGTTGGGGGTGGATTTAAAAATGTATACTGACCATTCTGCACTGAAATATTTGGTCAATAAGCTAGTGTTTGGGGGGGAGATCTACCAGTGGCTTCTCCTCTTCCAAGAATTTGAATTTGAGATAATTGTTAAACCAAGACAATTAAACTTGGGACCAGACCACCTATCAAGAATCGAGAGTGGAGAAGAACCCACTTGTCTGGAAGAAAATCTCCCTAATGCACAACTATTTGTGATAAATTCCTTTGATAATCAATATGAAGATATCATATAGTTCCTAACTATGGGTTTCACATCAGTCAAGTTCACAACAACGCAGAAGAAACAGTTAGTAACAAGATCTACATATTTCCAATTGATTGTTAGCCACTTGTATAAACTAGGCCCTGATGAGATACTTTGACATTGTTTTTTCAAACATGAGCAACCTATTATTTTAAGTGAATCACATGTCGGTATCGCAAGGGGACACTATGCAGGAAATGTGACCATCTGAAAGATATTGATTACAGGAATGGTTATGGTGGCCTACCATGCATGAAGACACTCGATATTACTATCTGTTGAGGCCTAGAAAATCACAGGTAACAACAGTTAGGGATTCTCCCCAATAAATGTTCCCAACTAGCCCATTACTGTTTGGTATGGGGAATCCACCCGGTTTATGGTCCGGCTACCATAGGTCAATTAACAAATTAAAATGTTTTACCAGTTACATCCCGGTGCACCGTTTATATTTTTTAGTTTGTTGTGTTTAAGTTATGATGTGCAAGTGCCTATCTAAAAATGCAAATTGATAGAGATAATGAGGAGTGTCACAATGTGATGTGCAGGTTCTTACCTCTCATCTTACCTCTCTCGCATCTAAATCACAAATAACCAGAAACTAACTAACTAACCTATCCCTAGGGAGCAAAATTATCAGCTAACAATGAGTAATGTATTTATGTGCATGTATTAAGAAAAATTACAGACAGTTGTTATTTATTTCAGAACACATAAAAATAAATAGAAATATGAACAACAAGATAGCTTATTTTTTATGACAACCTCCAATACTCACAGTGGAAATTTCACAGAATAAACTAAAAGACATTCATAACATGAACAGAAATTCAATGAGTTAGAATGATCTCATAGTTAATGGACATAAGCTGAAAACGAAATAGTTCACATTCAACTGATCCATAGCAAAGCATTTGAAACATTCTGCCAAACTTTCTCCAGCAGAAACTTGTAATTCTTTATTGCGAAAGGAAGTAGTTCTTCTTACAATATACTCTCAAAAATTGCTTGGGAAAGAAGTCCCTTCTACATCTAAGCTCTCCTATATTTATACAAAAAACAAAACCTTTGGGATGCCCCTCGATGACTCTTGGGCTTCCCCAACTTTTTAGTTCCAAAATTTGTCTTATAGCATGTGCTCATAATTTATACAATATATTACATTTAAATCAAAAATTTATAGAACACTTTATGAAGAGGGGCCCGCTTGGTCATTCATGAACTTTTTCCATGCCCGGGATTCTACTGCTATGCCTTCAAAATCAGAGGCTTCAAGAAAACAGATATTTATCTCATACTTAGCAACCTAATTCTTAACTACTTCTATTTTCGCCAGACTCAAGCGCAGCTGATCTTCTAGTAAGTGGATACTTACTTGTGCATGTGCCACTACATTGTTCAGAATCTGTTCATCTAGATCCTTGACTTGTTGGATCTCTTGCTTGTCTTCCTGATACCTGTTCCATATATTTTCTATGAACAACTCATGTTCTGGTATCGCATCCAATCATTTTTCTGTAGAAACACGGCATCTATTGTATGTGACCATCACTCTTCTGTAGTATTTAGCACATAATCCCTTTGTTTTCTTTACAGATTTCTTGAATTCTTCTGCAACATTAATTGCAAACTCCAATAAATCATATTCTTGTTTCAGACTCTGCTGGTCTTTAACTAATAATTCTGAAGGAGATTCCTTATTTGCTTCGTTCCATACCATCCTTCCTGTCAGAACCTCCAAAATATCTTGAGATCTGTCTAAGAAATATGAAGTGGTGTCCAAAATTTCTTCTAATCTACTATCTATTTGAAAAATCTTACACCTTTCTTCCTCAATGCACATTTGTAGTTGGTGGATCTTGCTTCTTTGAGCCAGAACATGTTCCTTCAAAGGCTGGACATTTGTCTTCTATTCCATAGCATCTTTCAGTGATGTTGCCAATGAAGTATTATGTTCCTCCAAAACTGCTACCTACTTTTGATATTGTCTCTCTCTTTCTTCAGTGATAGCCTTCTCCAATTCTAACTCAATGACCTTGTTTTGCAACTAGACCTTCTCTACACTTAGAGTTTCGTAGGACACCTAAAGGTCATTTTTCTTAGTTTTCAGCACTTGGTGCTCTAGTTGTAGCCTTTGTAATTCAGCTAAACTATCCTAAGTGCTCTTTTCCATTTTCTCTGCAGAAATTTCTAAAGCCACCTTATTTGTATACAGAGTTTGGAGTTATATCTTTGAAGTCCTCACTTCATTCATCATGTTCTCGTATTTCCTTTTTAGTTTATGACCTTCATCCCTCTCCTTCTTCAGTGTTTCTTTTAATTTTGTTGCGTTCCTTCTTGACTGTTCAAGATTTGTCATTAGCGTATCTACATTATCTTCAGTAGCTTGGGTTAACGCCACCCCAACTCTTGTTGTCAATATTGGATTTGCATCTGTTCCATACACCAAAGTCTTATCAGTTATCATCTTTTCAGAGTGTCCTCCAATTTCAACCTTTTTCTCAGTTCTTTTAACAATCCTTTTCTTCTCCTTTTCATAAAAAATAGTTCTGAAGTTAGGTACTTCCTCGCCTTCTACATGCACGAAAGGAATCAAATTCATTCCAAAGAATGAAGTTTGTCTAGGTGTACTTCCAGAAGATGCAGCAAGCTCCTGGGGATCAGGATTAGAATGTTCGTTTCCTTGATCTGTGTGATCCTATTCCCCCTATGTATCTACCTGTTCAGTATTCTGTTGGTCCTTTTGAGATCCTTTTAATCTTAGAACTTCACTTTCTTCTTGTCTTTTCTTTTTCTCTGCTTCTTCATTTTTCTTTCTCTCCTCCTCTTCCTTCCTTGTTGCTTCCTCTGTAGCTCTCTTTTTTTCTTCTTCATCATTTTTCAGCCAACTCTCTGCCTCCTATGCTAGCCTCCTAGCATCTTATTCCCTCTTTTTGGCCTCTTCTTCTTCCACCTTCTTAGTCTTCTGTGAGGTTTTGCCCTTTCCACCTATAGTAGTGATTTTATGTTTAAATCTCTTTTTTAGAGCAGTCATGTTCTTTGCATTTCTAAATATTTCGTCATCCTTTTCCCAGAAATTGGTATATTCAAAATGAATGTTGGCCTCCTTGCAGTGATTTGCAACCTTATTTTGGGAGTCATTCCTGTGAAGGTTCATTTCACCAAAATGGAAGTGCTCCAGCTTGTACACAAATTCTGCACTCTGTTTTACCTTTGAAAACTTATAACTCCCTAGCCAGAAAGGTATGGCAGGATATGCTACATTTTTATGTTCAAACAAGAAATTTCCCACACCATCAATATATACCTACCTAACTGCTTCTTTATGTAGCACATCATCAGTGGCATATTTAGGGAGTATAGAAGGTGGCCTGGAGCCACGATACATTCTGATATACTTTCCTTCCTCAGTCAAATAATAACTTCCATATTCTTAAATGACTTTGAACGCTTCTTCAGACATACAGTTGCATTCAGTCAGGAAAATTAGGGTGTACAAAGGCATGATGAAGTGTTCACATATCTCTCTGTAGTGGCAATAGTATTTGTGAGCCCAAAACAATTTATATGCCATGTATACAGGGGTCCTATCCCTATCCCAGTTACATCTTGAGCCTAGAAAAGGCTAAGTACATAGTATACAATCAATCAGGATGGAGCTCATGTAGAACTCTAACTTCTTCTATGACACCCCTCCCAGAGCTGAGGATATGCATGCTGAGAGGCTATTAGACACTATGTTTGACCAATTAAATATGGTTCCTTGAGTGGCCACATAGAAGATAATTGGTACCCATCCTATTTTGAAGATTTTTCCGTGGGCTCTACCAAAAATCCTATTCGGCATTAGTGCAATAAATCTACAAGGAGTTCGGAGAGTAGATGTATTATATTCTCCTGAGGGTCTGGTTTGAAAGTTCTTCCCTGGTATCATCATCCTTTTAACTGTTTCTGCCAGGTCCATAGTTGTCTCTTTCAACCAGTTCTCTGTTAAGTAAATCTAAGTATGAGGCAAATGATATGCCATTGAGACATACGCAGGACTGTAGGCAGTGTAGCCCTACTTAGCGGTATTTTCAAGAATCATCGTAGTCACGTCTGCCCTAGGCAGAATCCAACCAATCACCTCTGAGCACGGGAACAACTCAAGCCTTGTGGCTACTTTCATAAGAGATGATTTCTCAATATTTGCATAAACAGTCAACTCTTTGAATCCTGCATCAGGTATGTTCATATTTGCAATCATCCTGTATATTCCCCCCCATTTATAATCCGGTTCGACCCCGGTGGTAGCTTTAGTATCTCCATATATGTATTCAACCCTAGTGATGATTTCAACATCTAGTTCTCCTTCAACAGCTGGAGCTTTCTTCTTTTGTCTTTTAGACATATCTCCTCTGCAGCAATCACCCTGTCATAAACATAGCATATACTTAGACCATTTCGCTGTTACCAAGTGAAACAATAATAACAAAAACAGTATCAATCAATTTACCTCTTCCATATGCATTCTGAAAAATGAACTATACACAGTATTAATGCATGAAAAGAAAAAAGACAGGGAAAAAGAAACTCCTGTAAGTTGTGTCTTAAAATCCTCTAAGTCCACTGTCTGTAACTAAAATCACAACCTCGGTAAAACAGACTCTTCATTTTAATCCAGGCCACCTTTGAAATAATCTAACTCCTTTAATAAAGGCATGGACCACATTGCTACTACTGCTAAACCTCAAAACGCTAGACCCTATACCGTGGTTCTTCATCAAGAAAGCCCTAATTGGACCAAAACCTTGAAAACCTTCGCCGTCCCACAAAAAAAGGGTAAACGCATACCACAGTTTAAAACCCCCCTCGGACGACCATGAATAACCAACAAATAGGTGGTGCAAATAGCATAACACTTGTCTACACCGACCCCCTAATCTTTCAGTCAGAAGGAAAGCATACATAATGGATCAATCCTGTGGGCTCAAAAGAAAAACTTGCTCAAGAAAACTGTAACAGTTAAATTCCTCGACCTTAAAACATTATGCCAGTATATAGTGCAGCAAAATAAGATTTACGCAGGAAAACTGAACTCACGCAAAACCTAGGCGAGAAAAAACCTAAGCAAGGAAAACCACGGTTTCAGTCAACCAATAAAAATCAAACAACAAGGCGGTGGACGACCTACCTAGAAAAATGCTGTGCAGTCGACGGGCTGACCCAAAACCTCCATGGTAGCATGCCAATGAGTGAAATCCAGACTGCTGGGCACATGAAATAGATCAATCAAAAAGGACTGGAGCAGACACGATTTTCAACAAGGATAATAATAAACTAAAACTCCACCTCTATATATAAACCCTCGTTAAAAGAATTAGCGGGGAAAAACCCTATCGGCGGTCGGAAGCTCTAAACGTCAGGAGAAAAGTTCAATTAATAGCTGCAACAATGGGCTTACAACTACCACGGATCCGCGACAACATAAAACCATCGGCGGTCGGAAATTCTAAATGCTAAGGATTAGAGCCTCAAACTTAAGCATCTCCGCAGTGTCGGCAATTCAAGCGTAAGCGTTGCCGCAGTGTTGGCGATGCCGAGTACTATCATCGTGATGTTTATACATCGGCGATCAGAAATAATAACCAATACAACATAAAAAACAGCGAGTGAAAAGACTAACCTTCAGACTACTCATTGACTTCCTTTCGAAACGTCAACAATATAAAGGACAAGCCCTCTGATCCAATCTCGGAACTCGTTCCGATAGCGATAAAAAACAAGTCATCGGAGGTTTGAAAAACAAAAAAGGAGATAAAAGCATGGATCACCGAGAAACAGGGCTGTCCATCAGGACGCTCACTGTTTCACTAATGCCTCGGCTCACTCTTCAACCGACACCCGACAGCGATAAAAAGTTATCATAAAATCAATTATTAAGCTTAGAAACAATAACACCATAGAATCTATAGTTTTCCTTGTATCGACTGGGCAGACAAAAGTATTAGATCATTCTACTCCCGAAACAGCGAAAAAATAGTTGACTGAGCTTCCAACTTCAAACAATCAATTTCTTAACCAGAGAAAACTGGACTTTTGGGACAGTTTTAAGAAAACCGAATCAACCCTAGGCCAAATCTGAGAGAAGTAAATTAAAAGGAGGGTCCAAAATTTTACAAATTTGGGAAAGATGGTTGCAGCTGCAACACTGTCACAATTGTGATTTCTTCCAAAGAACAAGCAAGCCATCTAGATGAGCTGAAATGCCACTATTACCACAACTCACATTACGGGAATTTGACAAATGGGTTGTTGACTTTGTGGGAACTGTTAGTCCAGTAGGGAAGCACACATGAGCTAGGTATATTATCACTACAATGGATTACCTAACTCGATGGGAAGAAGCTGCGCCTATCAAGGATTGTACTATTGCGACAAAACAACGTTTTTATTCAAAAATATTGTAACAAGGTTCGGGTGCCCACAAATATTGGTTAATGATCAAGGTACACATTCTGTTAATAAATTGATTGAAGAACTAACTGATGAATTTCATATAAAACATAGAAGAAAAATTCCATATCACCCGTAATAAAATGCAGTGGTCGAAGCATTTAACAAGATTCTAGATAATGCACTAACCAAAGTCTGCAATACAAGAAGGGATGACTAGGACCAAAAAATTTCTGTAGTACTATGGGCATATTACACAACTTGTAATAAGTTAACAGGACATACATCGTTCAAGTTAACATATGGATAGGAAGTTGGCACACCTATGGAATATATTGTACCAAGTTTAAGAGTGGCGGTGTTCATAGGAATGCTAGATGTTGACGTTGTCGAAGAAAGATTACTTCAGTTAATCCATTTGGAAGAAGAACGCTTCATTCCAAGATTTCACCAAAATGTAGAGAAACAAAGGCAAAAGGTATGGCATGATAGACACATTAAGAACAAGTAATTTTCATTTGGGGGCCTTGTTCTTATGTATGATAGCAAATTTTTTAAGCACCCAGGAAAGCTGAAGACACATTGGTTAGGACCATATGTGGTTAAGGAAATCATGCATGGAGGAGATGTGAAATTGGAAAAATTAAATGGCATAGAAGTCAAGGGGCTCATCAATGGGATCCAATTGAAGCCTTATTTTGATAACTGCTACTAGGTCACACAAATTGTTTTTGATGATGATACCAAGGACATATATGAGAGGAGAAAAGACTGACTTTCACACGAGGCATGATGAGGGAAGTGTGGCACTAACAACAATGGCGTGTTGGCACTAACAACAATGGCGTGTTTGAAAGGATTATTGAGGTGACAATTTCCAATTATGAAAATCCACAGACACCAAGGAAATTCAAGCAGACATCAAGGGAAGTTGAGGGTCACTTCTGCCATTAGTATCATGATGTCACAATGAAAAGGGGCGGCGTAGCTGGCACCTCCATATAAGAAGTTGGACCAAGGACCCACGTGATGTCTCGTGTTTTCATTATGTTACTCAATGATGGGGCATGTGAATATTTGAAAGACTGATTGCTGTAATGAACCCGCTACTGGTGATCGATACTAGCTAGCATCCATATAATGAAACAACCTATCTAGTTTTCAAAACACAGCATGACCAAAAACTTGTGAAGAGGTATGACTAGTAAGAGTTCCAGTGCTAATGGCATTGGGGGCCATCAAGGAAACTATAATGACTTTTCTAAGTAAGAGAAAAGTTGTTGGATATGTCCCAGGTCAGGAGGGATCCTCTTGGAGAATAAGCTAGTTTCAGGCTTCCATGCAAAAACATCTCCAAACATGTTGGTAAGGATGTCAATGGGGAAACATTCTAATACATGTAAGATAATTACTGTCTTAAAGGAATTGAGAATGAATGATGAAGCAATGGCATGAATTCAAAGACCAGAGGCCATCCCGACGAAGCCTCTGGACAAGACTATGGAATTACTTGCCATAGTGCATAGTATCCAATGCTAGGAATTACCAGTTTGAACGGATGTTGGGACTATGGGGAGAAGAAAAAAAGGACAAATTCATCACCATCATCATGATAAGTCATTGAAAACACAAAAGGTGATGATGAATCCAAACAAAATTATAACTGGCACACTCCGGTGGAAGGAGGTACTACATGTAGAGGATGATAGATCTCACCAGCAATGCAGCAAAGAGAAATACTAACTAGGTGCTGGATTGAGTGACTGTTGTGAGATATGAGGATTACCTGGATGTTGCGTACTCAATCACAGGTAATGCCGAGGAGGATTCTGAAAGGAAGAAGGAAAAACCTATGATGAGTTGGAAGCTGAATCTAGAAGTGATGACAAGGAAAATTGGTGGCACTGATAAGTCCCTCATCCCATGTGTCGTACTCTTCTGAGTGGTAAATGCATCCTATAAGAAGAAAAATGACAGTGGTACTAGGAGAGATAAAGGCTATAGTACATAGAAAACACAAAAGTAACATACAACAAACACAGAAGGGACATACTACAAACAAAGAAGGAACGTACAACAAACATAGAAGGAACATACAACAAACACAGAAGGAACACACATTCAAACAAAGCAACAACAACGCAAGGAAAAGGTCGAGGAATTCCAGGAAGAAGTAGAGAGAGTTACAGACATAATTCAGCATATCCATCAGAATGTGTGCGAAGTAGAGACATCTGTAGAAAGATTCATGCTGAAATATGTCACTTCCGACCTGGTGGAGCACATTCAGAACACAGAGGAAGAAGTGCACATGAAAACAAAGAAGCTGGTGAAAATTGTGGAGGATTTTTAGAACAAAATCAGCATAAGTCTATTTATGGACCAATAGTTCACATGACTTAGGATGAGCCACATGTTAGCCATAGGTGACTGTTGAGGGCCTATTGGGCCTCGGGAAAGTAGGTCATAATTCATGTAGAATTTTTCCTAAATATGGATAAGTGCATAAAGGATAAGAGGAAGGAGCTATGATAGAGGAAACAACATCAAGAGAAAGGGAAGGTTGATGCGACATAAGAAGGAAATAGAAGAAGAAGATAAAGAGAAGGTGCGAGAAGAGGGATATGTGGCATATGAGTAAGCTGCAACAGAAGGATAGAACAAGATACGATATGAAATGGAAGAATATCAGTAGAAGCAGGCGTGCAAATAGTGTAATGGCTAGAAAATGATAGTAAGGAATAACATTGATAAAGCACCTTAAATATTGTGGGTATGAGCTTGGTTGGAGCCTGCAGAAACCACACACGTGAAGGAATCCTTGTAAGTCAGGCCAATAGTGCCTCTCGTTATGTGTTACTAGAATAGGAAAGATAGCATGTTGGATCGTTATATTAAGTCAAATGAGATAGTGATTGAAAAGGAGTCTGTAATGAGTCTTTTAGAGTCTATATCAAGTTGGTATTGAGTTTGTAACAAGCATGTATGTGATACGTATCAAGTCCATAATGGGGCTATAAAAGAAGGAACCCTAGTTGTAGATGGGTTAGCCGATTAGCCGAGGATCTAATATATCATTTGTGTAATTTCTATACTCTTGGAAGGACACTTGATCTAGAATTGAGATAGGTTTTTTTGGTTAATGAGTCTATATCATTGAGTGCATTAGAGTAGGGGTTCTGCAGCTGAGTGTGCAGAAAAGTAGAGAAGGTTGAGTCGATCCAGGATGTGTGTGGATTGCTAGTAGGAGTAGAAGAGAAAGAAAAAGAGAGAAGATCAGAGAGCATGAGAGGGAGGAAAATTCTTTAAAGATATAGGAGAATATCTTGAACATAGTCTGTAGCTTTGTGCGCAGACAAAAGGTACATCTATTTTCTCATGCCTGATGAAGAGCACCTTGTGGTTTTCGCCCTGATGAGTTTCCACATTACATGCTGTGTATATGTGTGAATGTTGAAGTACCTTAGATATATGTGTGAATGTTTTGTACAACAACTAATCGATTATTTTTTTACAATTGGATAAATGTATGATTACCGCATTATATTAATGAATGTGATGATGTTGTATGTTCACTGTTTATTTACTTAAGTTGAATAAAGAAGGGTTGGATCACAACTTAGTGTTGATGTACTATGTATATGCGTAATCCACCTTCCTGGTATTCGTTGGAAACTGTGGCGCAGATCCAAGGTATTAAAACACCCTCCCACACAAACTGCAAAAACGTGGTTCTGGAAGTTACCCAAGAAACTGAGATATCTCGGGTGAGATTGCATCTATGTCGCAGGTGCTGCCGGCTGAGCTTCGCTCAATCGGGACGATATCTTGGTCCTTTTTGTGCTGAGCAGAAGGGACTGAACCTGGGTCCAGAGACACCGAGAGGGAAGAAAGCCAGCATAAATGTATTAAAAGTAGCTCCATAAATTTCAATTTTAAAGTTACGAAGATAAAAAAATTACATATATTTAAAAAGCCACAAAAGTTAAAAAAAACCATTATACCTTTTGTGTTATTTGTTTCAACACTAAAAGATAAATATGTAACCAACTAAGAGCTACAAGTTGAGAAAGAGGTCTTGTTTTAAGAGAACACACATTTTTTCCTAAAGTAATTTGACACATGCATTCATAGTGTAATACCCCGATGTATTAAGCCATAAACATATTAATAATTATTTGTGTGGCACTAGTTGCAAGAACAATGGTCTTTAAGGATCGGGACACTATTATGTAATTAATAAAATTATTCAATCAACATGGAAAAAAAATGAGAATGGGGAGACATGTATTCCAATAGGTGAGAGGGAACGATGACTAGGTGGTCTAGAATGATGTTGATCACCAAATATTAGTTGTTGGACCCTTTCTTGATTATTTGGATCTTGGAGTTACTAATGAACCTTACTCATTGTTAGATAGGACTCACATGACAAATGCACCCCTCTTAGAGATTTCATGGGTCCCACTTGGTGTATGCACCCTCCTTGAATGAAATATGCTCTTTTGTGGGGACCCACTTGAAATAGAGAACCCTCTTCCTACCTACTAGGAGGTGTAAGCTAGATTTTAGCTCTCTCAACCTAGAATTTAGCCTCCATCTCCACAAGTGCACCCTACTCCTCTATTCATGGAGATGCTTCCTATTTTTTGTGCTTATAGGTTAATTATGATCCTATTGGACCTAATCTCTTACCTCACATGACTAACCTTCCCTCCTTGATATATTATTGGCCTCCACTCCTTGATTTGTGGTAACCCCTCATTATGGTGTTATTTTAGGTAAATTAATCTCCTCCTTTTATCCTCCACTTCATGAATTCGATTTAGTGAGCCTAACCACACTCTATCTCTCTCTCTAACCAATTCAAGTTTGTGATGTCCCTGAACCTTGAGATAAGGCCAAAGGTGCTAAAATTAATACTAACTTAAGTTTAAGAACACTGGATATAGATAAATTACTTATGACTAACCATTCACCCAAATAAATTAAATCTTTTAATTCTAGAAATTGAATTATACCTAAAGTTTGTGACACTTATTTATTTAATTATGCCACTTAATTAAATAATTAATTGTGACACTCAATTAATAATTTGCAAAGACAAAGATAAAGGTCGTAATTGAAACAAGAACATCAATAAAACATGATAAACATCATATTCGATGTGAATATCTAATTTATGTATTTTTGGTTTGTTTGATAGCATAGTTTATAAATAACCAAGTATGGATGTCATTGATTATTTGCAAATTAATCTATTTTTTTGGTGTTGTTATGTGTGTGCTGTTAGTGAGCATAAAAAGTAAGGAAAGCCACATATCATGGAACATCCATAGGATAAAATATACAGCCACACTGAAACCATAGAAAACAAAGAACATCGCTGCAACTACAACCCTCAAAATCGGCTATTGATGGTTGTCCCCTACAGTCATCACTCACTAATAAAAATCAGATCGTATGGATGCCACCCTCCAACCATCGATTTATTTTACATACAAAATACATCTCTCATCCTCATATCTGCAACTAAGAACAAATATGCAAACAGATGATTTAAAATCAAATGACAGGTGCGCTCATCTTGGCACTAGAAAGCTATCGGACCAAAATAAACATATCTTGGTCATCTTGAAATCTTTTTCAATGAAACGAAAGGTGTTGTTCATTGGAAGCACTGGTATGAATGCAATGGAACATGTCTTGCAACACAAAAATGAGTATAGATGGTAGAACCAGATCATATGGTTGCACCCCTCTCAATAAAATAGAGAAATTTACAATTTCTGGTTAAGAAGAAGAAGAATAGAAAGAAGGTTATGAGAATGTACAAAATAAATTACATATTATATGAGATTCATCCTTCCTCCATCCAGATCCTAAAACTCAATACATGAACACTCAAACAACCAATCAGCCATTATTGCACATATATCAAACAAAATAATGTAATGAAAACATAACATAAGAGAAATACTTATCTCAAAATATGGGCAATTGGCTGCAGCAGGACAACTTTCCTCCTAGCCGTAGACACTGTCAAGCCTTCCTCGCTTGAAAAGGTTAGCCTTGAGCTGAGACCATGGATCTATAGGCAGACACTATCTTAGTCTCACTACTCTCGAAACTACCTCTTCTGAGAGACACAATGCTTCCCACGCGTACTTTCTTTTCCGTGTCCATTTCATATGGGATGTGACCTAGCTCACCATTCCCATTTTCTGGATTTTTGTGTGAGAACTTGGACTAGTAGAGTGATATAATGGAATAAATGGGAACCAAATAGACTCACTATAAGTCTCAACACACTCTCAATAATATCAACATTCCCAACACGGTTAGATAGCATAAATCACATGGTCCAAAGCTCAATATTAACTTCAAGAAGGAGATGGTATATGAATTTATAACATAAGGAGGACAACTCTAACCCAAAGGGATCAACCCAAATTAGAGAGAGGTAAGGTTTAAGCTTCATCATGGAGAATTAACTTGAATTAGCGTAGTGGTGGCTTAGTGAAAAGATTTCCTTTGTTGAATTAGCACCATGAGGAGGAGTTACCCAAAAACTAAGGATTGGAGCCATGAAGAGCACATGGAGGCACACTATTATATGAAGGGGGTTAAAAAACACTATTGTTTAGCCAAACCTCCAAGGCCGCGCACATTAAGGGAAAGAACTTTCATCAAGAACCAAAAGCTGGTGGTGTCCTTGCTCTAAGTACCCGAGGAGGGGAGAGTTGCTTATTACGAGCTGCGTTCTTAATCCTGGTTGACAGAGGACTGTACTGGTTGATAGGTAGGGATAAGTCCGAGGAAAAGTGGGGAACTTTTTTGGTTTTTTTCCGAATCGTAACATTCTCAAAATGAATGGATTCAAGGGGAAGGACCGATGGAGAAAGGGGTGTTTTGGCAGAGAATATGTCCAGAGAGACTTGTAAGGTAGGGTCAGCAAAGGAGGGTGAAGTAACCGGGCTTCGAGGAGGGGAAGCTACTTGACGAAGACCCGGGAGGGGAGGAAAATCGGAGTCTGAGAACAAGTATGGCAACCGAAATGAAGGAGGAGGGGAAGAGGGCAGCTTAGATGGAAGAGGTGACCCTGGGCATGGAAGATCCACCATGTGAACAGGAACAGGAGACAAGGAAAGAGAAGGGTCAGAAAACATAAAAAAAAATAACAAAAAGCAAAACAAAACATCTAAATTCAAATATAATTCATAATCAATTAAAAATAATTCAAAATTTTGGAAAAAACATAAAATGAAGAATTTAATTTAATTTTAAAGGAACTGTAAATATTTCATAGATGTTAATACTAGCACAACCACCAACACCTACAATTTTGAGGGTTCGAGACTTTAGCTCGCTGGCTTGGCATGAACGGTGTGAGGCCCAAGCAGCTATTATCCATCTCAAGCATTGATTTCTCAAAATAACTATAAAACTTTCTTAACACTTCAGTGTTAAAAGTTCAATCTCTTACCAGAATTATAAGTATTCACTATTTTTTTACTAATTCAAATAATTATTTTTTTATAAAAAAGAGCGATAATTTATTTAATATATCTTTTTAAAATGTGTTTTTAACTTTTGTAAATGAAATTTTAACTATTTGATCATGAAATAATTGGTGAATATATCATTTTTCACATTGAAATTAATTAAAATTATTATTAATTTTTATAATTTGATATTTATTTTTATATGTTATTTGAATTTTTTAATGATAATAATGATGATTAATGTTCACTTAAACCAACTTTGGCCTATGGACTTTAAGAAGGATAATACTTGCTTACTTTAAAATCTTGGGAGAACACTTGGTTTGCTTTAAAATCTTGATTTTGTGTTGAAAAAGCTTGCAAGAAGCTTTCCAAGATCAGTATAGTTTTGGCAAGTTAGGAGGTTATAAAGGTTTGTATTGTAACAAATACTATGAAACTCAGATCTAATGTGGGTGTAAGCAAGGCACTCATTTTCATCCTGGACGTTCATAAACTCACACATATGGCAAACCCTTTCCACCCATGGATTTTTAGGAATAGACCAACACCTTGTTTCACTATGGAGTTCATGAAAGTTCGTTCTAATCTTAGCTATATTAATTTTTTTATGTGATCTAGTTACTACCGA
Organism: Pseudotsuga menziesii; assembly: GCA_001517045.1. Lineage (NCBI taxonomy): Eukaryota > Viridiplantae > Streptophyta > Pinopsida > Pinales > Pinaceae > Pseudotsuga > Pseudotsuga menziesii. The sequence goes on along the minus strand of LPNX010522643.1, from coordinate 2,826 downwards.
GAGATAGCTCTGATCTCCCAAGTTAGGATTAATGACCTCTTTATAGTATCTTAATTTTATCTTAACAGCTAAATTTTCCTCACACCAAAATTTATCTTTAAACTTAAATGTAATAATATTTTTGACATTATTAATGTTCTTCAAAATGTCTTCTTCATCAATGCCTCAATGGTTTAATCAAGTCATGGTACAACACAACGTGAGATATAGTTAGTTTTGACTTAAGTTTAAAACATCATTATTAACTCTTCAAATTATTAAGCTATCATTTATTAAACAACCTTTTTTTTTATAAAGTAGATTGTTCAATCATGCATGAGTCCAATACAAAATTAGGATTAAGATTTAGAAAACATTTTCTTACAAACTGGTTAGTCACATACCCCGAAGTGATTGATCCAACATTTCACATATAAAAAAAATGTTTTATTTTACTAACATATTTACAAAACAATTATTATAATTATTAAGTGGACAAGCAAAATGCTTTATTTTGACCGGGTGTTTATTACTAAAAGTCACCATGGCCTAATCAAGACTGGAGTTCTTCCAATGAAAAAAAAACAAAATGCTCAATTTGACAACACTATTAAAATATCAAAACTGAAAAAAACGTAGATGTCGTAGACGCCACGAACCTATCGCAGTCTGGTTAGATACACATCTTACACCCTCACATTGACAACACTAAGAAAATGTCATAATGTTCAATAATATACATCTATCCATTATCAAGAATGTTTGATCAAGAATCTATCCATTATCACAATGTTTTCCTATTTATTCAAATGCTATAGAGTATAATCCTCAAACTATTTATAGAATTCATCTTAAAATTATCAAATTTTTATGTGTATGGAGCAGTATTTATAACAAGAAATGTTTTATTTTATAGTAATTGAATGTGTGTGGAACATACAACTCTGCTTGATGAATATTATAGAACAACATAACCATTAAATAATTTAGAAGTTTGAAATCATCCTCCTTGAACATTGTAATTCAACATAATCAATAATTTAAAAATATCATATATGTGCAACACCCTCGATTCAATTAAGGCGCAATGTGACATTACCATTAATAAAATACTTAACTAGAGTCGTTAAGACCTGAAACTCATAAGCCATTCTCAAGTATTGTACTCAACCATGGTATATCACAAGCAGTGAAAGTCAACGAAAGTCAATGTGACCTAACCCTTGAGGAATGCATACTACAACATAGCTCTTGTGAAATGTCGCAATGCTACGTAATCATTTAGGAATGTTGTAATGCTACATAATCTCATCAATTTAATTCCCACTTTTTCTATTTGAATAGTTTGATTAAGAATTTATCCATTATCACAATATGTTCCTATGTATTCAAATAATACAATACAGTACTCAAACTATTTATAGCATTCATCTTAAAATTTGATCGTAGTTCGATGTGTATGGAGATTTGTTTATAACAATTACAATTGTATGGGAAATTTTGTATTTATAATAATTATTATGTTTTAATATTGTGATTCAGAATGTATCCATTATCATAATATTTTCTTATGTATTCAAATACTATGGAGTACAATCCTTGAACTAATTATAGCATTATTCTAAAATATTATCACAATTCAATGTGTTCGGAGCATTATTTATAACAATTACAAGTGTATGAGAAATTTTTTATTTATAATAATTGAATGTATATGGAATAAAAAAATATGATTAAGAAGCATCATATAACAACATTATCCTTGAATAATGTAGTAGTCGGAAATTATCATCCTTAAATATTGTACTTCAACATAAGTAATACTTAAAAAATCAAGCACGCATACACCCTCAATTCAATGAAGGTCGCAATGTGATAGTATTACTGACATAAATACTTAACCAAATTCAAAGGAACCTAAACTTGATCAACCATTCTCAAATATTGTAGCCAACCATGGTAAAACACAACCAACGAAATCCAGCTACACTCAATGCAACAGAAACCTTAAGGAATGTATACTACAGCATAACCCTTGAGGAAAGTCACAATGTTACACAATCATTTAGGAATGTCAAAATCCAATATGGCCTTTGATGAATGACCCAACGTGACATAACACTTGAACAAGTCATAAGGTACATAATATTAATTTCACTATGACATAGAACGCTCAATGAATGTTAACCAAGGTCATTCATGGCCATAATTTTCAACCACAATCCACCATGCAACATCACGCTTAAGGACTGTTGCAATGCTACATAATGATTTATGAATGTCAAAATCCAATATAACCATTGAAGAATGAATTAAATCGAGATAACACTATAAATATAAATTACTTAAATTGAGATAACACTTTAAATAATCAACTTAACCCATGGATAGGATCGACCATGGCCATTAGTTTTAGCAACATTACACTCACACTCAAACATAATAAAACATGGATGTCGCAATGTGACATACAACGTTCGTGCATACATCATAATCAAGTATAACATGTTTGAAATTCATAACTTAGTTAACGATAATGTCACAACATAAGGGAAGTAGGAGATGGAGGGGTGATTGTTGAACCCAAAGGAAATACAAGGGATCAACATGCATGGGGCCTCAAAGTAACAACCTATAACATAATTGAAGCACTCACCATTTATTAAGGAATTATGATTATTTCTCACCTAAGGACTCAAGAGATCATAATCTTAGGAGACACATCGACTATAATCTAATCCTTGATATTCAATCCCTTAAGGATAAATGTCAATATTTATTAGATATTAGAAACAATAAAGAAAATGCTAGCTAGACTAGATTTGTATCAATTGTTTCAGTTGCTCA
>LPNX010522601.1:0-17522 GCA_001517045.1 Pseudotsuga menziesii | reverse complement strand
AACTAGAATTTAATTTAAAATTCAAATAATTTGAATTCTATCCCTACAGTTAATATTTATGATAAGGGAAATTAAAATGACAAACAAGCAATGATACAAAAATTGAATCTCAGAACTATACTCTAGACAGATAAGGGTGAATATTCAACAAGACATTCTTGTTCTTGATTCTGTAATAATGAATTCTTGTAGAAGATAATGTTGTCTTTGTACCTATGGAAGTTGTTGACGGAAGAATTAGTTTTCCAGGAATACTTGATTCAACAGTACTTGTGCCATAAATGACAGATTCTGTGATTTCTCCTTCAGCCGTTGAAGGGAATACACAAGATTCTTACATTTCAACCCCAAATTACTTGAATAAATTCAAATTTGAACTTGAACCTGCATTTTTCACTTTGAAAAATCAATTACAAGAATACTCCTCTCCTTGGTTGTTGACGATTGCAGAGATAATTTCCAGTTTCTTTGAGGACCAGAATCCTTATCATGATAAACAATTGAACATTCTGTTGACGAAGGAGTATCCACTGTTTCAGCAAGATTGTGAGTCCCTGATTTTTTTAATTGGGTGAACCCCTTAGATTGAGTACAAGAGAGGGTCAAAGTTCAAACACCTTTACAATATCAGCTTTTTCATTTGACGACTTATGGCTAAGAAACTCTGCATATTTTGTTGGATAAGATTTAAATTCATTGTTTTAACATAAACAGTTTAATTTTTGCATTCAAAGGGGCTGCAACCAAGCTGGACATCGAGACAATACAAAGCTCCTCTCCTTGGTTGTTGACGATTGCAGAGATAATTTCCAGTTTCTTTGAGGACCAGAATCCTTATCATGATAAACAATTGAACATTCTGTTGACGAAGGAGTATCCACTGTTTCAGCAAGAATGTGAGTCCCTATTTTTTTTAATTGGGTGAACCCCTTAGATCGAGTACAAGAGAGGGTCAAAGTTCAAACACCTTTACAATATCAGCTTCTTCATTTGACGACTTATGGCTAAGAAACTCTGCATATTTTGTTGGATAAGATTTAAAGTCATTGTTTTAACATAAACAGTTTAATTTTTGCATTAAAAGGGGCTGCAACCAAGCTGGACATTGAGACAATACAAAGTTGACCATGTTCAGGTCCAAAAAACATATGCTCTGATCTAAGTCCTAATAGCAGAATATAGCCTATAGTGTTCTGTAGCATTTCTTACAACACCAAACAAAGGAGTACCACTAGAGTAACCTCTAAAAAGGACTCCTAGAAATAAGACAAATTTACAGTACATTGATGATTATAAAGTTAAGAAAGCATATATGCTCATGGCATCATCCTAGGTATGATTGGAGGGATCAGATTCATGCTTGTCTACTTTCATGTCATCCTGCAGCTGATAAAATATTTTTGTCTTCCTTGAAATCCACAGGGAAAGAGCCCACTGAAATATTCACATTTGGAGCTGAGGAGAAAGAACCGTTACTAAGTGTTATGACCATGGCTTTCAATGTTGCACATTCCTCCTCTAAGTCCTAAGTTTGCCTCTTCTATTGAACCAAGATATCCATTATGACTGCATTCTATGAGACCTTCTCTTGTTCTAATTCACGGGATTTGGTTGATGGAGAAAATTGAGGTTCTGTTCCCAGTGATAAGATCCTCTTGGCGTCGTAAAAACCTGTGAATTTCTTGTATGTCTATCTGAAAAGAGAGGGAATTATGACTGTCCATATTGCTCAGCAGAAATGAATTTTAATTCCTCTTAAAGACACTCACTCTATCCCTATACACCAAAAGAAAACTAAATTCTCTACAACCAAGGAGTTGAGAAGGCTTTACCCTCAAATGCAACACTGATGTACCCAGAATGTTGAACATACACCAAGCATGGAACTCGCAAACTTGAAATTTTGCAGGTGCAGAGACAAGATTCCTTGTCCCATCTTCCTTTACCCAAAGACACAGGTGAACATGTTTAGTGACTACAACTGATGTTTTTTGGCCCAGGAAAACCCATAAGTGTTCACTAGGGTGGTAAGTCATGGAATTCTACCCAGGGTACGCCCTAAGTGAATAGACGTGGAGGCTATCCCTATTAACTATGCAATCTCACAAATCTTATGACTACTGCCAATTCCATATTGAGTGCAATAACTGTAGGCTTCATAAACTACTTTCTCTGCGTAGACTGCTAACCCAGGACTGAGTCTGCAAACCTAGAAACATCCCTCCTTTGTTTCCTTCTTCAACTCACTGATGTGAGAATTAAAGGAGGGTACAATGGTGGCGATGAATGAATGTGGATTTAGTTAGTCTGCAACTTGAGCCTGGGAGGAATTAATGGCCATAATTTTATACCCCAGCTTCCTTTTTGTGTTCAATTGACAGAGGAGACCAAACATTTGGTTGAAAATTAGTGGTCAGCCTGGGTTTTTTGTGATTGCTCCAGACCCTTTTGCAATTGGCCATTGTGGCTCTCTCCCACTGGGGTGGACGATGTCTGGTTTTAAAAAGAGTGATTTTTATTCAGTATTTGGTCTTTGGTTCTCAAGTACATGGTATTAAGTGAGTGGTATTTGGCCTGCTTCGACAGAATTTGAGCCTTCCTTCCACTTTCCCCAATGCTTTCCACCAAAAACCAAATTCTTGATCCCTACGTAACTGTCACAAGCGAAACCAAGGGAAATCAACAAATGTTATTCAATTAGTGTTCCAACACAGCCCTGTACACTCAGAAAGGAAACAACCATGTGATAGCATTATTAGGCACAGATTCTGTGATCTTACCTACACTTCACAAGTATATATATTTCTCCACTGTAATTACATTTCCTACCCTTTTATGGAGAAAAAGATTGGCTTCAATAGTATGCTTTAGGCTAAAATCTATATGCGAACCAAGATATTTTTTAACACAAAAAGTGCAGGTACCAAGGGTAAACAAAAATACAGAGAAGGAAAACAATAGTAATATGCAGGAATTACTGAGACCACAAGGTCAGAATGACTCAAAGCCAAGTTACCTGTACAAGATTTGTAACAGGGAATCTTGGATATTAGATATGAGTAGTTTAAAACAGAAAATGGACCTTAAAGTTTAAACATCTACTATATGGAATTCCCTATGCTTCATTCTGGTAACCACAAATCCTCTTGTGCAATTGATAGGATTGAGGTTGAAAAGCTAGGATAAAATCCCACTTGAAGGCAGCCTTGAGACAGTTTTCTGATATGTTTAGCTCATGTGTATCTACAGAGTATGATTAATGGATGAGCCAAACAAACATACAAACATTGAACTATATGTTGAGATTTAAAAAAGAGAAGGATCGAACTCTAAATACTATAATAAACAAAAGAGGAAACATCACTAAGGAAACACAGCATAAAACCCATAACAAGTGTGTTAGTGCTGAACCATGAGTATCCTAGAGAGAGAAGATCACAACCATAACAACAAAGAATAAAAGAGAGCACAATATGTAAAGGTGCCCATAGGCTAATTATGTGAATAAAGAACAAAATAAAGAAAATGATCATTTTATGTGAAACAGAAATAAGAGTACTACTTTCCCCAAGAGGAGTTATGGGCCCACACAATTAATCCTTATTCACTAGGTTGGATTTGTTACCCCATATTTTGTAGGGGTGACCAAATGATTCTTGCACTTGTGATTTTTATCACAAATAGTAGTTCCACAAAGGAGAGTGATGGATGTTTGCATCAGATACACTTCTAGCATCATTCAACTGACAGATCAGGATGACTTAATTTGATGGAGTTGGTGTCAGATGTGCTCCAGTGCTATGCCATGTGCCTTCTCCATATGACTGATGATTTTTGTCTATTTTGGAATCTGGATCATGATTTTGGTAGTCGATGGTGTTACTCTGTAATGGCTCAGAGTCATTGAGGCTCATTGGACTATACATATTAAGGAGACTGATATAAAAATAGATTTTCTCTGTCAAGGATTTATGATATAATTAAGGAAGAAGGAAGAGATACTTGACACTGTGCAAAAGAATATTCAAGCTTAACTTGATACCACTTCCTCCCATGCACTGTTGGCTACTCGTAAGCAGTTTTCCCAAGTAGGATTTGGTTCCAAAATGCTTTGTCAAATGGGATAATACAACATAACAAGGAATCGTTTCTCCTATTGAGCCTGAAATGAGACCAAATAAAACAGCCCTTGAATATGTTGAGACTTCACGGCAACATGGAAGACACCTTTCTAGTTTTACCATTGATTTGCATGGACCGTATCACACACCATCAGCTGAGTTTTTCATTGATGATAAACTAGAGCTGGGTGATTGCATATTCTTCCCCACTCATACATACTATGATATCCCTTTTTTGTTCATATTATTCTTTGGATTTTGCATTTGTTTTCTTTTTTGGATTTTGCATTTGTCTGCTCTTTATGATGTGCTGTGCGTGCAAGTCCAGTCTCCTCTGCATGTTCCTTTTTTATTTTTTGCAAGAAAAATACGATTTATCCTAGTTCCCTTCCATTAGAAATGGGAGAATGAATATCCAAGATTGAAATTGATATAGAGCTAGAGTTCAAGCATTTCTTTCTCATAATAACAAGAAAGACTACTGACCAAATGACAAGAGAAGGAAACGAGGACTTGTCTGTCCTTTGAATTGCCTTTGGTCTTGTGATCGTAGGGACTGTCGTATTCTCCAGGGGTGGATGTAGGATGCATATCCAAGTGAGGATGCTTCTTAAATAATTATTTCCACTGCTTCATCCACATAAAATTATCCAGTTCAACCTTCTCCACCGATGCCTGGAGGAAGTCCATTGAAAGCTGCACTTGGGCCTGAGTTGACATGACATCAGCAGCAATTTATACTCTTTCCTCTTTAACATAGGCCTCCTTCAGCATTATTTCCTTTCCCCATAATTATATAATCTTCCTCATTTCTCCCAACTCCAGTTGTTCTCTCCTTTTCCATTTGAATTAATTCTAGCTAGTGCTGAGTGAACATCCTTCTCTTACTCAGTCACTGAAGGTAAATATTTCTTCTTGCCTGGGAGTTGTTTGCATCCTTCCACTCTGATTTGCTGCTTTTTTCCTTTCTGCTGCTCTCAGTCAGGCTGGCTGTTTTCTTGTACCATTGCTGGGCTTCCAATGGTACAGAGCTAGGCACCCTGTCTAACCCTGTTTGGTGTAACTCCAACATCAAGCATGGTGACTTTTTGGATACGCTTGACATTGGTTTCTAATTTGGGCATACTCTTATCTTTTGGGGTGGCTGGTCATCCATTCTGCTTTTTAGAGAGAATTGAGCCCAAACAGAGATTCAGAGCCAAAACAGAGTAAATGAGGATGTTAAGAATGATTTCTAAGTCCATTGTGCCACCCATTTCATTCCTCCCTGGCTTATTTATGGTCGTATATTGTAAGTTGGTGCTGCTGTCCATTGTCTATAATTAGGGGAATATTTTTGTTGATATACCATTGGCTTTATTTTTCCTAAGTTCTTGTCAAGTTTATTAATCAATGGGTTCTTCAATCAATTCACAAGGTTCTAAGTTTTCCTTGGTGATTGATGATCTCTTTCCATCCAGACTCTTCTTTAATCATTGGAGTTTTGATTACCACTAGATTTGAGTTTTTCAACTCAAGAGCTTGGTTGGAATCTGGACAGCCAGCTGCCAATTTGCCAATCAGTTTTGGCTGATCTTCTCACATGGAAAAATTTAGCGAGTTCAAATGCTAAGGCAGCTTCCTTTAACCAATTCAATTATTTTTATATTTTCCAATCCATTTCATACTTTTTATTCATTACGTTGATGATTTCTGAGTCTTCCTCTGTTATTATATTCCTTATGCTAAGTGCTAAACATAGCTACATAATTGTACTCCTCCAATCAAGGCTTTACCTTTCACCTGGTTGTTCAAATCTTTCCAAGTGTTCTCCATATATATTGCTATTATATTGCCTTAATGAACTCTTGATGCTCGCCTGTTTCTTGTCATCCCTGGGTTACCCTTTTCCGCCCCATCCAAATTGAGCTTAATTTGGTCTTCCTTAGGAGGGTTCCAAACTTACTCTTGAGAAGTTGTCAGCTGTCTTTTATCGGAACCTGTGCATGCTTTTCTACCAGCCACTTCTTGTCATTTTTTACCTCCAACATCATCTGATAGGTTACTTCTAAGTTGATGACTAGCAAAGAAGTAGATTATTGAGGACTGCAGTCTAAGTTATTAATGCTATAACCTGTTCCCATTTTATTAAATATTATATTCACAAGTCAGGTGCTATTCAAATACAGGTGCTATTTTAAAATGGCAAAAGCAATAGAAGACACATTACAACACATGAAGAAGGTTACATCCAACAATTATTTGAGCGTATCTCACAGCTCTTTTAAGTGGAATGTGATGCTTCAGGCACCAGCAGAGGGGATGTGCTCATGCAAAATCAACATCTTGTTTCTTTGAAAGAAAAAAATTTGATTGGTAATGATGAATCTATGATAAAGAGAAGTTGGCCAACATATGATATAGAAAAGTTCAAACAATATTTGTTCAGGTGGCACTTCATTTATCTAAAGCTCCAAATATACCAGCAAAATTTGAAGTATTCTTATACCAAAGAAATCACCAAGATGGACAAGACGTCTGCTATAAAATATGTGGTTACAATTCACATGCCCAATTGATTCCATGTACCTAACAGTTCACATGCCCAATTGATGCCATGTACCTAACAGTTCACATGCCCATAGTAAAGTGTGTAAAAATATCGATAAGAGCATGGTCCAGAGAATGCAAATTTAAGGTTGGGGTTTTCATTAGCCCAACCTACCATTTCACAAGAAATTTAGGGTTTTTAAGCACTCCCACCAAAGCCAGATTTACACATTATTCAAAAAAAAATTCAAGCATTCCTTCAAGCAATTAGCATGCATTCTCTACAAAGCTTACCTAATTAATTGATATTGATCTGAATCTAAATCAATCGGTTCTGATCTCAAAATTCTGAGATGAATGTTCAAAAATTTTCCAAAATCAAAGTAGCCCTCGCAGGCTTAGTGTTGCTATCATTTGTTTTTTCCACGTGGAGTGTCAGATACTGTTGAGTCTTGTAGAAGCCTTCTGCAGCTAACCCTAACCACCTGTAGCAGCCCACTGTAGCTACTCGTGACCACCAAGTCTATTGATGCTGTTGTAGGTGACCTGCTAACTACTGTAGTTGCAATTGTGACCATCAACGAGGGTTGTAGCAGACTGCTACTGCTACCCGTGACCACTAGCAGAGTTGTAACAAACTGTTGTTGCTACCTGTGACCACTAGATTTGTTGATGTTGTTGTAGGTGACCTGCTAACTGTTGTTGCTGCCAATAGTGACCATCAACGAGGGTTGTAGCAGACTGTTGTTGCTACCCGTGACCACTAGCAGGGTTGTAACAAACCGTTACTGCTACCTGTGACCACTAGCAGGGTGTTACTGCTCAATTAGGACACCAACGAGGGTGTTGTTGCTTAATTAGGTCACCACCAAGGGTGTTTTTTCAGCCCTAGTCTCCACGTAACCCTGTTATATTTTGTTGTTGCTTCCCAAGACCACCACCGCCTGTTGTACATCGCTGCTGCTTCCTGTGGGCTGTGAGCAGCCCTAGCAACCACCGTGACTATTGTGTGCACCTGTTGGAGCCCTAACAAAGATCGAGGACCTAACAGTGCTTAGGTGCATAGAGGGTGACCTTAGCAGGTCACCCGTGAGCTATAGAATCCCCAACAAGAGCTAGTGTGCAGAGTAGATCAGCCCTAGCAAGGCTTGAGGGTGTTGCAACATACCCTAGTTTGGTTAGGGTCACATGAAATGTACCAACGAGAAGAAGGAAAGAGTTTTAGTGTTGTCGTGAGCTTGTTGACTGCCAACAGGCTTCACACTAAGACCTGTTGTAGCCCTAGACCACCATCGAGGGTTATTACAGCTGCTACGTATAACGGTAACCACCATAGTGACTGTAGTGTGACAAGAGAAACCAAGAAAGCATAAATGTTGCCACTGTTGAAGAAAAACAACACCAGCCACCAAAATTATCTCTATCAACCTCAAGCAGGGAGTAGAGGAGCAGTCAAGTGTTGAAGTGTTGTGTCTATGAGATGCATTGCAAATGTCCTTTATTTATGGTCCATCAACATTTAAGTTAGTTCCACATAATTAGGAGTTGACATTAGGGTTTAACTTCTTTTTCATCTTTGACCCTTTGACTTTAATCTTTTTTGGTACAAAGGTCTTTTTGGTGTTTTGACTTGTGCCACTTGGTCCTTCTCTTGGTGGTCTCATAGACCAAGGCTAGGGTTAAATGGTCCTCCAAGTATTTTTGTGGTCATAACAAGTTGTCTCAAGGGTCCCTGTGGTTCATTCATTCCAACTCAAAGTACATCTTCGTAAATAAGGAGAATTACTAAATGCTTTATCTTGATCTCCTCATGCCACCAAGATCAGGTGCTAGGTTTCTCAACCAGGGGTATCTAGTCCCTGGAGAAGGTCTCATAGCCCATAGATTAAGGAGAGGAGTGCATGACTTGCCTAGACCTGGTCTAGGTCTTATGGTGATGACCTAGTAACTAACCAAGTGCCTCATCCCCAGGCTGCATCAAATGGCTCAATGTCAAATACTTGGTAACTGACCAAGTGCCTCCATTCTCCTGGAGAATATCCCTTAGCCCCAGGCTAAGATCCTAGTCCCAAACTAGGTTAAATTCCTGGTTGTTGAATGTTAGCATTAGCATGAATTCTTAAAATTTTGCAGACTGTAAGATAACAAAAGACAAGTGTAGTAGAAACATCAACAACATCACACACATTGAACATGGTAGTTTTTCACGAGTAATGATTTAAAGGACAAAAACCCCCAAAAAGCATCAGTAATTCATCTCTTAAATGAGATGACTGAGTTTCTCAATAATTCTGAAACCCTAATGGGTTTGTACCACAGATAAAAAATCTATGAAAATGTATTTCATACAAAAATCAGATTAGGGCTTTCTGTCCTAATTCTTCTAGCTGCCCAAAACTTCCAGAATGGCTACCCGGAATTTATTCTGCCTGCCCGAATCTACCTAGACTGAGATTGAACTTGCCCGAGATCCATGTGTGATCCCTTTCAACCTGTCTGTGATCCCAGTCAGCCTGCTTCAATAGCCTGCTACTGCCCGGAACTCTCTGTCTACTTCCCAATCCCTCTTTTCGAGCCCTGTCTTCCTACCCGGAGGTATGTCTACCCTGCATGAATCCCTGTCAGCTTGCCCGAAGTTGCTATTTTTCCTACCCAGACCCTATCTTCCCTGCTCGAGCTCTGCTACTTTCCCAAAACCCTACCCGAGCATCACTGCTACCTGTCAGAAGTCTATAGCAGGCAGACTGTGGCTGCCCGAGGGTGGTAGCAGCCTACCCGAGGGTGGTAGCAGTTGCCCAAGGGTGTTGGTAGCATGCCTAAGCCCTGCTAAGGCTTGTTGTGAGTGATGAAGGGCAGAGGGAGGTGCCTGGACAGGAGATCTGGCCTGCTTGTGAATAGACCGAGACTGCCCGTGAGGGAAGAAGGTTGCCCATGAGAATTCTGAAGGTGATGTGAGGGTTTAGAAGAAACATTAGCTCATGAAAAGAGAGAAGGTGTTGCTTCTATTGTTCATCAATGGTGAAACCCTAGTTTAGGATTAGACTGTAAAATAGTGGGTGCCCTAGCTAGAATCCTCCATGCTAGGGCATAACCACAAAATATGTCCTCCACAATGTGAGTAAAAATCTTCCTTGAGTAGTTGTAGGATCATGAGCAAGTGTGTGTAACAAAATGAAATGGATTGATCTTCTTTTATATCCTTTGAATCACTTGTAAGTGGACCAAAACTTAAAAGAACAAAATAATATTATTTTATCTTTTTTACTTTTACCTTTAGTGGTACTAAAGGTATTTTTGCACTTTCACTTTGACTCCTTAGTGGTACTAAGGGTCCTTATGTATTTTTTACTTTTACTTTAGCCTTCTTCAAGTGCCCTGTGCTCAAAACAAGTGGTCAAGGTGGTCCTTCATCCCCACTCGAAGTACGTCATCATAAACAGAGAGAATTACTAATGCTTTTATCTCACACTCTATGTGACACCAAGATCGGGTACTAGGTGTCTTAACCAAGGGTAGCTAAGACTTGGAGAAGATCACAAAACCCACAGATCGAGGGTCAAAGTGTCTCACATGCCCAGACTCGGTCTGGGGCTTATATTTATATCCTCGTAACAGACTAGGTGCATCAGCCATAAGCTGCATAATTTGACCCAAGGTCAAATACTTGGTAACAGACCAAGCGCCTCCATTCTCCCAAATAATGGCCCTCAGCCTTAAGCTGAGTCCCCCAGTGCTATACTGGGTCATCTTTTTGTTAATTGACCAGGTGCCTCCATTCAAAGAATGGCCACTCAGTTCTAGGTTGAGTCGCCTAGTGCTGGACTGGTTCCACATCTTGGTCCCTAACCAGATGTCTTCATTCAACAGAATGGTAACACAACTCTAGGCTGAGTCCCCCAGCACTAGACTGGTTCCACATCTTGGTCCCTGACCAGATGTCTCCATTCAACAGAATGGATACTCAACTCAAGGTTGAGTCCCCCAGTGCTGGACTGGTTCCATATCCTGGTCCTTGACCAGATGTCCCCGTTCTCTTAAGAGAATAGCTCTCGATGTTGCTCAGGAAAAATCAACACTAGTAGCTAACCAGGTGCCTCCATTCAATGAATGGCACCCAAATCTAGGTTGAGACCTCAAATCCCAGACTCGGTCAAATTCCTGGTAATTGACTAGGTGCCTCCATTCTCCCAGAGAATGGCCCTCAGCCCCAGGCTGAGTCCCCTAGTCCCAGACTAGGTCAAATTCCTGGTAACTAACCAGGTGCCTCCATTCAAAGAATGGCCCTCAGCCCCAGGATGAGTCCCCTAGTCCTGGACTGGGTCAAATTCCTAGTAGCTGACGAGGTGCCTCCATTCAAAGAATGGCCCTCAACACCAGGCTAAGTCCCCCAGTCCCATACTGGTTCAATTTCCTGGTAGAGTGAATAATTGTCCCACGTAGAGTAAATAATTGTCCTACATGGGTCATATTATTGTTGTTATAATATTTCGAATGACATGGATGGTTCTTAGGGCCTTTGTAAGGTTTAGGAATAAACAACGAGGATGTAGGCCCTAAAATATTCATCTTTATGTCTAGTGGACATGCACATGGTTCTATATCACCTCACATGTCTTGTAAATGGAATCTTTTGCTTTCAACCAGGACATGCGTGCCATTACAATGTTTTTAGCATAGATTATGGGTTTTGGTTCCTTAACCATGTTGCACAAACTAAATCCATGGTATTTTCTATTATGCACGAAAGTAATCTTTTACGGCTAATGCACCGAGAATGGGGCTCTAAATTGTCTTCATAATTATCTTTCTATGCATAGGTTTAGAGGTTTGGAGGTAATATTGGTTGAGGATCAGGAATAAGGGATATGATTTCATAATGTTTGATAAAACAAAGATACCTTTGAAGTGACAACTATGATATAGGCTCCTCATCGGAGTAGCAACCACTGGTGTAGTTCCCTACTGAAATAGATTGGACCTCTAATCCACACTGTTTTAGGATGCTACCCCTCATTAATGGCTAGACAAAATCTATGTGTTTGGATACTACCCATAAGAGGATCAAGGGATAAAAATGGATAGATATAATAGCTACCTAGTAAAATTTCCCTTTGAAATAGAGTGGTTTTAGTTCACACTGCTTCAGGTTGCTACCCCTCATCAATGGTAGGAAAATGTCTACATGTTTAAATACTATCTGTAAGAGGATTAAGGGTAAACTTGGATTACAACTTAGTACAACCCCAAATCTGGAGCACACTTGCATCCTCAAACAACTAATTGATAGAAAACTGCAAATTAAGAGAATTAATCTAACTTACAAGAAACCATTAAGTATTACAGGAATTCATCGAGCATTACCAGAATTTATATTGAAAGGAATTTGATGGCACAATGTCAGATTCCTGAATCTTTTGTATGAAAATACCCTGGTTTATAAATGCACACACACTCTGTTCTGGAACAACGACCTCCAAACGAATCCCTAATCAACACAACTCTGGGTGCATCGCACAACCAACACGATTATGTGTAACTTCAACCGTACTCTGGATAAATTCCACAGATCGATTCAATGTCCAGAGCTACCATGATTTGCAAGTGCTGAAACGAATGATTCTCTTTCTCAGTTAGATTTTGAAATGCCATTCCTCAGTCATCAATGATTTGGTGTTCTCCTCAAGCTGTGATATTGGATCGCAGTTATAATCTCAGCATTCTCCAAACGCTACACCTACGATCTGACCTAAGAATCTCCACAATCTAAAAAAAATCTTTCATACATTAGTTCCTCCTCTCTTCAAAAACCAATTGATCATCCCTGCATCGAGCCCCTCCTCGAAGGATCAAGGCAATCGGGCCGGCATATTAGGGGCAAAGGTTATGTTTTTTTTGTTTTTTGCATTTTCATTATATTTTATTTATTTTTGTTTATTTTATATATTTGTCTTTTATATGATTTTTTTTAAAAGACTAAACATTTTTCATTTTTTATTTTCTTAATTTTTCATTATAGAGTACTTGAGTTAGTTTCCTAAATTTTAAAAACCTACCGTCAGGCACCTAGTTTCCATCAATGTATTATATCTGTCCTTTAAAATGATATCCATGTTGATGTAATTGTAACTTCGGGAACATGAATCAACGATGTCCTACATTCCAATGGGAACCCCCAATTGATACCGGCACCACATATTTCCTACTTAAACTATTTCTTATCCAATCTCTATATTGTTAGAATAATCAAACCCATAGTATTACCCACTTAGACATTAATTCATTTATTTTTGTCTTATTTGCCTAGTTCATGAGTCCCACCATGTGCAAGTTGTTAATTGCCTATCCATAGAGGTCAAAATTGCCATCTTTGACTCATGTAGCGCTTGGGAAAGCCTTAGGAATCAAATCTGATTTATTCCTAGCCTCCTAGGTGCCCTTTTGCTTTTTCTGCTTTGTTGACTGCTTTTTCAGTTTTTAAAGCACATAAGGAAAGCAAGACTAGGTGAGGTGAACCTGTTTTATTCCCCTTTCATCCTCCACTCTTTCCTCCATGCAAAAGCATGTATGAGCTGCCATTTCACCACTCATTAGCTTGCCCATGTGCCCTTTCCAATTCGTGAGCCTCATGACAGATTTGGGATCATCTTTTTACACCTATGGGGGATTTGCCTATTTTGGGTAAGCCTGCTTTATGCTAGTTTTGGATGCCTCCTTATGCATTCGACCTATTGATGTATTCTATATATACAGAAACCTATGTTATTACAGGGTTGGCTATTGTACACCGAGTTAATATAATTTTGTGTTACATCTCCATATTCAGTCTCCATTGTTGACAATTTTGCATGATCAATTGTAATTTGTTGTGAGTGAAATTAATCTATTGGTGGTCAGAATTTCTACATGGTATCAAAGCCATTATAGGTTATTACTCTCCTTCAAATTTTTTTTTGCAGGTTCGACATCAAGACTAGGAGCCTTCTACTAACAGCTGGGACATTTTTTCTAAAGCTATGGATTCACAGAAAACCATCTTGACTCCCTTCAACTATTTTGAATGGAAAGAAGAGATGTAGATCTTGTTGAGAGTGAAAGGCCTCTACAGGGTGACTATGGAAATAAAATCAGAGCCCAATGCAGCTGCAGAGAAGATCAAATGGCACAATCGGAGAGATGAGGCCTATGGCCTCCTATGTCTCAGTATTTCCCGAGACCTCCTTTTCCATCTCGATGGATTAACTTCACCGGATCAAGTATGGGAGAAGATGTCTGAGCTTTTTGGAAAGACAGATGAGATGAGGGGACATCATATCAAAAATGAACTGATTTCTTTGATTCCCAACAGCTTTGAATCCCTGCAGCTATATTTCTCCAAGTTCAAAGCACTAGTTTTGCAGCTGAAGGAGTGTGGTATCGAAAAGAAAGATGATCAGCTCATATTGGCCATCCTCTCAAAGCTAGGACCTGACTACTCAGTCTTTGTTTCGACCTTCTATGCCAAAAAACTCACAGCTCGAACCTGGAAGATGCCTAGCCTTGTATATTTCATGGAATCTCTCACACAAGAACAAGACAAGCTGGTGATGATGGGCACCATCAAACCTTCCAAAGACCAAGCTCTGGTTGCTGGAGATTCGAGGGTGGATTCTAAAAGCAAAAAGAAAGCTAAAAAGCCACCTAAGCAAAGAAGAGACAAGAAGCAGTCTCCGAAGGATCAACAAGGTCCCAAGAAAAATACCCAGAAGAAGAAAAATAAAGGTGATATGAACAAGTTCTCATACTGTTCGAAGGGAAATCACACTGAAATCTCTTGTATGAAAAAGCAGATTGATATGCTGACCAATCTCTTGGAGAAGAATGGCATATCCCTTCCAGAAGGCTCAAAGAAGAGAGAAGGAGGATCAAGTTCTGATGACAGAGAGAGAGTTCATGCTCTAGTTGTTGGCACATCAAGCTCACCCAGTTTTATCATAGATTCTGGAGCTTCAAGGAACATGGTTTCAACTAAGGAGGCCTTATCCTCACTGGATATGTCGAAAGGACCATCTATTGTACTGGGAGATGACTCTCTCACTGAAAGTAAAGGGAAAGGAAGGATAGAACTTGATCATGGTAACTTCAACAATGTGCTATATGTCCCTGGTCTTGCCTCCAACCTTCTATCAGTGTACCAGATGACCCACACTGGGTCTCCTAAGAAATTCATATTCTCACCAGATGAAGTTGAGATCACAGAAATCTCAAATGGAAGAATCATTGCAAAAGGAGTAGCGAATCATGCCCAAAAGGTATACATGTTTTCACACTTCCTGCCTTACTCAAACCCCTCTGCTCTTCTTATCCATGCTAATGAAGCTAGCAAGCTGTGGCATGAAATATTTGGCCATTTAAATTACAAGTATTTGTCTGATCTTAGTGAGAAAGATATGGTCATAGGGTTGCCCAAGAAATTTTTTTCCAAAGGAGTTTGTCAAGGCTGTATCCTAGGAAAACACCCAGAGCACAAATTTGAGAAAGCCAGCCATGAGAGAACCTCTGCACCCCTCGAGCTGATTCACACTGATGTTGCTGGCCCATTCCCTCATATGTCCATGAGTCAGGACAAATATGCATTGACCTTTATTGATGATTTTTCCAGGTATTGTTGGGTTCACTTCATGAAACACAAGTCAAAAGTTTTTGGCCTATTCAAAGTCTTCAAGGCTTTGGTTGAAAACCAGTGTGGAAGAAAACTAAAGGTACTCAGGTTTGACAATGGTGATGAGTATGTCAAGACTGAGTTTATTAAATATTGTGCAGATGCAGGTATTCAGATGCAGAATTCTATCCCCTACACACCACAGCAAAATGGTGTTGCTGAGAGGAAGAACAGATCACTGAAGGAGATGGCAACATGCATGATGGAGGCCAAAACTTTGCCACCAAAGTATTGGGCTGAAGCTATCAACTGTGCAGCTTATATTCAGAATAGGGTGCCTCACAAATAGTTGGATGGCATGACTCCTTTCGAAGCATGGAGTGGGCACAAGCCGGATGTGACCCATTTCAGGATTTTTGGCTCAAAGGCATGGGCTAGAATCCCGACAGAGAAGAGGAAGGATTTGGAGCCCCAAAGCCAAGAGTGTATTTTTGTGGGATACTCTGAAGATTCAAAAGGGTACAATTTGATAAACTTGAGCACAAACAAATCCTTCATTGAAAGGTGTGTTCAGTTTGAAGAAGAACCCCTTGCAGATGTGGAAATTGGTGAAGCCTCTTCACCACCTGAACCTTAAGAAGTAAGTAAAAAGTTTGTTGAACATGCTGATTCTGATTTGTCGGATGGAGATGATTTTATTGCAGACCCAAACAGCCCCACAAGGCCTAAATGGGCAGCCAAGACACTACATGCAGCAGGACAGTTAGCTGGGGATCCCAATGACCCAAGGAGGACTAGATCTCAATTTGAGAGTGGTCTGTGCATGAAGGATCCTGAGTTTGCTGAAAGATGTTATTTGATGGTGGAGTCTGATCCTCAAACATATGAAGAAGCAGCAATATATCCAATATGGCAAGCTGCCATCAATGAGGATTTCAACTCGCTACAGAAGAGCAACACATAAGAGCTAGTGGATCTTCCTCCAGGGAGAAAACTAGTACAGTGTAAGTGGGTCTATAAGACCAAATTTGCTGCTGATGGTTCACCACTGAAGTACAAGGCTATATTGTTAGCTAAAGTCTACTCACAGGTTCATGGCATCGATTACAATGATACTTTTTCCCCAGTGGCAAAGATGGATTCAATCAGGCTAGGTCTAGCCATTGCAGCATCAAGGAAATGGGAGGTACATCACATGGATGTAAAATGTGCCTTTCTGAATGGTGATATCACTGAGGAGATATATATGCAACAGCCCCAAGGTTTTTCTACTGACCATTCTCTTGTGTGCAGGTTGAGAAAGTCATTGTATGGGCTAAAGCAAGCCCCCAGGGCTTGGTATGCCAAGATAGATAGATTCTTGCTATCTCTGAATTTTGTTCGGTACAAATCAGATTCGAATGTCTATCTGAAGGTAATTAATGGTTCATTAATGATCATTTTGTTATATGTTGATGACCTCCTCATTACAGGAAGCTCACAGGCTGAGATTGCTTCCCTAAAAGGAGCTATGAACCAAGCCTTCTCCATGACAGATTTGGGTATCTTAAGTCAATTTTTGGGGCTTGAGATTGCTCAAACCAAAGATGGAATAAAGGTGCACCAGTCCAAATATGCCTTGGATTTGCTGATCAAATTCATAATGCAAGATTGCAAAGCAAGCAAAACTCCTTTCCTTTCAGGAGTGAAGCTGGAGCAAGATGATTCTCCACCGATGGTAAACAACACTTTGTATAGACAGTTGATTGGATGTTTATTGTATTTGACACATAATCGACCTGATATTTGTTATGCAGTCAGTGTTGCTTCTAGATTCATGGATCAGACCCATGAGATCCATTGGAAAGCAGCCAAGAGGATCCTTAGCTTTGTTGAGGGAACAAGGACACATGGGATTTTCTATAAAGCCAATTCTGACCTTGAGTTAATTGGTTTTACTGACAGTGATTGGGCAGGTGATAGCACAGACAGGAAGTCCACTTCAGGTTATGTGTTCATGCTTGCAGAAAGGCCAATAAGCTGGTCAATCAAGAAACAGAGTGCCATTGCACTCTCATCTACAGAAGCTGAGTACAGAGGAGTTGTCAATGCAACAACTCAGTGTTTATGGTTGCCGGGTTTACTTGGAGAGTGTAGTTTCGAACCTAAGTACTCAACTACCATCTACTGTGATAACCAGAGTACCATTCGAATCTGCAAAGATCCATTTCAGAAGCAGAGAACCAGACACATTG
>LPNX010522598.1:345828-374018 GCA_001517045.1 Pseudotsuga menziesii | reverse complement strand
ATTTTCAAAACTTGGAATCTTTCAGATCTGATTGGATAGACAGATAGATCTCTTCAAATGGAGCTGTCCAATGTACTCATTTTCTGAAAACAGTGGAGGGAAGATCCCGAAACAGGAAGCCCTAATTTACTGATTTCTTCTACAGAAATTCTTGTTACTGTTTCTATGATATCTTCGAAATTACTGATCCTCTGTCTCTAAAATTTCGCACTGAGATAACCTCACATGTCCCTGATCCAACACCATAGGTTTCATCAGAATTGGTTTCACCATTTTGTATTTATGATCCTTTTCCCAAGGTGACCTGTTACAGGACTGTTTAGAACACGAAGTTGTACGGAATTCCACATGTCACTGGTTCATCTTCTGAGTCTGATATTCGGATCACAAAAATTACAGTCCATGCCCTTTCTAGAACATCTTCAGGAATTCCATTTAGACCTCTGTATCTCAAGATATTGCAGATCTCCCCAGATGTCCTGTTTAGGGATGAATTCTGGAAGAGGCTGGAACCCTAACTTGGAGAGATCATATGTCCTGGAGTACAACGAATCTGAGTCTGATTTTTGGACACAAGATTCATCAGGATTTTTTATTTGGCCCTGGAAATTTTCAGCTTCTGAGACTTTTCCAATCTCAGAATATAGTGACTGTACCAAAACTTAGCAGTTTTAGTATTTAGGGTTTCTCCTAGCTCAGGGTCAAACTAGGGTTTGACTTTCCTGGAGTTTCACCCAACCAAATTTCTTGATCCAGGTCTCTAAACTTCGGTTTTGGTGAGGAGAAAAATCCTATGCAGGTCTCACTCAAAAAATTCCTCTTCTGTAGAAAGCCCTAATTTCCACATCGAAACTGAAAATGCTTGAAATTGAATTCCACATCGACAGAAAGATGCACCCTTCAATGGAGAGTCATCCTAGCATACTTTTGCTGAAAATATGTGGAGGAAGATCCACAAACTAGGAAGCCCTAGTTTCTGCAGCTGCACAATGTCTTGTTCTCAGGTTAGCTCTGATACCATGTTAGTTTTTCATCACATTTAAGCTAGCATTATGATCTTAGGATATTTTCACTGAGAGAATAACAAGCACAGCAATAAAACACAAGCACATCACAAGAGACAAGAGACACAAAGAGTTTTCCTTGGGGAAACCATAAAGGAGAAAACTCTGCAACTTCCTCTAAGATAGAATCAACACCAAAACAGT
Organism: Pseudotsuga menziesii; assembly: GCA_001517045.1. NCBI lineage: Eukaryota > Viridiplantae > Streptophyta > Pinopsida > Pinales > Pinaceae > Pseudotsuga > Pseudotsuga menziesii. Next base: position 372,810 of record LPNX010522598.1, on the reverse strand, counting down.
AAGAGATCTCCCAAAACAGCAGTAGTCTTCTGTCTTCTGTCTAGTCCCAAAATTTCCTTCTCCAGTAGTGCGCCACACTTGGGAGAGCAAGTGATGTATTTCACAAGTGATAAATAGAGAGACTCTCACTCTCTATTTATATTCATCCATTCACTTGAATTACCTTTTCACATGTAGGCTCAACCTAATAATTACTACTCGAGCCTACACCTTAATTAGTGTATAATAACTCAAGTGCCCCGAAACTGTGGGGACTTACCTAATGACTTGATATGACTTGATTACATTATTAATCCTCCCGATCGAAACATCGGGGCATGACCACATGACCCAAATACATAATAGAAACATCCCGGAATAAACATCGGGTTACAATACATAAGATACATAGAATAATACATTCTGAAGTTACATATACATCAACATTTTAGGTCTATTCATTGCTATCAATTAAATCCTTGAAAAGTTCTCACTTTATATGAGTTTGTCCCATTGGTCGGAAAAAACTATTTCAGTTCCATGAAAGATAATTTTTGAGTTATAGGTTTTTCCCTGCTCCCTTTAAAAATATCCACATAGAATGGAATTCACCCTAAAGAAAATGAAAATGATATGGATGTTCAAAATGATCTACACTCCACAGATTTCTTTGATCCAAAAGTCAGCAATTCTTATTTGAATGCATAGCTAGAAAGCATACCTGGCCTTTACATTATTTCTAACCAACCTTCACTAATATCATCGCCTATTAGTTCAGACAGATCTGAAGAGTGATCTTTCTTGGGTTTCAGTCTTATGCATTTGATAAGAACATGTGATCTTCTATCACAACAATATCAAGCTTCAAGGAAGCTTACTATGAACAGATCAAAGAGCAAAGTTTCTTCTGGGTTTGTTACTAACTTTACAATACCATCTCACTTTTCAAATGGTAAGAACCTTGGCTCAATAGCAGTTCATTACGTTCAATTTTTGTCATGATAAATAATGTTGTTTTAATTATCACATTGTCCACTAATGAATGCAATGTCTCATGATTGTTTGCAGTGGATTATCCAAAAAGTGCTGCTAAACATATTTATAGAAGATTTGTGTATTTTGTGCATTGTATCATTTTCATATGGACGTTCATTTTTCTCAAGACTTAATGTTTCATTCATTACATTTTAGTGGCACTAAATGGAATATTCTTTGATTTCTTAGCCAAGATTGATTCATATATTTGTTGTTTAACAAATTTCTAAGATTTAAAAAGTGGCTCCACCCTAGAGGGTCTGTCTTTGCATTGTGTTCTGCCCCAAGTTTCCCATTCCCTTCTTGAATTTACTCCATTGACTTTGCATCCAGAACCTTCATGTGCCAAGATTCTGTGATGAGTGGTGTATTCAAATGGAGCGTTATAACCAGTATCATTCCAAAAAACTGATGAATGTTGTCCTCCCTCGCATACTTCCCTTGCATGTGGCTTGTGCCACCTTCTACCACCAAGTGATGGCCATGAATGCCAACAAGTGGTGTGACAAGCACGTCCCATTTTGCCCCAAAATCCCATCTGGGGTTTTTCACCATGCCATTATTGTTGAGTGAGTTATATGATAAAGCAACAAACCTCATATTTCTAAGGCTATCATGGAGGGTTGTAGTTTCTTCATGATCTCAGTGATTGCTTCAAAATATGCTGGAGGGTTGTAGTTTCTTTGTAATGTTGTTAAGTGTCATATGACTAAGATTTGATATGATGAACAATTTATGCTTATTGGTTGATTACTTTATAGCTAATTACACATGAGGTTATTACATCATGTACAACCCAATAGTAAGCCTTGGAATCCTACAAAATTGGCTCATCGAAGGGATACAATGAAAGAAAGGGCATTATTCCTTCTGCAGGAGCCAATCTTATGAAACCTTTTGGGTTAAAAAAAATGCATTAGGAATTATGTAGTTATCATTCTATTATTAACATGTCATGGCAGGTAGCTGATAAATGCTATTAGGTAAGAATAAAAACAACATTGTCATTTTAGATAGTAAGTCATATTTATGATATCCTTATTTACCACATACAACAAGAGATTTGATGGGCTTATTTAAATAATGAAGTGAATTCAAAGAATTCCTAAGCATAGCAATAATGTACTTTAATTTCAATCTACCTAGGGCCGAACTAGGATACCCTGCAAAATTAAAAAATTATACAAGGTTAAGTCCTTTTTGCACATAAAAATCTTGAAATGATTGACTTACTTTTGATGCATTTTTCTAATGCAATATACTACTTGCAGTTGATAACTGCTCAAAATGATTGTATAGCAAGGGGTGGCAGATGTATTCCAGGCTCTGGATACAAGCTCGTGAGAGGTCCCCATGGCCAAAAACAAGATAATACAATGGAATTTCCATGACATATGCGAACAAGGATACACCTACAAACTGTAAGATTTACCAGATCCTTCCCATACAATTGTCCCCTTGTGCTAGCACCTTCAAAAGAGCTTGCAGAATGAGTTGTATTTTGCATGGTGCAAGTGGCAGTTTGTTAATATTCAAACTAGAGTTTAGAGAAATGCTGTTGAGAAAGTCACAATAACATAGCATAAAACCAAAGGAATATCACTAAAATTACCAAGACATACATTGCCATTTTTTTCAACAATGCTCTGAACTTGTTGAGGATGGCATCCTTGTACCTCCTGAGAAGGAAATTTGTGCTCTTATACCTGAAAAAGTAATTGAATTGAAAGAGATTAATATGGAAAAGAGAAATCAGCTTAGGAAGAGGCCACAAACAGTGGATGAGTAGCTTCGGCCAATAAAGAAACAAGTGGTAGCTTATCTGCACTCACAACTTATTGCTATCAGGCTAGTATTCCAGTTGGAGATGGTTATGTGGTCAAGTTACTCAAAGAACAATAACTGTTGCATAATGTGGAGGACCCAAAGTAGCCTAATAATGAGCCCCTATACATAGAACCTGATTAGGAACTTATATGATCTTGGTTTTTGATAAGCCACCAACGAAAGAGGTTGTTGTAATAGTTAAAAACATGCATGAGGGATTCAAGACCATGTATTTTGATGGTGCATGTTCCCGATTTGGAACAATAAATATGCTTACATTCTTCTCAACAGATCTTAGTCACTGTCTTCTATATGCCGATGAGCAAGGTGTGCATGACCCATAGGAGATCAGTGTCTGTGGTGATAAAGGTGCCCTCCTTGGCCTCAGGTCCTTCCTTCTTGGACTAAGGATAAGCTGCTTTGAAGGAAAATTATGGCTGTTAGATTCCCTCCTTTTCTAGATGGGAGTCAGCTGCAAAGTCTCCATCCAATGTTCCATATTTGAAAGGTATTAATGATCCAGGTTCTTCAATTAAAGGTGCTTCTCTTCTTTAAGTGATATAAGTTAAAGATGTGGTTAGATCTATCAATCACTCAATGGTTCTCAACCCCAAAATTTGTCTCATGTTGGAAGATTCATAATGGAGATATCAGGCTCTATCCAGGTTCAGAAAGGATCATCAAAATATGTTTGTAATAACATTAAAGCCTTCAAAGATGAGGCTATGACTGCTGGTTGTTTTGACATGTTGATATAGGTCTATAATAATGAATTAGTATATTCATAATAGTGATAGATCAGATCTAAAGTAGTCCCAAAATGATGTGTGTTCAAGTGGTGGTAGGGGGGTTGATTTTTTATGGGATTGAGTCTCCCTGACCATTTGCTGGATGGACAGGCTGAATTTGTCTCTCATTTGTTATTCTTCGGGGGGTTGATTTTAGATCTGCATCTTTTATCGACCATAGACACACTTCTTCCTTTTTAAATATCTACTTATATATCTACTGCACAATATTCAAAACTCTGTGAAAACTGAAGGAAGAAACCCTGTTGTTCAAAGCTTTCAGCCTTTTATCCCGCCAATTGTTCAAACCCCTCTAGACTTTCAAGCTCCTCCTTGTGTTCTGAATCCACCTAGACAAATGGTTGCTAGGTTTTCTCCATTCATCGTAGGAGACCTATTGGCATGAGACCAACATTCCCCTAATATAATTGGCATAATTTTCATATGTTAGGTACTAATTCCCAAAATACTTTGAAATAAGTGGAACCAATCCACCAATTGATTGATTGATCTTCTTTGTTCCCTCAATGTTTGGATTCTTTTGAAATTATATGTCTAGTTAATAACTTTTGGAACTGAATTGTATGCCTATGTGCAACTCGAGATATCTTTAGCAACCACGCTCCTACAAATTTCAATAGCATCCTTAAATAATTGTTTTTGTTGCTCTGTATAGAGCCTAGGTGCTCCAAGGCCTGTCTTCTTAATCTCAACTGGTTCATGATCATTAATATATGCTTAGGTCACGAACCTCCTTTATTGATTGCATTTGTTTTATCATGGATGGATGGCTTACTATGATGCCTTGGAGTCCATATTGGTATATCTTTGGTTCATGTGATGGTGACATGGATAATTTGTGATCTCATTTGATATGGATGGAGCTCTCTGAGCCCTCAGCAGTTCTATCGATGATTGAAAGCAAACCCGAGCATGTTGTCCTGTTTAATCCTCATACATGAATCAAAATGATTTCTGGGCACATTCCTTGATGACCTGGGCATATGTTGAGCCTCCTAACAACCTAATTAGTTGATCTGGGATATTTTTGGCAGTTCTGGTATTTGTTAGCCTCAAACAACAACAAATCAAATCTGTCCCAGCCTTCAAATAACCATAAATCAAGCAAATCCAAGTATTGGTGTGTTTTGGGTACATTTTTGACAAGTTTATGCATCATAGCAATGGTAAAGTGGCTAAAACTTAGACCTGTGCACTTCTGAAAATGAGTAGCAGCAGTAAACAATGGATATTTGGGAAATAAATCCATGTTGCTAGGCACATACTAGGCTCTAAAAGAAAACGAGTTAAATTCAAATTACATGCATCATATTATCCCATCTTGGTTAGACCCATTTGAATTAGTGTGTTGTGATCCTGAGGTAGAAGATATAAAAAAGGTGGCATTTATGAGATTTGTCCAGTTGCTAGTTTTTATCCATGACAAAGTACTTAATAGGCTGAACTTGTACATGTCCCCAAAGCTAGGACCATTTCTGTGTGGGAACAATCCTATTCACCCATTTAAATGGGGTTTTGATTTGGTTGCTTTTGATGAATGTACATGGCACCAAAGAAAAAAGACTTAGACGATTTAAATTCAAATTAAATGCATCGTATTATCCCATCTTGCTCAAACCCATTTGAATTAGTGTGTTGTGATCCTGAGGTAGAAGATATAAAAAAGGTGGCATTTCTAAGATTTTTCCAGTTGTTGGTTTCTATCCATGACAAAGTACTTAATAGGCTGAACTTGTACATGCCCCCAAAGCTAGGACCATTTCTATGTGGGAACAATCCTATTCACCCATTTAAATGGGGTTTTGATTTGGTTGCTTTTGATGAATGTACTTGATTCTTGTCTTTATTTGATGCTCAAGTATCTAAGGTTTTAATATACAGGTTTGATGAATCATTCTGGAATATAGACTGGACAAGTTTGATGAATCATTTTCAAACAGACCCAAAGCTACACAGAATACATAATCAGTGGCTGTTGTGACAGAAAATACTTCAAAGTTCAAACTATGCCCATATTTGGAATTTAGTTTGTTTATTTCCACTAAACTTGCCCAAATCTGTTGCAGCATGGGACCAGGATGCTTAGACTTGCTAGATATACTAAGAATTGGACCAGATTTGGACTGAAGTCTGCTTGGGATCAGGGACAACCCTAAATTCACTCAAGATCTGCCCAGAATGTGGAGAAATTAATATCTTTATTGTTGTTCTTTACTTGCAGATTGACCAGACTTGTTGTTACTGGTTGATGCTAAATCATGGCTGCCACTATAAGGAATATGGCCACATTATACCTAGGACCGATCTTGTTGCTGTTTGGAGGGTTGAGACATGGTTAAAACATACCCAGAATTGTCTAGAATGTGCAGAAATGATAGGAAACAACCCAACATGGAGTGCTGCTACAAGAATTAGGATGCTTGCTTCCCATAATTCAGAATAAATAGGTTTTACTTATGTTTCCTTCCACAAACTTGTTCCCAATGTGCCTAGATTTACCCAAAGATGCTTCTTAGTGCTGTCCGAGGGCCATAACAGTGCTAATTGCTGCTAATTGAAGACTGGTAGTATGCCCATAATTTGAGACGAATAGTCCATGACTCACAAAACTGCCTAGATTTAATGAATGTATCCATTGCTGAACTATTCTGCTTCAAACAAGGCCCTAGTTCAAGGTCAAACAATCAACATATTCCATGAAGCATTATCACTAGGGCATCATCATCTAGGATCTAGAACTTAGGACCAAATCATTCAATCTCCATCACATACACTCCCTGGATGAGATTGTGATGAAGGTGGTCACCCATGCAAAATGGGCCATAACACCTCTTATTAAACTTGTCATAATTGAAAGATAGTCCAAGCTGCAAAAATCCTTGTGTGATACAGATTGAGCTTGGGGATCATGAAAAACATGCTTGTCATGATTCCATAAAATATATTGTCCCAAAACATGCATCATGGAGGGGTGTCCCAGAAGCTGCAGTTATAAATATCACTTCCATGAATAGACAAGTGATGAACATCTCTGTGGTAATGCGCATTCTTGTCATAAGAAATGTGAAGTGGATGGCATTCATGAAGATATTGTCCCAAAAAATGCATCATGGAGGGGTGTCCCAGGAGCTGCAGTTACAAGGATCACTCCCATGAATCGAAAAGTGATGAACATCTCTGTGGTAATGAGCATTCTTGTCATAAGAAATGTGAAGTAGATGGCATTTGTGAAATTTTCACTGAACTTGTACAACATACAAGCTCATTTCATAGCATGTCTCTGAACAAAATGGTCTGCAAAAGGATTATTGCATTGCCATTCCACCTTTTAAAATATGTTGTGCATTATTGTAAGGTTAGATGTCAAGCTTGTGGTTATTTTTGTTAACGACCCATCAATCATTCTAGTTTACATTATACGACTCATGGGAACATGAAGAGTGTCAATTTTGCATCAGATCAGAAATTTTGATATCCACTGCCCGAAATATACTCGGGGGAAATCTTATTGATTTTTCCTGTGCAACATTGAGAGCCATTCTCTTGTTGAATGGAGACATCTGGTCAAGGACCAGGATGTGGAACCGGTCTTGCATTGGGGGAACTCAGCCTTGTGTTGAGTAGCCATTTTGTTGAATGGATACATCTGGTCATGGACTACGATGTGGAACCAGTCTTGCATTGGGGGAACTTAGCCTTGTGCTAAGTATCCATTCTTCTGAATGGGACATCTGGTCAAGGACCAAGATGTGGAACCAGTCCAACACTGGGGGAACTCAGCCTTGAGCTGAGTAGCCATTCTCTTGAATAGAGACATCTGGTCATGGACCAAGATGTGGAACCAATCCAGCACTGGTGAACTTAGTTGAACTGAGTGGCCATTCTTTGAATGGAGGTACCTGATGAACCAGTCCAGCACTGAGGGACTCGACCAATTGCTGAGGGCCATTCTCCGAGAGAATGGAGGGGCTTGGTCATTTACCAAGTATTTGACCTTGAAGTCAAAGGATGCAGCCTAGAGATGAGGCACCTAGTCAGTTGCCAAGACATCACTGTAATCCCTAGAATAGGTCTGGGCATGTGAGGCACTCCTTCCCTTGATCTGTGGGCTTTGTAATCTTCTCCAGGGATTAGCTACCCTGGGTTAAGACACCTAGTACCCGATCTTGGTGGCACAAGGAATTTCAGATAAAAGAATTAGTAATTCTCTCCTTTTATGATGATGTACTTTGAGTGGGTTTTAAGGACACCCTATGACCACTTGTTTTGACCATAGGCCACTTAGAAAAGGTTAAAAGGTAAAAGTCAAAAATACATAAGGACCTTTGGACCACCAAGGAGTCAAAGTGAAAGTACAAAAAGACCTCCAGAACCACTAAAGGTGAAAGACAAAAAGACAAAAGAATAAAATATTTTTATTGTCTTTTTTATTTTTGGCCCACTTCCAGGTAATTCAAAGGATATAAAAGAAGATCAACTCAATTCATTTGACACACTTTCTTATCATCATTCTGTTGCTCCTGAATATTCGCTCTGGAGGAGAGAGAAGGTTCTGGTCTTTTGGGTTATATGCCCTAGCATGGAGGCTTTCTAGCCTTCAACAGCAACTAACTACAGCCAAACCCTAAGCAACTAGGGCATCACTGTAGATACCCAAATTTGCTAGGGTATCTTCTTCACTTCTTCACGTGCTAGGGCACTCCCATAAACCCTCACGGGAGCAACAACAAGGTCACAGGTAGCTCTTATACATCCTCGGGCAGTCTCCATCCAAGCTTGGTCATGCCCTAAACCTATAGACAGGTCTTGGGCAGAACTTTAGGCATCCCTATAGCTACCTTTGGTCACATTTGGGCAGCCACCCAGAATCCCAAGCAAGCTCAAGCTGAAGGCTGAGATCACGAAGCAAGCTCCAAGCAGTAGACAGTTGTTCTGGGAAGCAGAAAAGAGTCTGGGTAGCTCTATTCTGCTCACGGGCAGTCAACAGGAAAACTCAGGCAACCCTAACTTTTCACGGGCAGCCTGTAAAAAATCTCGGGTAGCTGTACAGAGGTTCGGGTCGGGTATCTCCATCTTCGAGCGGTTGTGTTTTATGTAAAAATAGATTCTACATTGTACTTTTTTGTTGTAGCATTGATTATTTGAGCTACATTACCTTCATGCAGCTTATTTTAAGATTTATGGTTTGATATTTATCTCTTACATTGTCTCTTTCTTGCATGTGACAGGAAATGACGCTGGAATTTGAGAAAGCTAGGCCTAGGAGCTATCTCTTCACATAGATAGTTTCCTAATATTAAATGATAAATAACTAATTTGACAACACTTTCGCTAAGAAAGAATGGGCTCATTTAAGTACATGAAACCATGTTGGTGTTTAGCACGAATATCTTGACATTTTTTTATGGTTTGTTTATTGCTTTTGTTTGAAGCATTTTGTCGATTTTTGAAGTTCGTGTGTATTTTGGTTAAATATTGTGTTAAGTCCTTTGAATGCTTCTAGTTCTCATTCGATGCTTGATTTAATCCTTTTTTGTAGCTTGAATCAAGGTTGGTTTTAGGGTTTGAGAAAATATTATTTTATTAACTTTTAGTTGCATGAATTAATTGTCTTCAGTTTTTCGATTCTTTTATGCTGATTGTAAAATTTCTTTGCAAATACTTGTTGTTATTCAAAAAAAATAAACAAGCTCTACATAGCTAAGCGAAGAAAAAAATGGTCTATGCACTAGGTTCTTATGCATTGATCGTAGGATACCTATTGTCACAAGACCAACATTCATCTAATGCAATAATCAATTAGCATAATTACAATGCATACTCGTATTAGCCTCCATGACCATAATTGGCTATTGGAGGCCAAGATTGAGCATAATGTATGATTCTATCAGTTTATCAGTTTGTCAAGATTCAGGTCCCCACATGTCCACGGGACCATTAAGGGACGAGATAACAAGTGGAGTCCCCACTTGCCCTGAATCTAGTCAGTGCAGTTGTGTTTCACTGACACCTTCCAGTTGTTACTTATTAGTCTACATGTTCTATTTATCATGATGTGATTCATGTTATTTGACTAATGTTGTTGTTCCTCTATTTTGACAATATTCTATAAACCAGTGAAAGATTTGCCAGTTTTTACAATTTTTTATAATGAAGTTAAATATTCGCCGAGATTTTACAATATCTTATAACTTAGTGAAAGATTCGCCAAAATTTTACAACATTATATAATAAAATGAAAGATTCGCCAAGATTTTACAACATTATATAATAAAATGAAAGATTCGCCAGGATTTTACAACATTGTATAATAAAATGAAAGATTCGCCAAAATTTTTATATATACATAATATATTATTGATAAAATCGCCTTCAAATTTTCCTATATATCGGAGAGATTCGCCCATTTTTTATACATATAAATCTAGGGGGGTTCTTAACATCATCCCTAGTATAGGGTATCATTGAGAATGAGATAGCAATTAGCATGGTGGTGAATGCATCAGTGATCGTCATGAGATAAATTGGGCTGAAATCTTTGGGTCTGGAGATATATGATCAAAACTCCATAACACGGATTGTTCGTGCTTATCAGGAATAAGAATTCATCCAAAAATGAATCATTGGGCTCAACTTCCGTGAGAGCATGGGGAAGACCACACATCAACTTTGCAAAGACCGGGGACTTTTTGGAAGTTGTCTTGATGAATTCGAGATCAAATTCTTGTAGGATGACAATCCAACGGGTATATTTTCCCCCTAGCACTTGAAGGGTAAGAATATAGTACATAGGGTTTTGATCTGCAAGCACGGTAGTAGCGCGAAGTAGGATGTAATGATGGAAACGTTGCACAACAATGATCGTAGCCAAATCTAGCTTCTCCACACGTGAATATCGGATTTCAGAGTCAAGAAGAATCTTACTAAGATAATAGATCACATGCTCTTGGACGTTTGAATCTTCCTGAACTAGAACCATACCAATGGTAGTAGTAGAGGTGGCAATGTACAACAGAAAATATTTCGAATAATTAGGAGGGTGCAACACAAGTGAGTGTGTTATAGCATGTTTTAAATTATCGAAATCTCTTTGAGCCTAGTCATCCCAGAGAAAGGGACTGTTCTTTTTCAAGAGACACGTGTAGCCATGTGTTTTCTCTGTAAAATTACACACAAAAAGACGAAGAAATTTTTCCTTCCCTTGAAAACTTTGGAGTTAGTAATGTCTGTCGGAGGTGGTAAGGCCATAATAGCAGCAATTTTTAAGGGATCAATTTGAATCCCATCCTTAGAAGCAACGAAACCAAGTAAATTCTGAACCTCAACACAAAAGACACACTTGTGTGGATTCAATCGAATATGGTAATGACGACATCGAAGAAAGATGTATCTAAGATGCCTTGAATGGTCTTCTCGTTGCAATGAATGAGCAGGTAGGTCATCCAGATACGGCTCCACTATGTGTTTTATATTGTGAAAAGCAAAAGACATGGATCGTTGGAAAGTTGCTCCAACGTTCTTCAAGCCAAAAGGTAGCTTACAATAAGCGAAGGTTCCCTACAAACAAATGCATGTCGTTTTATGCTGGTCGGAAGGAAATATCGCAATCTGATTATAGTTGAAAAATCCATCCATGAAAGAAAAAATGACACTTCCAGCATAGTTGTCAATGATCTTATCGATGTGAGGGGTGGGAAAGTTGTCCTTGGGACATGCTTTATTCAAATCCCTAAAATTGATACAAACCCTAGTAGTGCCTTGTTTCTTGGTGATAGGAACAATATTAGATACCCACTCAGTTAAATGCATGGGGTAGATAAAACCAGCTTTTAAAATATTTTCAACCTTAGCTTTAATGGCTGCAGCTTTCCTTGGGTGGACTTGGCGAAATTGTTTCCTAACAGTTCTTTATGTCGGGTATGTCTTGATCTCATGTATGACAATAGATGGATCAATACTGAGAATTTATTCATAAGTCCAGAAAAAAAACATCATGGAATTTCTTAAAAAGATCTCGGTATTATTCAATCTTCATTGTCGAACAGTTCTGGCCTATGTGAACATGCTCGACAACACCTGGCTTCACCGATATGTCGAGGTGAATAGTTTTGGTGATGTTGGATAAATTCCCTTCAGAATCAACACCTTGTAATAAAACAAGAATTTGTAGATACTCGACCATATCGAAACTGATCAGAGAAATAAAATATGAATCTAACAAATTTGTGTTAGGAAAAAACGTGGATCAATGATGAGAATCTTATAATGAGGATTCATCCAGACTCATAACCTCCATAGTAGACTCGTCTGATGGAAAATTCTGTGAGAGATAATCTAAAGTCAGGAGAGGGGAATTGTGATAATTGCTTCTCAGTGAGATCTAGGAGCTAGAGTAATATTCACGCTCAAAGTATTTGACAAAATATGCAATAGAAAAGCAAAAGAGACTGAAATAGCACATGTGAATGGTGCTAATCACTTATCATATTATTACAGTACGTCTTGTAGATGTGTATAGTACACATTTATAATACATTAGGGAAAATTCATGAATCCTTGGAGGCCATTGAATGCATACAAGTGTTAGGCTAGGATTTGACCCCTAAACCCCCCTAGGTTTACCAATAGGCTCCCAAACCTAACCAAACAGTCATGAATCCATGTGTGAATAGGTAAGAATCATTCATGGGTCATAAATGAGGTAAGGATAGCTTGGGAGAGTCCATGGGTGAGTGGGAGAGTCTCTAGGAGCCAAATAAATGTCGAAGAAGACCACAAAACAACCACATTCGCACACTAGCACCCCTAGTAAAATATGGAAGTGGTTTTCAATTAATGTAGTTTCCCGGATGACAAAATGATCAAATTAGAGTACCTCAACTGTTAATTAATGATCCAAAATCACCTATTTGACTAGTGTTGACAATTATAACCTAAGTTAGACCATACAACATAAGCACAAGGAAAATGATTATGTCTCCNAAGGTAGATTATTTCTCTAACACCCCTCTCCCCCCCACCCCCCTTAATCCTAAATTAGTACAACTTATACCAAAATTATTTATTAACGCCTTGGCAACTAAGGCACAAGTCACCTTTTACAACAAAATTTTATTAATCAATGTAACCGAGGTAAGGAGGAAAACCTCATGGGAAAAAACCTTCCCTCAAAAATGGACATGACATAGATGAACAAAAAGGTCTTCAACAGGTCCTCTTTTTCACTTGACTGAGCTGAAATAACAACTTCTTGGTGATGGACTTGGTGAAGATGTTGTGGATGCCAAGATCATGCATCAAAGTGTTGTAAACAAAGATCATGTGGAGAGGCCCTTCGATGTTCATAATTTGATGATGGAGGGGCATCATAAGAATGTATTTTTATGCAAACGTAATCTGATCTAAAATCATAATCGACCATGGAAAATATATCTCTACAAACTCTTTCCCAAATGACATCAAAAGATTCAACAAAATCTGCTTCATGTGTAGCTGCCATATTATCATGAATAAAACCATGAATATTCTTCCCAATTTGATGAAGCACCTTCATAAATATTTAAAAAATATCATGAGGTTCTCAAATATCAAAATATATTTCATATACAGTAGAAAATATCAAAGGTATGGTGTCTCCATGAGCGAATGGGTTCATAGAGAGGGAAGAGTGAGCAACTAGATCACAATTGCAATTGAGCGAACCTGGAGGGTCTGGAGACTTGAGATTTGAACCATGGGTGGTAAAAGCAAGTCTATACATATGGAAAATCAGTCTCATGAAGGAAAATGATATGTATGTCCAACCAATAAAATACATACAAGACATAAAAGCAACATATACAAGTGGCATAGCATTGTAAACTAGGTAATTTTGAGATTTTCCAACTAGTGAACTTGAGGGCTGTCGAGTCTTTTGGTCATGAAATGGTAGGGGAAATGAGTCTATGACTGTCATAGGATGTATATCAGCCTGTATATAACCTTCAGAATCAGAATGGGAAATATCTGAATGGATTGGGAAAGATATTTTAGAAGACTCATCAGAAACTAGCAAAAAATGACTAGTTTTGGGAGGAAGCTTTGGTGAATTGATTGGGGTTTCTTCCAAGGGATGGAGGCTTCAGATTCTGATATATCAGGAAGTAAATCAGAAACATTGACATCAAAAACATAGATATCAGAAATGGGTTTTAACCCTGCACTCAATGCATGCTCAGGCTTACCACTTCCTTGCTTGTGCTCCCATCCTTTTGCAAAATCTGGAAGATCAATATGGTTCTCCTCAAGGAGTTTGGTCAGGATGTCCATCTTATTTCTGAAGAAAGATATTTTAGTATGTGAACCTTTGCAATAACCACATGTGGGTCTCTCTCTCTTGTTTCTCCTCCTGGATCTCGAACTCCCATTAGTAGAACTGGATATTTCTGAACTTGACTGCTTCTTCTCTTTCTCTCTTTGCTTCAAATCTTTCTTCTTGCCTTTGGTTTGAATTGATAAACCAGAAGTAAGGGCTTGTTATTTGGTGGATTTGATGGTACCCATTTATATGAGATTTTCCTTCTCACGAGTCAAATAATCCATGAAGTCTGCTAGTGTGGGCATCCTCCAATTTCTAGTTGTAAGCTTGATTGAGTGGAATGTTGAAACATACACAGAAAACTCAGGCCCTAGCTTTGAAAGGATGGACAAGATAATTTTATCATATTTCTTCTCTGTGCCACACTCTTTTAGCTGAAGTACCAGCACTTTGAACTTGGTAAATAAATCTTCAATGGTCTCATAGTGAGCTGTGCTCAAGGAGATTGCTCATTCTCAAGCTGATGGCCTCTCATTTCATCAGTCTTCCCAAATAGTGACTCAAGCTTGAGACAAACTTCATTGGGTGTGCCAAGAATTTCTAAATGAAAGAGGAGATCCCTCATAATGCTGAGGAAAATATTTCCAAAAGCTTCATCAAGTCGATTGAAGTACTTAGCTTTCTCTATTGCAGAGTTGGGTCCAACTTCAGTCCCCATGGTGACTCTATACAGGCCTTTTGACCTCAACTGGATCACCATTTTGGCCTCCCATTAAAAATAGTTGAATGGTGTAAGCAATATCTTAGTATGCTCCATCCTTCTTGCGCAACCTATGACAAAAATGTTGTAAAAACTACAATGCAAACACTCAGATTTTATGGAAATATGCCCTAAACAACAACTCAAACCTCTCTAGATTTGTTTGCAGCTCCAACTATCTATGATACCATGTGAGAATTGCTTCTCTGTGATATCTAGGATATAGAGAAATATTCAGACTCAAAGTATTTGACAAAATATGCAAGAGAACAACAAAAGAGACTGAAATAGCACATGTGAATGGTGTTAATAACTGATCATATTATTATAGTACATCTTGTAGATGTGTATAGTATATATTTATAATACATTGGGGAAAATCATGAGCCCTTGGAGGCCATGTGAATGCAAATAAGTGTCAGGCTAGGATTTGACCCCTAAACCCCCCATGGTTGACCAATAGGCTCCCAAACCTAACCAAACAATCACGGATCCATGTGTGAACATGTTTGAACATGTGTGATCAGGTAATAAGCATGTTTGTGTCATAAATTAGGGAAGGATAGCATGGGAGAGCGCATGGGTGAGTGGGAGAGTCTCTGGGAGCCAAATAAATGCCCAAGAAGACCACAAATCAGCCACATTCACACACTGGCGCCCCTATTCAAAGATGGAAGTGGTTTGCAATTAATGTAGGTTCCTGGTTGACAGAATGATCAAAGTAGAGCACCTCAACTATCAATTAATGAGCCAGAATCACCTATTTGACTAGTATTGATCAGTATGACCTAAGTTATACCATACAACATAACCACAAGGCAAATGATTATGTCTCCTAGGTATATAACCATGGTACTAAGGTAGATTATTTATCTAACAGGAATCTAGCCTATAGGGTAGATAGTAAGGATCTGATGCTACCAAATGACGTTCATCTATGTAAGCATCAGAAATGGATTGAATGGCATCATACAGGGCTTCATGCGGACTTGGAGAAGGCATTTCCACAATCTCTTTCCCTTTTAGACATGCCCCTAGTCATAGATGATATCATTTTTACGATGGAAGTTTCCAGATTAGCATGGGAAACATTGGATGGAAAAACTCCCATGAGGCAAGAATATTTCAACAGTCCAACCCCTATAGGCTGATAGGGAGGAGATGACTTCTCTAACATCGAAACATTATTGGCCATGGAAGTTGTAATATTAGGTGAACAATAATCGATTTGATCTATGGTCACAATTTTTCCTTGATGTGGGAATTGGAGTGTGCGGAAGAATGATGATGCAACGACCTTCATAGCATAGAACCAATTCCTTCCTAATAACAAATTGTAATCAAAGGAGCATCGACCACTTCTACCTGGATAGAAACAGGTTTTCCCCCAACTCGATGGATAACACTGGTAGGAGACCATGAGGTTGAAAACCTCATCCATCGAAAGCTTTTAAGGTGGTTGGTGACTTATTCAGCTTAGGAGAGCCAATGGATTTCCAGTAATACATAGATAAGACGGAGGTGGAAGCTCCTTCATCCAACACAGTCCTATGGAATTTCCTACCCACCATTCTCATCGCATTATGAAAAGAGAGTTTATGGGATAACCTCGATTTATAACTCTCCACAATAATGATGATCATGGTGGAATTCTCAGGATCGAAAACCCCTAGGGCTAACAATAAATTTTTCTGTTGTGCAGGAAACCTTTGGAGTACTTCCAACATGGACATAGCACAAGGTTCTTGGCCTAGATATTCAACAACGTTGTAATATTGGGCAGCTCGAGCACTAGGATTGAAAACGTTTTTATAGATTGTACTCTTTGGAGGACGCAAGATTGTGTCAAAACTAGGTTTTTCAATCATCAGAGGACCATTATAAGGAGGTGGAGGAGAAGGGTTGACGGAAGTAGTCTTCTCGAGAGAAGTACCTTCATCTTTCTTCTCATGTGTTTTATCATATGTCTGCCTTCTAGTAGTCAACACGACAGTCTCGGTGGACATCATTCGAATGTCTTCAGTAGAGGATGAGGGACCATGTGAAGACATATGGTCAATCATTTGTTGTTGGGATGGAAAAGGGTCAGTTAAAACGACTCGTGTGGGGTTATTTTTCAAAATCTTATTGATCTCTTCACGACGAGGAAACTCCTTCATGAAATGATCATCTCCACATAGCAAACAAGGATACTTAGCCTTCCTTTTTGGTTTGGTATCACTTTCTGAGGTCGTTGTTTTGGTATTCTCCGATTGGTTTCTAGGTTTCTTATTTTTTACCTTTTCCTTTCCTTTTACTATTGGGTGTTTGCAATGATTGAATGGAATTCACCTCAGTGTAAACCGTAGGAGTATAATAAGTTGTAGTTGAAGAACTCTGTGGTTTAGAAGGCTTGGATGTGGATGAAGGTTGGATTGTACGAACAACACCATCTACAGGAGTTTCTACCAGGTGGCTTGGTGGGATCGGTGCTAGGATGAGGAGCATGAGGAATTAAATCATACAAAGTCCTAGACTGAAACTAGACTTGGTCTAAATATTGAGCCCAACTAATATTATGTTCCTCTATGACGGCACCACCCATATCCACATCTCAAGAAATAGGAGGAAACAAGGACTTGGTGAACCATTCAGCCAAAACTTTATCTGGAATGGGAGATTTGATTAACCTTCGGCGCCTCCTCCACTCATGGATATGATCTGATATGTGAGTAGAGGTATTTTTTCGAAGAGAGGTCAAAATGTATGTACCAGTATCATACCTAATAGGTAATTGGAAATGAGTATGAAATATTATTGGCAAGGAATTAAAATCCACAAACGAGTGTTGTGGAAGTTCGATATATCACTTTGCGGCTATGTCATTCAATGTCCTTTGGAAGAGCCTCAATCGGATAGAATCATCCATTAGAGTTAGATCAACACCACAAATGGAGGTCATCACATGGTTCTTGGGGTCTTATCCTTGTTTCCCATCAAACTTTGGAATGTCTAATGAAAGATTGATCAGGATGGTAGGACAAAATAGATCATGTTGAATGGGATCATTTATTAACTTGGACAAGTCAGGAAGATCCAATGTGGACAAAAATGGAAGTTGTTGGTTGGGTTGTGGGTAATTCTAATACTGATAAGGTAAGGCTACCCTAGTAGGACCAAAGGTATGATGAGTTTGGACGTAAAACCCACAAAATTGTTGGTAGTTGGGAGCATTTTGACACATAAATGGTGGTTGTGCATGGTTAGGTCCAGCTTGAGGTCCGTAAATAGGTTGAGCCCATTGATTGGTAACTCCTCTAAGATAAGGGACATATAGTGGATTGTTTTGTTGTGCCCCACTAAGGTAATGATTACCAATGTTAGGATGTTGCGGAGGAACCCAGGATGATGTAGGAGGTTGTGAAGCAAAACCAATAGGACCAAAACCAACATGACCACTAGGTGCAACAACTTGAGGGGCAAGATGTGAATTATTGTGTATAACAGGTACATAAGATTCTTTAGTTGGTTGGGATGTAGGAGGGGAAAATTGGCTTCCAACGTTCAACAAAGCTATGGGAGGCATATAAGTTCCTCCCATATAATAATTTGACAATGGCTTTTGAACTGACTGTGGCACTCTTACAGGAGTGGCAAGCCTAGACACCGTGGGTGCAGATGGAGCATTCGTTGGAAAAACACTGGAAGGAATGTTCAATGACCTACCCAAGATATCACTAGGTAAAAGTAGGGTATAGGTCTTCTAGAATTTGGAGTTAACTCCATAATTGACACATTTATAGTGCTAGTAGTACCAAACTAAGAGATAGCTTGACCGAGGGAAGTTTCCCAAATGGAGCATTGGGTCCAAATACCAGAGTGGTGGATTTCTTACCTCTCTCTATCCTTGGACCCAGGTTCAGTCCCTCTTTCTTAGCACAACAAATCCCAAGATATTGGCCCAACGGAGCAAAGCTCAGCTGGAAGCACCTACGACACAGATGTCGTCTCACCCGAGATATCCCAGTTTTATGGGTAACTACCAAAACCACGTTTCTGCAGTTTGTGTGGGAGGGTATTTTAGTACCTTGGTCCTGTGCCAAGGTTTTCCAACGAAGACTGGGAAGGTGGGTTACTTGTATGCACAGTATTTTAATACCAAGCTATGATCCGACCCTTCATTGTGATTCTTAAGTGAACAAACAATGAATAGATAGCATAAGCATATTCATTAATATAATGTGACAGACATACATTTATCCAATTGCAACACAACAATCATCCAGTCATTCAATACAACATTCACACATATAACTAAGCTACTTAACATTCACACATATACACAACATATAACGTGGAAACCCATCCGGGAAAAAACCACAAGGTTCTCTTCATCTGGCATGAAGAAATAGATGCAACTTTTGTCTGGGCACAAAGCTACAGACTCTGTTCAAGATATTCTCTTCTATCTTTACAGACTCTTCCTCCCTCTCATGCTCTCTGGTCTTCTCTCTTTCTCTTTCTACTCTACTCCTAGTAACGATCTACACATAGCCTGGATCGACTCAACCTTATCTTTTGGTTTGCGCACTTAGCTGCAAAGCCACTACTATGATGCACTTAGTGATCAAGAGTTATTAATAGAAAACTATCTATCTCAAGTCTAGCTCAAGCGTCTTTTCCAAGAGTCTAGAGATTACTCAAAATTGTTGTATCAGCTAATCCGCTAAAACCATCTAACCCATTTACATCTTGGGCTCTTTCTTTTATAGCCCCATTATAGAATCAACACAGATCCCATACATGCTTGTTACAGACTCAATATTGGCTCGATACAGAATCTAACAGACTCGTTATAGACTCCTCTTCAATCGTTATCCCAACCGATTTACTATCTTCAGCCAACATGTTGTCTTTTATATTCTAGCAACACATAGCAAAAAGGAACTATCGGCCTGACTTACAAAGATGCCTTCATGTGTGTGGTTTTTGTCATCTCAAGCCGAGCTCATACCCACAATCGCTAAGAACTGTAGCTTTCTCAGTGTTATGCCTTACTGTCATTTTCCTATCGTTACGCTTCTTCACACGCCTACTTCTGTGGATATTATGCCATGTCATCTTGTATCTTGTTCTATCCTTTTTACGTGACTTACTAATCTGGCGCAGGTTCCTCATCCTGTGCCTTTTCTTTGCCTTCTTCTTCTCTTCACTCCTTATGTCACAACATCCTTCCCTTTTCCTTGATGCTCCTTCCTATGTTGTAGCTCCTTCCTTTTACTATTTTGTGCTCCTTCCTCTTACTTAGGTAGAATTCTAGATGAATTATTCCCTACCGTCCCGAGGCCCAATAGGCCCCCAACACTCACCTGTGGCTTGTCCCGAGCCACGTGAACTATTCCTCCATGGTATGACTTTCGTAAACTTTGGTATGAAAATCCTTCACGGTTTTTAGCAACTTCTCTTTTTATGTGCTCACTTCTTCTTCCTATGTTTTATGCATGTTCTCCACCATGTCGGAACTGATATGTTCTGGCATGACTCTTTCCAAGGATGTCACTACTTTATGCATATTTTGGTGTACATGATGAATTATCCATGTAACTCTTAATGCATCTGCTTTCAATTCCTCTACCTTTTCTTCACACTAATGTTGTTGGGTGCACAACACAGTCAATTGCTGTTGTAATTTCTGCATCTCAGTTGCCTTGACCCTTTTTTGCTCCAAGGGTAGTTGTTTCATCTCATTTCTGAGTTGCGTTATATTTGCTTCAAATGCAACGAGCTCACTTGCAATCTTTTGTGATTGCTTGTTGTCCATTAGAGCTTCCCAAGTCTAGGAGACTTGGTCCACAGCCCTAGCATAGGTTTTCTCAGCTTCCATTATTCCGTTCACAACTTGAGTGGTTGCGTCTCTTCTGCATGCCACGCATTTGGGGGTGTGTTGGGTCTTTGTTGCTCTTTTAATTGAATTACTTTTTTCTAAAGGTCAGTTGCTATTTTAGCTAACTATGCTACTTTGGCATCCGGGTGGATTTATTCTGTTATTCCTTATTTTGCAAAGTCCCTGCAAGCCAGTGTTGATGTATATGTAACTTTGGAATGTATTTCACTTGTATTTCTTATATATTGTAACTTGATGTTTATTCCGGGATGTACTTGAGTTATGTCATGCCCCAATGTTCATATCGGGAAGGTCTATCATGTAAACAAGTCATGTCAAGTTATTGTGGGTAACTCTACTATTGTCTAAGGGTTATAGTCCCCGCAGTTCCAGGGCACAAGGGTTATTAGACTCTCCTAGTGAGGTCGGCCCTAGTAGGGTTTTTGTCATGTCGGAATTAGTATAAATAGAGAGCTAGACTCTATTTATCACACAACTCATACACACTCAAGTGTAGCGCATAGTTGAGGAAGGAGAAGACACTGGGGCTAGACAAGAAGAAGGTTACTGCTGTCGAGAGATCACTTACTGTTTTGGGTTCTACTTTTGGTGTTGATTCTATCTCTGAGTAAGTTGCGAGGTTTTCACCATTTATGGTTTCCCCGAGGATAAACATTGTGTTCATTATCTCTTGTGTTTGATTGTTGTGCTTGTTATTCTCTCAAAAAATATCCTAATATAATGCTAGCTTAATGATGAAATTCTAACATGGTATCAGAGCTAACCTGAGAAGAAGACACTGTGCAGCTGCGGGAACTAGGGCTTCCTGTTTCTGGATCTTCCTCCACATATTTTCAACAAAAGTAAGGTGGAATAACTCTCCTCCTTAGGGCGCATCTTTCTGTCGAAGCAGAATCCAATTCTGAGGTTTTTCAGTTTTGGACCCAACACTACTGCTGAAAATTAGGGCTTTTCACAGAAGAGGAATTTTTCAGTGAGCCCAGACCTGGATTGATCTCCTCCCAAAAATCAAAGTTAGGGATAAATTTCAAGGCATTTGGGTGGATATAATGTGAAGAAACCAATTGAATAATGTGAAGATTCATAATGCTGAGACTATTCAGTCTTACTTTACAAGGGTTTCTCAGATCAAGGAGCAGCTGGAAGCAGTAGATGAAGAAGTGGAAAATGCAGAGATTGTGATGACCACCTTGAATGGTCTCCCTAGATCATGGGACTCTTTCATTCAAGGAATCTGTGCTAGAAATAAGTTATTCAAGTTCAGCAGACTGTGGGAAGAATACTCTCAAGAAGAAGATCAAATAGCATCTCGAGAAGAGAAGATGGGAAGTGAAGATCAAGCTCTCACAGTTCACTCCAAGAAAAACAGAAGGAGCCATTATCACTCCAAAGGTAAGATCTCACACTCAAGAAAAGATCTGAATACTATTAGATGTTAAACATGTGATGAGAAGGGTCACATATCTAGATTGTGCCCTAACAAAAGAAACCTAAATAAGAAGGGAAACAAGAGAACACATCATGCCCATGCTGCAGAGGATGATGAACATTCCACAAAGAGAATTATACAAGAAAGTGATTATTCTTCAAGTGAGGAAGAATATGTACTGATCTCCACTCTCACAGGAACTGTTTCACATGGAAGCAATGGTTGGCTCATAGACAGTGGTGCTTCCAAGCACATGACGGGATTCAAAGAATCATTTGTGAAGCTATCTGAACATGAGTCACCTCACAAGGTGAAACTTGCGGATGACTACCAATATCCAATAAAAGGTAGTGGTGAATCCTCCTATAAACTAGACTCGGCAAAGTCTTTGAAGATGAAGAATGTATTATTTTTCTCTAGGACTAAAGAAGAACCTTCTCTCCATATCTGCATTGGATGCAAAAGGAATGAGGGTTGCTTTTGTAGATGGCCAAGTTCTTATGTGGCCAAAGGGAAAGACTTTTGACGATGCAATAGTGATTGGAGAACAAGAAGGAGGTCTATACAAGTTGAAGGGCTAACCAGATCAAGCTTTAGTTCATGACACAGTAGAACCAAATGAACTTTGGCATAGAAGGCTTGCACATGTGCATTACAGAGCACTACCACTTGCAAGCAAAGCTATTGAAGGTCTTCCATAAATTCAAGCAAAACATGAAGGGGTTTGCAAAGGATGTGCGAAAGGAAAGAACACAAAGAAGACATTTCCAAGTAGTGAGAGCAAAGCAAAGGAATCTTGGAAATTATCCACTCCGATGTATGCGGACCAATGTCATCAAGCTCACTAAGTGGGTATGTGTACTATGTCTCTTTTATTGATCACTTTTCTAGGAACACATGGATTTACTTCATGAAGAATAAAGATGAATTGTTCAGCAAGTTCAAGGAATTCAAAGCCTTGATCGAGAACCATACTGAAAAGAAGATCAAGACTTTTCGATCAGACAATGGCGGAGAATTCACTTCAAATGAGTTCAAGGAACTATGTAAAGACTCAGGGATTAAGAGGGAGTTGTCTAATCCTTATAATCCACAATAGAATGGGATTACAGAGAGGAAGAATAGAACTATCATGGAAGCTGCAAGAGCTATGCTTCATGATCAAGATCTTCCTATGCATCTTTGGGCAGAAGCAGCTAGAACAGCAGTGTATGTACAGAACCGTACTCCACACAGAGTACTCGAGAACAAGACTCCTGAAAAAGTCTTCTCTGGCAAGAAACTAGAAGTCATCCATCTTAGAATATTCAGTTGTCCTGTGTACATACACATTCCAAAAGAGAAGAGAACAAAATTAGATCCTTCGGGAAAGAAGGGTATATTTGTGGGATACTCTGAAAGCTCAAAGGCTTACAAAATATAATTCCCAAGGTTCAAGAAGATTGACATCAGTAGGGATGTAACATTTGACGAATATTTAGCCTACATCAAATCCAGAAAGAAACCTACTGAAGAACCTGAAGAAGCAGAAGCTCCCAAAATTCATGATACAATCATGAACGAAGAAACTCAAGAAGAAGATCGAGAATTTGAAGAACCACAAAGACCTGTAGATCCACCACATGAGAAGAATCCTCACAATAGGAAACCTGCTTGGGTATGAGAGATTATCCAAGGTGCGAAAAGATATGGGGTTCCAGAAGAGAATCTCAGAGAAAGAAAGAGAACCAGATCCTGTTCTAGTTATGTAGCTTTACTATGTGACTTTATTGATAAAGAACCTTCCGAGTATGAAGAAGCGGTAGAACGGAAAGAATGGAAGGATGTGATGATCGAAGAGTATCAATTGATCATGAAGAATGATGTTTGGGATGTTGTCCCAAGACCAGAAGGGAACTCAATTGTAACTTCCAAGTGGATCTGCAAGATCAAGCATGCTGCAGACAATAGCATTGAAAAGTATAAGGCAAGATTTGTGGCACGGGGTTTCTCTCAGAAAGAAGGAATAGACTATGAATAAACCTGAATAGACTATGAAGAAACCTTTGCATCTGTAGCCAGATACACTTCCATCAGATCGGTACTTGCATTGGCTGCAGTGATGAAATGGAAGATACACCAAATGGATGTCAAGACTGCCTTCTTGAATGGTGTAGTAGAAGAGGAAGTGTATGTGGAGCAGCCACTCGGTTTTGAGACACATGACAGGGAGTCTCATGTGTGTAGATTGAAGAAAGCCCTGTACGGTTTGAAACAGGCACCCAGGACATGGTACAGTAGAATCGGCAGCTTTCTATCCAGTTTGGGCTTTACCAAGAGTAAAGCAAATTCCAACCTTTACTACAAGGTGGAAGATGGCAACCCAGTGATGCTTCTACTATATGTAGATGATCTATTTGTGACAGGTATGGATGGGTTGATTGTCGATACAAAGAGAAAGCTTGCTACTAAGTTCGACATGAAGGACTTGGGAATGATGCATTATTTCCTAGGTATGGAGGTGTGGCAGACTATAGATGGAATCTTCCTTGAACAAGGGAAGTATGCGGTAGATATCCTGAAGAGATTTGGGATGATGGACTGCAAGACATTAACCACACCTATGGTATCAAACCTGAAGCTATTGAGTGATGCTTCATCAGAGACAGTTAATGCCACGATGTATCGTCAGATTATTGGGTCCTTGATGTACCTGACGAACACGAGACCAGATATCTGCTTTGCTATGAAAACCTTGAGCCAATACTTGACAGATCCAAGACATGTTCACTTGACTACTACAAAGCATATTCTGAGGTACCTGAAGGGTACGGTTGATTATGGGCTCAAGTATAAGGCTGATCAGAAGATTAACCTGGAGGGTTATGTTGATTCAGATTGGGCAGGCAGTGCCATCAATAGGAAGAGCACTTCAAGGTGTTGCTTCAGTATGGGATCAGGTGTGATATCGTTGTTTAGCAGGAAGGAAACCTATGTGGAACTGAGTACAGCTGAAGCAGAGTATGCTGCAGCCTGTTCAGCTAGTTATGAGGCAGTTAGGCTAAGGAAGCTATTGTCTGATTTATTTGATCTCCAGTTAGATGCTACTTGTATATACTGTGACAACTAGAGTTGTGTAAAGTTGTCAGAGAATACAATATTCCATGACAAGTCGAAGCATATCAAGATAAAGTATCACTATATCAGGGATATGGTGCAGAGAGGAGCAATGAATCTCTAGTATGTTGCGACGGATGAACATATAGCTAATCTGTTGACTAAGCCATTGGCTAGGGTGAAGTTTGAGTACTTCAGGGAGAAGCTTGGTGTTCTCTAGATCAAGATTCCTCCCAAGAGGAAGTGATGTGTCCGTGCTGAGCCTTTTTGGCATGGTGAGAGGATCGGTTCCTTCAATGGTCAGATATAAGTGCTGTGCCCTTCCTACATGGTGAGAAGATTGGTTCCTTCCATGGTCGGATGTAAGAGTAGTGACATGGTGAGAGGATTGGTTCCTTCCATGGTCGGATGTAAGACCTGTGACATGGTGAGAGGATTGGTTCCTTCCATTGAGAAGTATATGTGTGAATGCCACATCCAACATGAAAAAGGGCTGGCTTTGTGAAGACACATCTAGTATGAAACAGGACTAGCTCTGTGTAGATGGCACATCCAACATGAAAAAGGGCTGGCTCTATGAAGACACATATAGTATGAAAAAGCACTAGCTCTGAGTAGCTGCCACATCTGGTATGAAAAAGGACCAGCTATGTGATGCCTCATCTGGTATGAAAAAGGACCAGCTCTGTAATGCCTCATCTAGTATGAAAAAGGACTAGCTCTGTGAAGACTCATCTAGTATGAAAAAGGACTAGCTCTGAGTAGCTACCACATCTGGTATGAAAAAGGACCAGCTTTGTGATGCCTCATCTGGTATGAAAAAGGACCAGCTCTGTGATGCCTCATCTAGTATGAAAAAGGACTAGCTCTGTGAAGACTCATCTAGTATGAAAAAGGACTAGCTCTGAGTAACTG
Source organism: Pseudotsuga menziesii (assembly GCA_001517045.1). Lineage (NCBI taxonomy): Eukaryota > Viridiplantae > Streptophyta > Pinopsida > Pinales > Pinaceae > Pseudotsuga > Pseudotsuga menziesii. The sequence continues at coordinate 346,779 of LPNX010522598.1, read as the reverse complement.
CCACATCTAGTATGAAAAAGGACCAGCTCTGTGATGCCTCATCTGGTATGAAAAAGGACCAGCTCTATGATGCCACATCTAGTATGAAAAAGGACTAGCTCTATGATGATACATCCAGTATGAAAAAGGACTGGCTCTATAGAGGTTCCTATGACAAGAAGAATCAAGACATAGCACATGTGATGATGACCCAGTGATGATCCAGATCGAGTGATGATCTAGATCCAGTGATGATGATCCAGCAGTGATGATCCAGATCGAGTAATGATCCAGATCCAGTGATGATGCCCAGTGATGATCCAGATCCAGTGATGATCCAAATCCAGTGATGATCCAGATCCAGTGATGATCCAGATCCGATGATGAAGATGACTTGAAGATGAATATGACTTGAATATAAATAAGACTTGAAGATGGCGAGGACTCGAGGATGATCCAGAAGATACATAGAAGAAGACTTGTGCTGAAAATTGTGTCGAAAGAATACCTTCCTAGTTAAGAGGGAGTGTTGATGTATATGTAACTTCGGAAAGTATTTCACTTGTATTTCTTATATATTGTAACCCGATGTTTATTCCAGGATGTACTTGAGTTATGTCATGCCCCGATGTTCCTATCGGGAAGGTCTATCATGTAAAAAAGTCATGTCAACTTATTGTGGGTAACCCTCCTATTGTCTAAGGGTTAAAGTCCCCGCAGTTCTGGGGCACTAGGGTTATTAGACTCTCCTAGTGAGGTCAGCCCTAGTAGGGTTTTTGTCATGTCGAGATTAGTATAAATAGAGAGTTGGAATCTCTATTTATCACACAACTCATACACACTCAAGTGTAGCACATAGTTGAGGAAGGAGAAAACACTGGGGCTAGACAAGAAGAAGGTTACTGCTATCGGGAGATCATTTACTATTTTGGGTTCTATTTTTGGTGTTGATTCTATCTCTGAGGAAGTAGT
>LPNX010522598.1:286157-345779 GCA_001517045.1 Pseudotsuga menziesii | reverse complement strand
ATAAACACTGTGTTCATTGTCTCTTGTGTTTGATTGATGTGCTTGTTATTCTCTCAGTAAAGATCCTAATATAATGCTAGCTTAATGATGAAATTCTAACAGCCAGAGCAACCACTTCATTGATTCTATGATAGTTTCCATCTGATGCCAGCTTCTTTTGTTCAACTTCTTGAATGTCAAGTTTAATTTTCCTAATGTCTTGATGTGCAGTCTTTACCTTAGTTTTCAGGTTGCGCTCGTGCAGTTCTATTTCTACATTGACAGTATTATGGACCGCATATACTCTATTCATGTGCATAGAGGAAAAATCTATAATAAGATGGTCAGTATCCTGAAAATCAAGATTAGATTCTGGGGTGCCAAACTTAACAATGGTTTTAGATACCTGTACCATTATTGGTAGGACTGGCATAGAGGGCATAGTGTGCTCCATTCGTGATGTTTCGAATGGGGCTTGTGACTTAGTTGTTGCACTTGGACAATCAACAGCAATTTTAACCTCTTCAACTTCTTTACACAAAACCTTAAGGAGGTTAGTGACTATACCTGAAATTTCTTTTTGTCATTCTTCTATAGACTTGAAACTATTTTGTGCTACTTCGGTGATTAACTCAGTCATTAGTTGCATATCCTCATTGTCCAAGCTAACAGTGTTTGCAATTCTATCATCCTTCATTTTCTTCTTCTTCCTGTTTAGCGGTCCTTGTTCCTCTTGGGGCTCCCCCCCTCATTCTCTGATTCTGGTTTTGTTGGTAGTAAGGGAGTGTGACTTTGTTCAGAATCTAAATCCTCCAAGGAGTCTTCTTCCTCGTTTTCCTCATTTGATTTATCTACTTGTGATTGGGTGTCTTATTGTTGAATCAGTTCTTAAGATACTGGAACACGCCATTCCCTCAGTCATTGATTAATAAGTTCATATATTTCTTCCTTCGTCATGATAAACCTGGTCTGTAGTTTTTGGTGTTGCAGTTGTTGTCATGGTTGCATGTAAATATGGTGCGGGACCACCTCAAATTTAACAATGGAGCGAAAGTGTTGAACAGTGGTGTCATCTAACCTAGACATGTCCCTTACCTGGTGTTGTATAGCCTCCCCATGCATAAATAATTTGACATTGGTCTACTTCTGTCGTTCTTTGAGATGCTTCTTGTACCAAAGGTTCTGATATTTTTCTCCCTAACAAGCTACTGGAAGGTTGAACCCTTGATAGTCTTATGAGTCATACCATGCTACGAATGAAATTAAAATTAACAACCATGAATAGTGGAATTGGCGTCTTGTACAAGCTCATTTAGTAAGAATTAACACTGGTTGATCTAAGTTCCTGTCGCGCAGAGCTCGGTAAGCACAATTGCTCTTGCAGTACACTATTCCAGGCACATTTTGTGGGGAAACTTGGACGCCAATACCTTGGCATCAAAGCGAACAATGGGGTTGTTAATCCTACGAATAAAAAAACTTATTTTGCTTCTTTTTATGCCATATCGTTTTCTTCATTCACTTAGCTATGGAAACCTCTTGATCCTTTTTTAGCAGTGGTGTTGGGTCCATACCAGCAGCTGGCATGCCTGTGATGGTAGCGATGAGTTTAACATCCACAAGAATGGGTTTTCCTAACCAGAGAACCCCTTCATGAAAAAATAGAAGCAATTTCTTGACACAGGTGTTAATTTGTGTACCACGCCCAAAATGTGGCATAAATAGCAACAATAATATGCCAAACTACTCCAGTTGCTTCGACCATTTCTTTGCAACAAATCATTGAGGCGTCTCCAGTGTGTAATAACCCAAAAATTCATAAAAATTTAAAATTTTTCATGTAACATAAAATGTTAAGGATGTCATTGCCAATGAACCAATAATTGTTAGCGGTTATTCAAACAGTAATAGTTAACAAGTAAGCAATGAACCAATAAGGGCTTACTTAGCTTACAGCTAACGCAGTGGAATGATGATTCTCTTACAGGTTCTAAACAGGTAAGCAGTTTGTTTCAGTAAAATTCCAGATCGAGAATGATACTCCACTAGCATAGGATAAAATGATAGTAAATGAAATGTTTGTTTTCAACTTGACCCTGTAAGAGGTAATTTTTTTATTGCTAATGTTATCAAACTGCATAAAATATGGTAAAACAAAACTGTGAAAGGATGGGTTATGTGCAGTTAAGTTTACCACCATAATACGTGATCCAAGTAATTCTTCCTTCTTGTAGTTTTCAACTATATGATTATATGTTTCAATTTGAAATGTTTAAGAAAAATTCTACTTCTTCCCATAAGAACATAATGACCTAACGCTTTTATAAAAAAAATTATATGTTACGCATGCTTGTACCCATAATTACATATCTGTCTTATAGAAATTGGAATATGGTTCTGTTCATATCTACTTGAATTCTTGTTTTAAACATTAAATACTCCATGTTGGTGATTATTCAAAACCATGTATTATTACTTGGTTTTCTTGTATATAAAACTTTGTTTTATATGAGCTCTTGATTTCAATAAATATATTGTGCTTTCTAAAAGTATTTACATAATGACCCTTGCTCCAGGATTCCTATAATTAGGTGTCTTCATAAAACTATATTATCTTCCTTGATTTGTAAACGACCATTGTCAAAAGCGGGCATTAGTTTACATGAGGGACTCTTATATAAGTTTGGGCTTATAATTAAAACTATACACAAACCCTATGTAAATGAACACCTTCCAAAATACAAGATCTATGGTTATGTACTTCTATGGAAGGTAAATTATCTCCATTATTGTAGTCTTAATACTATCAAACATAAACATTATTTAATAGTAAGATGATCGTAGATAAATTATAGTTAATCATATGTTTCTTCATATACATGATTACTTTTCTATATTGAAAAAACTATGGTTTATGAATAAGGAAACGAACAAGGATAAAATTGATACCAAGCATTAATGTTGTATGGTTTTGAATTACAAACCAAATGATTGTGCAGATTAGCAATCGGGACTACAACTATAGCTCAAAACCCATAATTTGAAAGATTATTGAAGGACACGTGGTTGGTAATGAGAGCTAGGGTTTCTAGTTGACTTGTATCGTCATATAACTTGTCTAAACCCTAAAAATATGCTTGTTTTGTCTGGGTTGTGGAGTGGTCAAGCCGAGAGCTTGTGGCCGCCATGTTCTCTGTCGAAACTCCATTAAAAAAGCACACAGGCCTTTGTAACCTTACTGAGCTGGTGTAGAAGGGTGAGCAAGCAGCCTTGCTACCATCGTGAGGTGGTTTTTTTCCTGTGTAAAGAGTATTGTGGTTTGGGTTGTCTTCGCCATTGTCTTTCAGAGTGAGTTTTCTATCTATGTGTTAAAGATTGTAACCAGCGTGAAGGGAATTCCTTGACTGCAGAGTGCTAGGCTCTTGTTTACTGTTGGTTTTTGTAACAAAGGTTGGAACCTTCTTTGTCGTGGCTGGAGCTTTTCTCTTGGACACTACGTTCTGCACCTTCCCTCTTTGCAGTGCTCCATTTTAACTTGTGCATAAGAAAAAGAGGCTCGAGTTGGCTCTTCCACGACCTTAGAGTCGCGTAGCTCCAAGGTAAAAACACAAATGTTTTCTTTACAGTTTGTTCAGCACAGTTTTTTTTTTGTATAATGAAAGTAACTAACAGAACTAGGGATTTCCCTATGCAGGCTCTCTAGTTCTGAGCTTGAAGCTGAAAATCTCTACTCACAGGCTTCCATGAGGGCATCCACCCTGGTAAGCCTTGGTTTCACTTGAGGTTTCTCCTGCACAAAATATATGGTGGAAAGCGATGGCACTATCGTGTGTTGTGGTTGTTGGCACGACTGTGGTCATTAGTTGCTCAGTTTGTTCTTTTAATTTCTAGTTTTAAATGCCATAGTGGATGTTTCTAATAGAAGAACTCGGGCTCTCTCAACTGAGACATAAGGAAATAGTTTTAAGTTTGTTCGGCCATGATTAACTTATTACAGTAATGTTTGGAACTAGTTTTAAGCTGTGAATCTCACTATCATACCATTGGGTCTCTAGATGTGGATGCGTTTAGGGGTTTTAAAGAACAAATTACTGGTTGTTCATACTCCACTTCTCATTTTTGTGAAGGGATTTCGTAGCCGAAAACAGATGGTTATTTTTTATTTATTTTGAGTACTGTGTTTAACTTAGGATACTTTTGCTCAGGCTTTAAACCTTGACAGAAAAATGTAAAAGGCCATAGGGAAACTAAGACTGTTCAGTTTGCTTTTAATATTAAAGGGTTTTCATCGCTTAAGTGGAATTAGCAGTATCTCCGTTTATTTTAAAATTATGTATATTTTGTTTATTTTAGTTATTATTATTGTTAGTTAAATTTCGATGGTTAGGGTTAAAATAGATCAGCAAGGAAGTTTGTTTCTTATTTAAAGGAATAAGTTTTGAAGGCCATAGGTAAAGAATATTTTACCAGCAGTAAAAATAATAATACTGCAATGAAATCTGTAAATAAGACTGAGAATGTTATTATTGAATTAATGTATTTCTTTTCTGTAATTTCTGGATTATACTGCTAGGTTTTGGTAATATAACTTTTGAATTTATTATGTTATGAAGAACAGATCTTTTGTAAACCCTAATTATTTTTAATGCTTTAAAAACTAGTATTTTTGTTTCAGTAAACCTAGTTTACATGGTTTGGTTATAAACAAACTAACTAGATAATTATTTATTTCAGATTAATGTTTTAATTAGTTAACCTAGTTTAAAATAATTACTGATCCTATATTATTTATTTAAGTTTACATTCTGGATTTATAGTAAGTAACTTTGTTAACTTTACTGTATAAACTATTACACATGCTAGTGTATATTATTTAGACTAGATTTTCTATCTTTATCTAGTTTAATTAAATACTCTAAGTAAATATTCAAACACAACTGAAGGACTATAAATAATTTTACATGAAATCCTGTAGATAGTAATCATTTGCATATGCATTCAAATTTTTGTTGAATCTACTTATCTGAAATAAATATACCTGTTGTACTAGAGTACTACCTTGCAAGAGGTGTGGAAAAATACAGTTTAGGTAATTTTTCCTATCTATCAATTAACTCAACATTGTTTCTACTGATTTACCCTAATCTAACTAGTTACTAACTTTCACAGCATAAATAACTTTTCCTATTTATCCCTAATAGCAATAAAACAAGAACTCTTAAACTTTTATGATGCAGTAAATAAAATCATAACTGATCTTAAACAAGTAGAACCTGTAATATAGATGAGCTGACAACAGCTTAAGGAGGTTGTTCCTCCCAACCAACTCCTGGAGAAGAGCTGAACAACAATTCTTAGGACACCTAAGCTTGTCTCCTGATCCTCCTAGTAGAGTATGGGTGAGAGATGTAGTCTTGAGATCCTCTGCAACTCCACTGAGTGTTCAGCGGTAACTCAATTCTGCTTACACCAGTAAGAACTTCAGCTTAGAATAGCTGCACAAGTTCAGTCTTTGGCACTTATCCCCTCAAAATTACTTCAGCTAGTCCCCTCCATTGAATTCACATGTGCACTTCATTCACTCAGAATGATCACAAATCCAGAATGAGCAACCTCAGTTGTCTTCAATGGGAAGTTTTATTAGCATGCCTAGGTCTTTTGGGTCAGTTTTTACTTAATGAGCCACCTGCTCCTGTTCCACTTTCTTGGGGAATCATGACCACAAAAATAGGGAAGTTGCCACCTGCAACAACTAGAAGTAGTTTGAGGATGCTGCCACATGTCAATCTGCTCTCAACCCAGTCTCCTCCACCAAGTGACCAGTAAACACTCATTTAACAGCTTCCCAAGTTGTTGTCTCATCTTTTATTTATTTATTCTTAAATTATTTTGCAATACATTAAATTATCCTTGACCCCACTTGGTCATTAATTACAAACTTTAACATAAAATATAACATAATGTTCCTCAATAAAATAAAATTGTTTTGCAAATTGGGGCATGTGACACAATGTATCCTGCACAATGCCCATATAGTTTCTGTGGTCCAAGTCTAGTTGTGGCTTGGTATCATGGCCAGTGTAAGCTCTCTTTTGCACGTTAGGTAAAATATCTTTTATGACTTTCACTACTTTGGGTATAAATGGCACTATCAGCAGGGTCTTTTCATTATTCGGGACTGCATATTCTCGTGCATCTCTACGTCTGGGTGAGACATAGGGTGGCAACAAATTTGTTGTCTCGAAATATTATGCTACTGGTGGGTTCAGTTCTAGGGGTGCTACTATCTCCCCTTCCTTTTTTGGTGCTGGTGTGTTTTCCTTGCTTAGTCCCTAATGGACTTGGTCTTTCTTTCCTAGCCTATTTACTAGTATTTTGTTGTTCTCCTGGTTTGGTATGTACATTGTTGGGGCCCTTCTGTGGGGGGATGTAACCAGTAGTGTCCTCCATGATCGAGGTAGGTGATATAGACTTGGATTCAATTGTGTTTGTGATGGAAATGGAGATGACCAGACTAAAACCTCGGTGATTCAATGCTAAGGGATGGAAACAATACATAGTTCTTCTTCAAAAAGCAAGGAACAAGGTCTTGGTGGTGAACTTGATAAATACCTTAATTGATGCTAGAAATTCTTCACATGCACAATCAATTAATCAGAAAGAAATCTGTCCCTTTTGACACATGGGCGTACCTTGGGCGCTTTGATAAAATCTTTTTGTGTTATTCCACCACTGACATGTCGCTTGAAATGGTAGTTATTGTTATAAAGCAGGATGGCACCAAAAAATATCGCTATCAAACCCTCCTTTTTTTATGTCATATCAAATAAGGTACTATGTATTTTCATACATGCAAACTTTTTCCACTTTGCACATCCTTTCTGACACAGAGAGATTATGGAAAATGGGTCATTATCACTCTGATTTTTCGTGATATTACAACACTGCATCCAATTGTATGTAGTCATGTTGTATTGATGGAAGTTCGTGTCTGCAACCAGTATTTCTTCAAATATTTTCTCCTTTATGACTTGTAACGCAACATCCACTGTTGGGTGATCACTTACAAATTCAAATGTCTAGGGAAAGATTATAGCTAATCTTTCACATTCAATGGTTCCTCATCGTGGCTCTTCTGAGGTGTACCAACTTCTTGGTACCATTTCCAAAGTGTGGATGAATCGATGAACCCATTCTTGTCACGAATATTCTTTCCAAATACCTCAACAATGCTCAATATGTTTATGAGGATATGTCAATCCTATGTACTTCTGATTAGGTTAAGTGGTCTCTTCTACGAATCTGATCTCCATTGATATTCTACATTGTGGCGATTCAGAGATAGATTGTTTGTGTGTACCCCATCATCTAGCGGGCGTATCTTTCAGCGCATAGTCCAAAGTGGACAATCGTTGTGATTATGTGACTTTTTCTTCAAATTCTTCCAAAAAAGATACAAGGTTAGGAAATCCTTCATATGTAGGCAACGCGCTTATTTCAGATCCTACTCTTCAAACAGCTCTGGTGACTCTTGTACATCTGCGCATAGAGACTTCATGTAACATGTTCTTCCAATTCTCCAGAGCATCGCCTGAGTTGAACACGCATGAGCTTACACTCTGCCAACTTAGGTTTCCATCAATTGTTGGGTTAATATAGTCTTCCTTCGAAGACATGATGTTGTACAGCTAGTCCAGATAATTGTCTTTCCCTTCTCTATGTACAGGTTCGACATATCATTGTCCTTCAAGCGGATCAATTGGTACAACCACTCTTATTTCATAAAATTTGAAAGACAACATCCTCTTCTTGAAGTTTATAATAGTTTGGTTGTATGTTTCCCGATCGATTCCTAGAAGTGTAGGACATGGGTTTGTGTCATCGACATTGTCAATAAATTCGAATTCGACATATGTTCTTAAGCTTTTGCCTTCCACAGGTACTTGGGTTAGTCTACCAATTGATAGAACCTTCGACTGGTTTGCAAACCTTGGCTAAATAGGAGACTAATCCAGTCGCATCTTATTCATGCTCTCCCAATTCTATCTTGCTAATATATTAACATCCGAGCCCAAGCCTAATATGATATAGTCCATATCATAATCTCCTATCTGTGCAGTCATTCACAATTCTTGGCTTGTCTTCATTTTTCCCCCGATATGATTAACTCTTTTATCAGGTCGCGTGTCTTCTATGGTTTCTTCTATGCCATGTTGTTAGTTCTGCGACAACATATTTATCATGGATTAGCACTAAACAACTTTTTAAAATTTGTAATCTTACTAACCTTTTTCATTGGTGGCTTCCTAATTAGTTTTTCAAATCATTCAAGCATACTCTAACTTGTCCAGATGTCGACGGATGATTGGGATCAACAAATTTGTGTCGCACCTTCAAGAAGACTTATTTCTCTTATTGGACATCTAGCATAGCTTTCTTTTGTGTCGCAGGTCACACCTACGGTTGTCCTTGCGGTGTATTTTGGTCTGCTCCCATCACAACACCTCCTCTTGTGACTATAGCAAGGTTGGGTTGTCTTGGTTCGGAAGAAATCATTTAAAAATTCAGATTGGGTTTTGGATTCGGATTCTGCATCAGGATGGGGTTAACAACAGTTCTAGCCTTCCATTTCACAATAAGTTGGGGGCACTATTCAATAGTGTGATCAAATTCTTTACAATATGTGCAATTTTTTGCAGGACTTTGACAATCTCAGGAAAAATGTGTTGGCTACCCACAATTATAACATACGATCTGGCCTCTTCCTCGACCAAATCCTCCTCTTGGTTGTTGTCCTCGACCTATAAAATTGCCACCCCCTTTGCAGAGGGTATTGCGGTTGTTGAGGATACTGATTATGTTGGTATTTCGGTTGAGTATATTGATGTTGTTGATACTACGCAGGCTGATACTGAGGCTACACTCATTCAGCTTGCATTTTCTCATCATTTTTCATTAAGTAGGTATCCATCATTTTCTCTTACAACATCTGAAGGGCTCTGCAGCCTTTCTCATCATGACCTACTCACTTACAAAATTTAAATACAGACTAGCGAGTGCGCTTACAATCTTTTGTAAGTACAGGAATTCCTTAGACTTGTGACCTCTATTCTGGCATATTCTACACCAAGGCATTCCTTGTGTGTTCAATGGGTTTGGCGCACTGGCTGCGACATAGTTCATAATCATTGGGCAATTATCTTTATGGTTTCCATCTATTCTACATCTTGTACACCATAGTTCCTCCTGAAATTCCTTTCCTCTTTTAATGTCTTGGAGTTGCACCGTAATATTGGCCAATTGCCACTGAATTTGCATCATTCCCGAGCCAATGTCTCCAGCTTGCGAGGCTTCTAACTTCATTACTATTACAAGAACCTGTGTCTGCAACACAAGTTTCTGTTTCATCAATGGGGTTCGGATATGTGGTAGAAAGCCAGCAATAAACCATTCATTGTGCTCCACATCCAACATTTGGAAACTCACTTTGGCCATTGATGTCTTAAATCTTTGGTCAAAGTCCCAAACAGATTCGGTTGTTAGTTACTTAATTTCTTTGATCTTTGTGATGGACTGCGATTCGTACTTTGAATTTTTGAATTAATCTATCAAACACAGTTGAATCATGTTGAGTGTTTTAGGGATCACTCATGCGGGTACTATAGAAAATTTCATATACCATTCCAGGGCACGACCTCGCAAAGTCGTGATCATTTGTGCTTTCTTGATATTCTTATCCTAGATTTGTCGTACAATCCAGACAACGTCACACAAAAACCAGTGTTTCTCTGGGTCTTTCAACCTGTTTCCATTGAATATTGGGAGCTTAATGTCATCTCCATCCATTGTACTTGTTGCTGGTACAGTAAAAAAATTGGACTAGTCGGACTTCCTTATCCGCTATTTACAGTGTTAGTAGTTGTTGTATTTACATAATTACTTGGAGATAGGTCTGGCGATCTTACCTCTGGTATGGTAGGTGAGTTGTAAAGACGTTCTTGTTTTGGAGCTTCGGTCAACTCTTTTGACTCTTCGTCTCCCTTTGAGGTCGAATGATATTCTTCCTCTTCGTCACAAGATCCTTCGTCTAAGTATGACACAAACGCGTAGCCTTATTCTTCTCAATATGTGTTGCAACTCCCTCGTTCTAACATAGTTTTCCTTCTTTTACTAGATCTAAATCTTCTTTTACTTCTTTAAAATCCTAGCTCTTATTCATTTCTTCTATATCCGTGTTAGGATTATAATCCTCCCTTGTCCAATTTGGTCAATTGTGTCTAAATTAGGAGTCTTTTCGGTCTAAATTTAGTCACTAGCGGCATTGGGTCCACATGGCCTAATTGGACCACATGTACTAGTTACTAGAGTATGAGGAACACTATTTGAGGCTAACTGACACTCACTACACTTGCATGCATCAGTTTAGGACCCTCCTAGACCAATCCCTACAATTTAGGAGCGACTAGGAGTTCCTGAACCAACCTCCTTCAGTTGATTTCTGTTAGTGGCTAGTTAATCCTAGTTAGGAGTCACTTACATTCATTTAGTGCCATTCATTGATTAATTGCATGTGGGAAGGTGCAATTCCTCACCTACCACATTGATTTAGACTAGTTAACTTATTCTAACTGATTGGTGCACTGATTTAGACAACTGGAGCTAACTAGTTGGGATCTGATTGTGATTTAGACATGTCTAGTTATCCATGCAGTTAGGTAGAGACAATCAATTTGAATTCCTCTCTCATGCATTTGAATTGACTCGTTATTAATACCAGTGTATTGCATTGTAATTAACTATCCAGTTACTTTTTATTAATGAAAGCATTACACATTTACAAGCCATTTTTGCACTATTTCATTCTTCAATTCTGAGTAAAATTGTTTGATCTATCTTGTGAGTTGTGTGTTGATCCACAGATATATCTGCTCAATTTTATATGGTATCAGAGCCTTGATAGGAAAAGACACTTCTCCTTTCTACAGATCTCCTACTGGATCAAATTTCTTGAGCAAAATTGCTCCTTCCAGCTTTGCACCAGAAGCGGAAATTTTACCACAGAAATCCTATTCAAAGGAATTTTTTATCAAGCATTGCTAGATTAACTAAGTTGGGTGTGATGAAAACTTGAAAAGTGTAGGTTTTCTAACCTTATGGTGCCCCTTTTGTGTTTTTGCAGGTACAACTTCAAATGGATTCATCAATTCCTCTTCTCACCCCATTCACAAGCTTTTCAGAATGGAAGTTGAAGATGATTGCATCTCTGAAGAGATAAGATCTATATGAGGTGTCTATTGGACTTATCAAAGAGTCTTATGAGAATGAGAATGACTGGCTAAATGACAGTGATGGATATTTTGGAGCAATAGGTATGGCCCTTTCTCCTAGCTTGCGCTACCTCACTAAATCTGTTGAATACCCAAAGGATCTCTGGACAAAATTGGACAGAACCTTTGGCAAGAATAATGAGGATCATAATATCACTTTGGAGAGCACACCCAACACTACAAGATTTCTTGATCCAAAATTCTTGGCCTGTACTCTCTATGATGAAGTTGTTCAAGATGAAGAAGAAGCAGAAACTTCTACACAGTCAATTCAAATTGAAGAAAGTCTCCTTGAAGTGATTCCTTCTCCTGATGCTCTAGAAGTTTATGAGATCTATGATATCTCATATTCTCATATGGATGATACAAAAGAAGACATTCAAATATATGATATTGAATAAAAACACTGTTGCACTTCTATGCAAACATTCTCCAGTGGTTCTCCTTTAAATTCTGTACAAAATTTGCCAATGATTGCTTATGAAAGTGAAGAGGAATTTTATTTCTCTCCCTCTAATGTTGTTGTTGGTGTGAAAATAAGGAATACCTTGGATATTTTGGAAAAAATAACAGATTTTAGGAGTGATCCATTTTCTCTCCTTAATCTTGATCTTCCAGCAAATTCCTACAAGATTGCATGCACCAATATTCAGAATTTTGAAGAAAGAGAAAACTGTGCATCTACCGCCTTGGTGGACCATACTTTGGATCTGATATGAACTTATTTGGAGCTGATGTGATCTTATTTGGATATGATTTGATATTATTTGGTTCAAATTTTAGATTCCAAGAGCTTTCAGTCATGCTTGTAGCTGCTCTCACCAATTTCGGTGTGAAATATCAAGTACTGCAAGTCTTCTTCAAAATTGTTGTTTGGGATTTGGTGTTAGTTTCCTCTTATGAGGTTGCTGATATTTTATTTTGTGAATCATTAGTTATTTCTGAAGCTATATCAGATTATGGAGCTCAAGCATTCACTCTCCACAGTCCCAGGGCTTCTCTACTTTGGTCACATGCTCATCTCCTCACAGAAATAGTAAAGAGGAAGACATTCTGCATCCTCATGGACACTTGATCCTAACACTTGGGGCTGATTTAACCACTCATGGTTTGTTGTTCAAGGCTGCAACATATCATTTGCTTGAGTGTTCCTCACATGGCTCGAATCCTCAAGCACTTTTTCTCTCTTATCATTTGATTCTAGTTGCTCTACATGGGTCCAACTTTCATCCAGCAGCTATCTATGTTCTCGATTCAGTTGAGCACATTATTCTTCTTCCAAATGTTGATGTAATTGTAACTTTGGAATGTATTCACCTATATTTCTTATGTATTGTAACCTGATGTTTATTCTGGGATGTATTTGTAATATACTTGAGTCATGTCATGCCCCTAGGTTCCTATTGGGAGTTTCTATAATGTAAACAAGTCATGTCAAGTCAAGGTGGGTAACCCTCCTATTGTCTAAGGGTTAAAGTCCCCACAATTCTAGGGCACTAGGGTTATTAGACTCACCTAGTGAAGTCGGCCCTAGTTGGGTTTAGTCAAGTCAGGAATTAGTATAAATAGAGAGCTAGCCTCTATATTTATCACACACTCACTCACACTCAGTTGTAGCGCATAGTTGAGGAAGAGAAAGACAATGGGGCAAGGAAGAAAGAGGTTACTGCTGTTGGGAGATCATCTTATTGTTTCTTGGTTTCACTTTTGGTGCTGATTCTATCTCTGAGGAAGTTGCGGGGTTTTCTCCATTTATGGTTTCCCCGAGGAAAAACACCGTGTTCATTGTCTCTTGTGTTTGATTGTTGTGCTTGTTGTTCTCTCAGTTAAAGATCCTAATGTTATGCTAGCTTAATGTTAAAAATCTAACATGGTATCAGAGCTAACCTGAGAAGAAGACACTGTGCAGCTGCGGGAACTAGGGCTTCCTACTTTGTGGATCTCTCTCCACATATTTTCAGCAAAAGAAGGGTGGAATAACTCTCCTCCCTAGGGCGCATCTTTTTGTCGAAGCAGAATCCAATTCTGAGGTTTTTCAGTTTTGGACCCGACACTACTGCCGAAAATTAGGGATTTTCACAGAAGTGGAATTTTTCAGTGAGCCCAGGCCTAGATTGATCTCCTCCCCAAAATCGAAGTTAGGGATCAAATTCAAAGCATTTGGTTGAACAGAACTCTGGAAAAGCAAAACCCTAATCTTCTCCTAAACCAGCACTGCAGGATTTCAGCTCAAAATCCAGATCCGACATCTTGACTTGGTAAGATCTAAATATTTTATATGTCCATTTGAGTTTCTCAGTTAAGATATCTCATCATACCAAGCTTGATGAAAAGCTTGAGGGAGATGATAACTTCCGAGCCTGGAAGTATAGGATTTCCCTGGTCCTGGAAGAAAATGAGTTGGACTCCTATATCAGTGAGGAGGTTCCAGTTCCAAAGGGAGATGAGGCCAAGGCATTACATAAGAAGAAGTCGGTTATGGCAAAGAGGATCATTATTTATTCTATAAAGGACCACCTCATACCATAGGTGTCCTCCCTCAAGACACCTAAAGCGATGTTTGATGCCCTAACCAAACTGTTTGAAGGGAAGAACATCAATCGGAAGATGACTCTAAGGAACCAGTTGAAGAATGTAAAGATCCAGAATGAGGAGACCATCCAGTCATACTTCACAAGGGTCTCCCAGATCAAAGAATAGCTGGAAGCAGTAGATGAAGAAGTGGATAATGCAAAAATTGTGATGACAACCTTGAATGGCCTCCCTAGGTCATGGGATTCTTTCATCCAAGGAATCTGTGCTAGGAAGAATTTAGTCAAGTTCAGTAGACTGTGGGAATAATGTTCACAAGAAGAAGCTTGGATAGCAGCTTGAGAAGAAAAGATGGGAAGTGAAGATCAAGCTCTCATAGTACACTCCAGGAAATGAAGAAGGGAAAATCATCATCACCAAGGTAAGCATTCTCATCAGAAAAACAATCCTGTAAGAAGGGATCCATCCAAACTCAGATGTTATACATGCTATGAAATAGGACACTTTGCTAGAAATTGTCCCATGAATAAGAATGGATCCAAGAAGCAGAAGAACTCCAAAAGAAGACATCATGCTCACACTGCTGAGGATGATGATCCTCCCAGGAAGAGAGTAAAACAAGAAAGTGAAGACTCTTCAAGTGAAGATGAATATGTTCTGATCTTCGCTCTAACGGGAACTGTCACTCGTGGAAGCAAAGATTGGTTTATTGACAGTGGGGCTTCTAAACACATGACAGGTTTCAAGGAATCCTTTGAGAAATTATCTGAACATATTCACCCCATAAGGTGAAACTTGGGAATGACTACCAATATCCCATAAAAGGTAGTGGTGAATCCTCCTACAAGCTAGACTCCGGAAAGTCTACGAAAATGAAGGATGTCTTGTTTGTACCAGGACTAAAGAAGAATCTTCTGTCCATATCGGCACTGGACGCAAAAGGCATGAGGGTTGCATTTGTAGATGGCCAAGTCCTCATGCGGTCAAGAGGAAAGACTATTGACGATGCAATAGTGATTGGAGAATAAGAAGGACAATTATACAAATTGAAGGGCCATCTAGAACAAGCTTTGGTCCATGACACAGTAGAGCCAAATGAACTTTGGCACAAGAAGGCTTGCACATGTGCATTATAGAGCACTACCACTTGCAAGCAAAGCTGTTGAAGGTATTCCAGAAATTCAAGCAAAAAAGGGTCTGTAAATGATGTACGAAAGGAAAGAATACAAAGAAGACATTTCCAAGTAGCGAGAGCAAGGGATTAAGAGGGAGTTATCCACTCCATATAATCCACAACAGAATGGGGTTGCAGAGAGGAATAATAGAACTATCATAGAAGTTGTAAGAGAAATGCTTCATGATCAAGATCTTCCCATGCATCTATGGGTAGAAGCTGCCAGAACAGTGGTGTATGTACAAAACCATACTCCACATAGAGTACTCAAGAACAAGACACCTAAAGAAGTATTTTCTAGAAAGAAACCAGAAGTCAGCCATCTCATAATATTCAGCTATCCAGTGTACATACACATTCCAAAAGAGAAGAAAACAAAACTAGACCCTTCAAGAAAGAAGGGTATATTTGTGGGATACTCTGAAAGCTCGAAGGCTTACAAAATATACTTCCCAGGATTCAAGAAGATCGACATCAGCAGGGATGTGACATTTGACGAAGAGACAACTTACAACAAATCCAGAAAGAGACCTGTTGAAGATCGTAAAGAAGCAGAAGCACCCAGAATTCATGATACAACCATGAACGAAGAAATTCAAGAAGAAGATCAAGAATTTGAAGAACCACAAAGACCTATAGATCCACCTCAAGAGAAGAATCCCCACAAGAGGAAACCTGCTTGGGTACGAGAAATTATCCAAGGTGCGGAAAGATATGGGGCTCCAGAAGAGAATCACAGAGAAAGAAAGAGAACCAGATCATGCTCCGGATATGTAGCTTTACTATGTGACTTTATCAACGAAGAACCTTCCAATTATGAAGAAGCGGCAGAAAGGAAAGAATGGAAGGATGCTATGATCGAAGAGTATCAATCGATCATGAAGAATGATGTTTGGAATGTTGTGCCAAGACCAGAAGGGAAGTCAGTTGTAACTTCCAAATGGATCTACAAGATCAAGCAAGCTGCAGATTGTAGCATAGAGAAATATAAGGCAAGATTCGTGGCTCGTGGTTTCTCACAGAAAGAAGGAATAGACTATAAAGAAACCTTTGCACCTATAGCTAGATACACTTCCATCAGATCGGTACTTGCTCTGTTTGCAATGATGAAATTGAAGATACACCAAATGGATGTCAAGACTGCTTTCTTGAATGGTGTAGTGGAAGAGGAAGTGTATGTAGAATATCCACTCGGTTTTGAGACACATGACAGGGAGTCTCATGTGTGCAAATTGAAGAAAGCCTTGTATGGTTTGAAATAGGCACCCAGGACATGGTACGACAGAATTGACAGCTTTCTATCCAGTTTGGGCTTTACCAAGAGTAAAGTAGATTCCAACCTTTACTACAAGGTCGAAGATGGCAACCCAGTGATGCTCCTACTGTATGTAGATGATCTGTTTGTAATAGGTATGGACGGGTTGATTACTGATACGAAGAGAAAGCTTGCTGCCGAGTTCAAAATTAAGTACTTGGGTATGATGCATTATTTTCTAGGCATGGAGGTGTGGCAGAATGCGGATGGAATCTCCCTCAAACAAGGGAAGTATGTAGTAGAGATCCTAAAGAGGTTTGGGATGATGGGCTGCAAGGCCATGACCACAACTATGGCATCGAACCTGAAGCTATTGAGTGATGCTTCATCAGAGACGGTTGATGCTACGATGTATCGTCAGATGATTGAGTCCTTAATGTATCTAATGAACATGAGACCAGACATTTGCTTTGCTTTGAACACCTTGATCCAGTTCTTGACAGATCCGAGACATGTTCACTTGATTGCTGCAAAGCATATTCTGAGGTACCTGAGGGGTACAATTGATTATGGGCTCAAGTATGAGGTGAATCAAAAGATTAACCTGGAATTTTATGTTGATTCATATTGGGCAAGCAGTGCCATCGATAGGAAGAGCACTTCAGGTTGTTGCTTCAGTATGGGATCAGCTGTGATCTCTTGGTTTAGCAGGAAGCAATCCTGTGTGGCACTGAGTACAACTGAATCAGAGAATGTCACAGCTTGTTCAAGTAGTTGTGAGGCAGTATAGCTGCGAAAGCTACTGTCTGATTTATTTGATCTCCAGATGGATGCTACTTGTATACATTATGACAACCAAAGTTGCTTGAAGTTGTCAGAGAATGTAGTGTTCCAAGACAAGTCAAAGCATATCAAGATCAAGTATCACTATATCATGGATATGGTGCAGAGGGGAGTAGTGAAGCTCCAGTATGTTGCGACGAAGGAATAGATAGCTGATGTGTTGACAAATCCAATGGCTAGGGTGAAGTTTGAGTACTTCAGGGAGAAGCTTGGTGTTCTCCAGATCAAGGTTTCCTCTAAGGGGAAATGATGAGACCCATAGCCATTCTGACATGGTGAGAGGATTGGTTCCTTCCATGGTCAGATGTAAGGGCTGAGCCATTCTGTCATGGTGAGAGGATTGGTTCCTTCCATGTCAGATGTGAGTGTTGAGCCATTCTGATGTGATTGTAGGATTGGTTCCTACATGATCAAAAGTAAGCGCTGAATGCCATTCTTGGAATGGAGGCACCTAGTCAGTTACCAGGAAAGCTTAGTTTGGGACTAAGGGCCATTCTGATATGACTGTAGGATTGGTTCCTACATGATCAGATGTGAGTGCAAGCCCTTCTGACATTGGTTGTCAGATGTAAGTGCAGAGCCCTTTCGGCATTAAGGATTGGTTCCTTGCATGGTCAAATATAAGTGTTGAGCCCTTCTGACATTGGTTGTCAAATGTAAGTGTAGAGCCTTTCGCCATGGAGGATTGGTTCCTCGCATGGACGAGTGTAAGTGCTAAGCCTTTCCGACATTGGTTGACAGATGTGAGTGTTGGGCCTTTCTGACAGGGTTGTGGGAGGTGTTCCCACATGGTCAGATGTGAGTGTTGGGCCTTTCTGACAGGGTTGTGGGAGGTGTTCCCACATGGTCAGATGTGAGTGTTTGGCGTGCCTGTCTGATATGATTATAGGTTTGCTTCCTACATGATCATCTATAAGTGTTGGGTGGGCCATTCTGACTTAGGGTCAGATATAAGTGTTGAAAGAAGACTTACATGGATTCTAGGCCTACAACTAGCATGAAAAAGGGATGGCTCTGTAGAACTTCCTGTGACAAGAAGAATCATGAGATAGCACCCGTGAAGATCCAGTGATGATGATCCAGCAGAGATGATCCAGATCGAAGGATGATCCAGATCCAATGATGATGATCCAGATCGAGTGATAATCCAGATCTAGATGAATATGACTTGAAGATGAAGATGACTTGAAGATAGAGATGACTTGAAGATGAAGATGACGAGGACTCGATGATGATCCAGATGATACAGAGAAGAAGACTTGTGTAGATAAATTGTGTCGAGAGAATACCTTCCTAGTTAAGAAGGAGTGTTGATGTAATTGTAACTTTGGAATGTATTCACTTGTATTTCTTATGTATTGTAACCCGATGTTTATTCAGGGATGTATTTGTAATGTACTTGAGTCATGTCATGCCCCGAGGTTCCTATCGGGAGTTTCCATAATGTAAATAAGTCATGTCAAGTCAAGGTGGGTAACCCTCCTATTGTCTAAGGGTTAAAGTCCCTGCAGTTTCGGGGCACTAGGGTTATTAGAGTCACCTAGTGAAGTCGGCCCTAGTTGGGTTTAGTCAAGTCAAGAATTAGTATAAATAGAGAGCTAGCCTCTCTATTTATCACACACTCACTCACACTCAGTTGTAGTGCATAGTTGAGGAAGAGAAAGACACTGGGGCAAGGAAGAAAGAGGTTACTGCTATCGGGAGATCATCTTACTGTTTTTGGGTTTCACTTTTGGTGCTGATTCTATCTCTGAGGAAGTTGAGGGGTTTTATCCATTTATAGTTTCCCCGAGGAAAAACACTGTGTTCATTGTCTCTTGTGTTTGATTACTGTGCTTTTTGTTCTCTTAGTTAAAGATCCTAATGTTATGCTAGCTTAATGTTAAAAATATAACACCAAAGATGAAGATTCCTCTAGACATAAGATGGAGAATTCTACATTCTAGGCCCTAGGATACCTGTGCACAGAAGAACAAGATTGATCCTGATTCTACCTGCTTAGTTTGAGGGGGGATTTTTTTCCCATGTGGTTTTTTCCTCGTTTCCTTGTATTAGGCAGTTACTTTACTTTAGTTGTAAGGAGTGACCTATGGTGTTATTTACCAGGGCCCACAAATTGTCCAAGTTAGCATTCAGGGGGGTGTTAGGATTATAATCCTCCCTTGTTCAATTTGGTCAATTATGTCTAAATTAGGAGTCTTTTCAGTCTATATTTAGTCACTAGCATCATTGGGTCCACATGGCCTAATTGGGCCACATGTACCAGTTAATAGAGTGCGGGGAACACTAGTTAAGGCTAACTGCCACTGACTGCACTTGCATGCATCAGTTTAGGAGCCTCCTAGACCAATCCCTACAATTTAGGAGCCACTCAGAGTGTCAGAACCAACCTCCTTCAATTGATTTCAGTTAGTGAGTAGTTAAGCCTAGTTAGGAGTTAGTTACATCTAGTTACATTCAGTTAGCACCAGTCATTGATTGATTGCATTTGGGAAGGCGTAATTCCTCACCTACCACATTCAGTTAGGGTAGTTAATTGATTCTAACTGACTGGTGCACTGATTTAGACAACTAGAGCTAACTAGTTGGGATCCGATAGTGATTTAGACATGTCTAGTTATCCATGCAGTTAGGTAGAGTCAATCAATTCGAATTCCTCTCTCATGCATTTGAATTGAATGGTTATTAATACCAGTGTATTACATTGTAATTAACTATCCAATTACTTTTGATTAATGAAAGCATTACAAAGTTGTAAGCCATTTTTGCACTGTTTCATTCTTCAATTCTGAGTAAATGTGTCTGATATATCTTGTGAGTTCTGTGTTGATCCACAGATCTATGTGCACAATTTTATAATTCAGGGAACATCTCACTCTAGCATTCTGTTGAGACATAGCCACCCTTTTCTATTCAGTCTTGCATGTGTAGAATGTTTTTTTCACATAAGATCATTTTTATCCACGTCTTTAACGATGATAGGTATTTGCAGCGTGGTCCTTGAAAAACAATTCACTTTGCCTCACTGTATGAGGTTATTGTGTCAACAACAAACTCAGTGATATATCCTTCTAGGATACTATCTACCCAAAATTCCACTGCCCTTGATAGAGGTTTGTTGACTCTTTTCAGCTGCTCAATCAAGAAAGGATTCCACTCTTTTGGTTCTCCTCCTTGAAAATTATTTTGTTGGGTTGAAAACTGAGACAACCAATCATGCAACACAATGGGAAACTCAGAAAAGAAAATATCGTAAATGTCTGAATAAATGTACCAGCCCAACCAGTCTTTTGGGTTCCATTGAGAACCTTCACTTTCTTTTTGTGCAAACTCTAGCTCTTTGAAATCCACCTAGTCTTGGATTTCCATTTTCGTGCGATGCCACAACATATCCCTCACCACAACAATTTAGGTCCCGGCAATGGAACCATTTGTTGGATTTATTCCCTCTCTCTGTCCCTAGACCCAGGTTCAGTCCCTCTTTCTTAGCACAACAAATCCTGAGATATCAGCCCAATGGAGAGGAGATCAGTCGGTAGCACCTATGACACAGATGTCGTCTCACCCGAGATATCTCAATTTTATGGGTAACATACAGAACCACATTTCCGTAGTTTGTGTAGGAGGGTGTTTTAGTACCAAGGCCCTACACCAAGGTTTTCCAACAAAGATCGGGAAGGTGGGTTACTTGTATGCACAGTATTTCAATACCAAGCTATGATCTAACCCTTCATTATGCTTCTTAAGTGAAGAAATAGTGAATAGATAGCATAAGAATATTCATTAATATAATGCGGTAGTCATACATTTATCCATTTGCAACACAACAATCATACAGTCATTCAACACAACATTCATGCATATAACTAAGCTACTCAACATTCACACATATACACAGCATATAATGTGGAAACCCATTCGAGAAAAAACCACAAGGTGCTATTCATCTGACATGAGGAAATAGAT
This sequence comes from Pseudotsuga menziesii, assembly GCA_001517045.1. Lineage (NCBI taxonomy): Eukaryota > Viridiplantae > Streptophyta > Pinopsida > Pinales > Pinaceae > Pseudotsuga > Pseudotsuga menziesii. The sequence goes on along the minus strand of LPNX010522598.1, from coordinate 324,703 downwards.
GCACCCTTTGTCTACACACAAAGTTGTAGACTCTATTCAATATCTTCTCTTCTATCTTCACAGACTTTTCCTCCCTCTCATGCTCTCTGGTCTTATCTCTTTCTCTTTCTACTCTACTCCTAGTAGCGATCCGCACACAGCCTGGATCGACTTAGCCTTCTCTTTGGTCTGCGCACTCAGCTACAAAACCACTACTCTAATGCACTCAGTGATCCAAATTCATTAATAAAAAACTATATATCTCAATTCTAACTCAAGCGTCTTTTCCAAGAGTCTAGAGATTACTCAAAATTGTTGTATTAGCTAATTCGCTAAAACCATCTAACCCATTTACAACTTGAGTTCTTTCTTTTATAGCCCCATTACAGACTTGATACCGATCACATACATGATTGTTACAGACTCAATATTGACTCAATACATACTCTAACAAACTCCTCTCTAGTCTCTATCCCAGCCGATTTACTATCTTCATCCAACAGGTTGTCTTTCGTATTCTAGCAACACATAACAAAAATGTGTTATCAACCTGACCTACAAATATGCCTTCACATGTGTGGTTTTCGCCTACTCCAGTCGAGCTCGTACCCACGATTGCAAAGGACTGTCTCTTTCTCAGTATTATGCCTTACTATCATTGTCCTACCATTACGCTTCTTCAAACACCTTCTTCTACAGATATTCTTCCATGTCATCTCATATCTTGTTATGTCCTTCTGTTGTGGCTTACTAATCTAGCGCAGCTTCCTCATCCCATGTCTTTTCTTTATTTTCTTCTTTTCTTTCCTCCTTCTGTCATAGCATCTTTCCCTTTTCCTTGATGCTCCTTCCTTTGTCGTAGCTCCTTCCTTTTACTCTTGTATGCTCCTTCCTCTTACTTAGGCATAATTCATTCTAGATGAATTATGCCCTACCGTCCCGAGGCCCAACAAGGAGTTACCATTTGATCAGTGTTATAGCTGATTTTACCACACATGGTTGATCACACTTTTATGGCCTTTCATGTCCCTCTGCAGACTCTTTGGACCCCATGGACCATTATTGTACCTTTGATGTTTCCAAGAGCATCTCTAAAAACACCTATTATTTGTTGTACGTGACTTTTAATCCCTTTCTCGCGTATATATGTGGATATTACCCTTAAACCCGTGTACATCGGGATGTGTGCATAAGTCCAAATATTTTTGGAGTCTTCCTTGATGTGGATCCAAGTCACTTGTCCTTTGGCCTTCCATATGCCTCGAGATCGCTCAGATTTTACCTTCCATTACCCCATTGAAGCACTATATAAGGAACCCATTGGATACATTAAAGAGTTGGAATTGAAGAGCAAGAAAACTATACTCCATTGTTGTCGTAGCTTGCTTGTACTTGAGCCTGCATCCCTTTGTCCCTTGGATCACTTTTTGTTCTTCCCAAACTTGCCTTTTTTTGTGAGATTGCTATCGAGAGATGCATAATTGAGGTGGTGGAGGCCCAGGTGGAGGACTCGGTTTCTCTGGTTCCCAGACGTGCCGATAGAAGTTGTCACTTATGTAATCTCTGATTTTATTAATAGAAATATCTTTTCCTGTCCAATGATGTGCATTTAAATGAACATTGAATCCATGGATGCGTTTAATTTCTTATGCATTATTGATTATATATGCTAGAGTAGGCCTAACACTGTATTCTATAGCATGCTTGCCTTGTTTACTGTTGTTGAGAGTAAATTGCTAAAGAAAGCGGGATTGGAAAAAGCTCAACGGGGATCTACTTCAACTGTCCAAAATAAGGTATGATTTGAGATCCTTTAGTGTTAGATGTTTTATTTCTCTTGCATACTGGGAAGGGATTGATTTTTGTGGTTTCTCTGTTTGTTGTGGTACACCCCAAGCCATAGGAAGTTTTCTCCGTAACAGAATTGGTGACCATACTGGGGAGGTTCCTAGTTGTTTTTCTTTGGGGGGTTTTCGGCATTCAATGTGCTTGAATTGCTCTGATTTATCTGTTTTTGTGTCGGGTCTGGGGGCATGATTTCCCAGTAGTGTCCTATAGGAGCAAATTTTGTCTCAGCTTGTCCGTTTACCTTATTTTTCTCTCTTTTTCTTCCTGTACGCGGGTTTTTCTTTCACAGTCGCATGTACATGTGGGTTTTCCTGGAATAGTCTCGTATGTACGCAGGTTTATTGAGAACAGTCGCGTATGCCTTGATTTTTTTCCTTTTTGGGGAAGATTAAGTGTTGCTGGGTGAGTTTGTATGATTGCTGAGTCTTCTTTGATGCTTCTGGATTCTGTATCTACCCTCTGTTTTTTACTAGAGACTCTTTTTAAGTTGGTTTTTGAGAATGTTCTTGTCATTTCATTTTCTACTTTTTGTTTTGAGATTAGTGCATTATGTCCCTTTTACCTTGGTACTTTGCATGGCTGCTATATGTGAGTGATTGCAGAGTCTGAGAGTTGTAGAGTCATATTTTTGCTTTTTATCTCATTTAATTTAAAAATACAAAAACATTTTACTTTTTGCATAGTTATGCATTGTTTGCATTTTGCACTAGCATGGTACTTGCATTAGGTTTGCTTGGTGAATTTTTAGTCAGGTTTTCATATAGGAATGATTGCATATACATTTGAAGGGAAAATTTTGCACTTCACGTAGTAGCATACCCTGTTTTTCATTTGACACGGTGCATTTGCATTGATTGTTAGGTGTGCATTTTACTTCTTGTTGTGTCATAACATCATTAGTTGCACATCCATTTACCCTTTGAGTAATAAAGCCAATTAAAATAAACGCATAATAAAATGAATTACACTATTTTATTTTCTAGGGTGGACCAACAAGACTAGGTTTTAGGGTCTTGGAACAGTTCATTGTGAGTTAATTCTCCAAGACCAATAAACAAAACACTTAGGTGTATGTCCAGGTGAGAGTGTGAAATCCTTTATATAATTAGTGTTTATCGGGATCCTCCTCTTACAAGGGAGTTAAGCATGAGGCAGTGTGAGCAATTATGATTGGGATGACCCATGATTGTGATTGATTAGCACTGGAGATATTTCTAGGATTGTATTCATATATTGGGGCCCTTGAGGTATTGGCTAGTGCACCCCTGGGGTACTAGTTGTGCTTTCAGGATTTGGGCTTTGTTACCCTACCCATACGGTCAATCCCTCCTGTGACTGTCTGCCTGAGCATTTATTATATCAAGGTGACCTTAGTTGCCTTACCTAGGTTATCGAGGGGGGTATTTGCATATGTTATTCTGCAGATGTCCTGGCTAGGTAGGGGTCGGACAACATAGTCGCTATATGCGTTGAAGCTGAGGGCCACTATAATTGGTTACGAACCTCCGCTTGTTGTGTATGGGAGTCTCAAGCCTTTCCTAGGCGAGACATGCCTGCTTTATTTGGGAGCTCACATATCCTACCCTTGGTTTGCTTGTGATTTGGCTTTACATTTTTAGGTGTATGCTCTGTGTACACTAGTTTTCCTAGGGTTTTTGTAATTAGATAGAGTCTTTTTATTTTTTGAGTCATTGTGGATTCAGGGGCGGCACACCACCGTTCTCGTTGTTTAGCGGGACTTTTGCCTTCCACGTCTCCTCCTCCTTTGGGAGAGAGAACCAGACAGTCTGGGCGGACTACTTCTCATTTTAATTCACACACCATGGGAGATCATGAGGATGAGATTCCAAAGATGTCTTATCCACCTCACGAGGTTTGGGAGGAAGATCCTACTAGCACATATGATCCTTCACATGAACATCCTTCACGATCTGGTTATGATCCTTCACATGAACATCCTTCACGATCTAGTTATGATCCTTCACATGAACAACCTTCATGATCTGGTTATGATCCTTCATTCACAGGTCATCGATATTGGTTTTTGGGTGATGAGACTCACTATGAACCCACAAGCACTAGTAATGTTAGATATGACACACCTAATATCCCTGAGCCCGATCTGGCATATCATGCCGAGTCAGAAATTGACCCTGGCACTACACCTGGGGTCACTCCCACTCTTTTCCATGCGGAGAGGTTTGGGGGCACTAGTCACATTGCACCTTCCATCCCCGTGGTGGAGGCGTCTTCACGTGCTCCTCCTAGACCTAGTGTTAGTAATCTTATTCAGATACCAGGACCGAGACAAGTGAACATTGGGAACACCACTTACATTCCTTCACATGTCCTTTCGTCTTCAAACCTCGTTCCTTCGAATGCGTTTTTAACGACTCATCCTCCCCCTAATTCACGTGGGCCTTCAGGCAAAAATGTTGCTACTAGCCATGTTCATTCTGCGACTGCTAACATGGTTGTATCGCAGAGCCAAGTACCTCCTGTTGTGTCAGCAGGTCATGTACCTATTTCTGGATCGTCTCATGTTCCACCTCGTGGAGCTCCCCATATACCAAACTATGGACCTTCTCATGGTACATCCCAGGGAACACCTTATGGATCTTCTCATGGACATTCTTATGGACTGTAGCATGGACAAAAATACCAACCCTATGGGTGCGGATATCAACAACCCACTTGCTCTTCTAATTATGGGTTTGTAGCACCTCATAATCAAGGTACCCCACATCACAATGCTTCCATGCAGCCCTACATGGGTCAAATGGGAGGAGGTTATTATGGCCAAGGCCATGGTATTTATAGAAATCAACCTTAAATGAATCAAAACTACCAGGGAGCATGGAATCGACCGGCTCAACCTAGGCTCCCTTTCCTTGCAACATTGAACTTACCTGACTTGTCGAGATTGATGAATGATCTTGTGTCTCATAACCCAACATGGCCAGAAGTCCCTACCAAGATTCCTTCGGACATTCCCAAGTTTGAAGGTAATACTAGTGAATATCCTGGTGAGCATGTCACCACTTTCCACCTTTGGTGCTCTTCCAATTCCTTACATTACGATTCTATCCGTTTGAGGCTATTTCAATGCACCCTCACGGGCCCTGTGGAAAAATTGTACATAGAGTTATCGGGTGTGGTTTATACTACATTTGATGACATTCCCATGACCTTTCTTAATCATTTCCAGCTACCTGTACGTTACGACGTCGGTACCGAACTCTTGTCTACCTTCCAGCAAGACAAATCCACACGCATTTCGTATCATATTCAAGAGTGGCATAGACGAAAACGGTTAATCAAATCCTTTATACCACCAGAGTTTCTTCTTGAATGGTTCCTCAAATAGTTGTTACCTTACATTGCGAAGGATGTCTCTACATCCGGAGTTCAAAATGAGGAACAAGCTATCTTTAGGGCACAAGAGTTGGATTTGATCTATGCTCAATCCAGACTTTTGTATGAGATTATAACAAACGCTTCAAGATCAAGCCTGGGCCACATGTCGATGGTATTGTTGGCTCTAATAGTACCAAACCTGTGGACTCGGTTATGAAACAAGTGAGCCAGTTATCAATAAACCACTTTACGTCAGGACAAGATATGGCTTCGTCTCATCCTACCCAATCGATGAGTGTACTTTCCATGCAATCGTTGAACCCGAAAGGAAACCAGCAGCCTAGAAGGAATAAGAAAAAAGGAAAAAATAATCGTAAGGGTGGGAACAAGAACGAAAAATGCTAATAATAATGACAAGAACACTCAAAATACTGGGGAGGACAACCAGTCTAAACATAAGGTGAATTTTCCTTGTAAGTTGTGTAAGGACGACCATCTCACTCACTTGTGTCCTCGTATGGAATTTGCCTCGAGGTTCATAGCACAAGGCCCAGCTGTGTTAACTAATCCTTTACCCAATAATCAAAATATTAACTCGAGGACCGTTGATCCTGGTTGTGCATCTCGCAGAAATCAAAATCCATTGGAGGCCTCTAGTGGTCATAGTTGCATCAAATGGTCTGAGCTGCTAAAGTTGTGACTCATGTGAAAGATTATGGTTCATCACAACCTAACCTTGGGAAAGAACCTTCACCACCCGAGAGGCCTTTGCGAATTGAAAATCCTACGGATAAACCTGAAGCTCCATCTCGCATTCCTAAGGGAGTATTAAAGCATTCAGGGCACAATCCTAATGCCTGAGCTACCTAGAACTATTCAGTTGTCAAGGATTTGGGCCAGACTCCTTGTGAGATGTCTATGTTAGAAGTGCTTCAGGCTTGTCCTCCACAGAGGAAAGCCTTGTTTTCTACTCTCGGGGTTAGTGACGATAGCTCTTCTTCCATGATCAAATTTGCAACCATGGGAGTACAGCCTTTCTTTCCTTACTACATGTCTCTTTTGATTCATGTAGAGTGTCTTAACAACATCATCATGCGTACTGTCATTGATGAAGGCACTGCTACTTTCGTGATGTCTTTGTCTTGTTGGAAGGGTTTGGGTTCTCCCATGTTTTCTCAATCTGCCACTATGTTGACAGCTTTCGATGGTAGATCGTTTCGGCTGCACAGAATTCTTCCTTCTCTAGAGGTCCAATTGGGAGGGAAGACCGTCGCGATCGAGGTCGAGGTGGTTGATGCACCCCTTGACTACAATATTTTGCTGGGTAGGAATTGGATGTATAGTATGCAAGCCGTAGCTTCTTCCCTCTTTCGAGTGATATGGTTTCCATTTAATGGGAATATTGTTACGATTGATCAAAATTCATTCCATAATCCGAGTGTCAATCCATCATTGAGAACTTCTATCCCAATTATTGATCATTCTCAACCGGAAACTGGGAGTGTGGGCGTGGGTATGTATCCTTCCATTATGGGAATGTTTAGTTGTCCTACACCCATCCTTATGATTGGGTCTATTTTTGGTGGGGCTTCATCCTCATCGAATTCGGTGTCTTTTCGCACTACCCATATGGAATATCCTTGGATTCTTCCTTCATCGAGTACTTTGAGTGTGCCTGTCAAGACAGACGTGTCATTGCCTACAACAATGGTGGCGTATCAAGAAAATATTGATCAGGTTGCAGAGCCTAGTCCTTCCTCTTCGTGTACGGAGGAGGAGGATCCGTATGTGCTACCTGCATGGGAAGTAGAGTCATCTCACTCACATGATTGCCTCGATGATGTTTTTCCATCGGATGAAGCTATTCTTGAGGCCATTTATGGGGTTAAGCAGCCTTGGGAAGAGTTGCATCATCGATCATATTTTCTTCCTAAGCTCAATCGTATGGAGTGTGATGACTTTAGGGAGATTCTTAGAGATAATATTGGTAGCCCCGTGGTCCCATTAAGCTCTTCTAGTCATATGGTTGATGGGAACATGGCTAATTTGTCACCAACCATTCCTATCAAAATTTATCGTGATCCTGGCAAGATTGAGAATCTCTACATTGGGGCAGGTTGTTCCCCCGATGAGATCAAGGAGTATACCGAGATGTTTAAAGAGTTTCGTGACATTTTTGCTTGGTCATACGAAGAAATTTCAGGTATAGACCCTCGCATTGTCGAACATGAGATCAAAATGTATCCAGATGCAAAATCGGTTCAACAACGTTTGCATGTAGTGAATCCTAGAAAAGAACATGCCATTAAAGCTGAGATAGAGAAACTACTTAAATATGGTTTTATCTATCCCATTCCCTTGACGGAGTGGGTTTCAAATCCCATTCCGATATATAAGAAGCAGGGAGCGATCCGCATATGCATTGATTTCCGTGACTTAAATCGCGCCTGTCTAAGGATAATTTCCCCACACCATTTATTGATCAGATTTTAGATGAGTGTGCGGGGAGTGAGGTATTTTCCTTTATGGACGGTTTTTCTGGATATAATCAGATTCAGATTAAGCCTAAGGATCAACATAAGACTGCATTTATTTGTCCTTGGGGTACTTTTGCATATCGAAAGATGTCCTTCGGCCTTAAAAACGTCGGAGCTACATTTCAGCAGGCCATGACCTTAATCTTTCACGATCTTAAAACGATTATCGAAGTATATTTGGATGATCTCGCTGCTCATTCTCAGTTGAGAGTGCGTCACCCATATCATTTGAGATTAGTGTTCGAAAGATGTCATCTTTACCAAGTTATTTTAAATCCTCATAAGTGCATCTTTTGCATGACTGTTGGTCGTTTACTAGGATTCATCGTATCCAAGGAGGGCATAAGAGTCAATCCCTTAAAGGTTGAGGCAATACTTCAATTGTCTCCCCCATGTAATATTAGACACCTTCAATGTTTACAAGGCATGGTGAACTTCTTTCGAAGATTCATGGTTAATTTTTCCAACTTGAGTAAAGGCTTTATGCATCTTTTGAAGAAGGACACCCCTTTTTACCGGGATGAGCGAGCCCAAGATTCTTTCGATGCTCTTAAGAGAGCCTTAGCAATGGCCCTTGTGCTTAGTCCACCAGACTATAGCCATGATTTCTTGATTTATGTGGTCACGTCTATGGAGACAGTTGGTATGGTTTTGGTTGAGGAGGATGAGGAGCTCCATGAGCATGTCATATATTATTTGAGCTGAAACTTATAGATGCAGAACTTTGCTATTCCCATGTGGAGAAGCTAGCCTTGGCTACCGTTCATGCGGTTCAACGTTTGAGACATTACATTCTCCTTCACCAAACCTTGGTCGTAGCTCATATCAATCCATTTCAGTTCGTCCTCACTAGAAGGATGATTGGGGGAAAATACAATAGATGGATTGTCATTTTGCAAGAGCTTGCTCTCAAATTCGTTTCGGCGAAATCGAAGAAATCGTTAATCTTTGCAGAACTTATATATGATTTTCCAAGTTTAGAGGAGGAGGAGGTTTATGAGGATTCTTTTTTCGATGAGCATCTTTTCCTCATTTCAACTGTGGACCCTTGGTACGGGGATATCATCGTATATTTGCAAACATTGAAGGTCCCTACTCACCTCTCACGGGATGAGCGGCGACGTTTACGTCATGTAGATAAGAACTACCTTATAGTGGATAACACTTTGTACCACCTTGGGGTAGATTCCATTTTGCGTCATTGTTTAACCCATGATGAGGTTGAGGTTGTGCTGAATGATTTCCATGGAGGGGCGTGTTGTGGTCATTTATCTGGGATTTCTACAACCCAAAAAATCTTGAGAGTGGGCTATTATTTTTGGCCATCCATCTTCAAATATTGCGTTAATGCGATCAAGAAGTGCCACCCTTTCCAAGTGTTTGCACGTAATAAGTGCTCGCATCCAGCCTCGTTACATCCTATTGTCACTGTCGGTCCCTTCACCAAGTGGGGGCTTCATTTTATGGATTGCAACCCAGCTTCGGTTGGGGGGCATCATCATATTATTGTGGATGTCAATTACTTCACGAAATGGACAGAGGCTATGCCCACACTTAAATATGACGGTGAGATAACAACGCATTTCATTTTCTACCAGATTATGACCCGGTTCGGCATTCCAAAAGAGCTTGTCACTGACCATGGCAGGCACTTTCAGAATAAAATGATGTAAGAGTTGGCTTCCATGTTAGGATATAAGCAAGAGCATTCCTCTTCTTATTACCCTCAAGTGAGTGGATAGGTTGAAGCAATGAACAAGTCACTTAAGTCTATTCTCCAATGAACCATCACACAAAGCAAGAATAATTGGCATGTCATGTTGTGTCCTGCTTTGTGGGCCTATAGAACCGTGGTTAAGACTGCCATCGGTTTTTCTCCCTATTAGCTTGTGCATGGGGTGGAGTCTATCTTACCAGTTTAATGTGAAATCCCTTCTCTGAAGCTAGCTATAGAGATTTTACCATAAACTTCTACATTGGAAGAGCGTTTAGTCCATTTAGAGCAACTTGATGAGCAGTGCCGAGATGCCTTAGTGGCTCTAGAGGTTAACAAGCATCGCATTAAGGTCCAACATGATAAATCTGTATGTCCAAGGAATTTTAGTGAAGGTGACTTGGTCCTTTTGTGGGATCAAGCGAAATAACCCTTGGGGGGAAGGAAATTTAATCCCATGTGGCATGGTCCTTACGTGGTTAAACGAGTCTTAGAGAAAGGCATCTACGAGCTTGAAGGGACAGCCTTGGTAGAGCCTAGAAATGGGCTCTATCTCAAAAAATAATATGCATGATCTTCAGCATGGCTGATTTTTGTATATTATTGTACAGGTTTTCATTGCATAGTTAGGTTTTCTTATGGTGATTGGGTTTGTTGATTAGCTTTCATTTCTTATGGAATATGTCGATGGAATCTTCCGTGTTCATAGGATTCGCTGATGGTGCTAGCTGCCACACTCAAAACTCAGCTTCAGCTGCTTGGGTGATCTATACTCCTACAGGTCAAGTATTGTCGTTAAGAGGAGTATGTTTACGACCTTCTTCAAACAATGTTGTTGAATATACTACCGTCATTGAGTTATTGCATGATGGCATTTCACATGGTGTTCATTCTCTTGAGGTACGTCTTAATTTGCAGTTAGTGGTTTCACAGCTTAATGGCCATTAGGGATCTGACATTATTACGAATATTCTTATGTGTTAGATTGCTAGAATGACAATTTGAGAATATAACATACATTCATGTTCCAAGAATTTTTAATCAAGTTGCTGACCCATATGCTAACTATGTGTTAGATTGGCATTTGTTTCATAAACCATAACCATATCACAAACACACATTTTACACACATGTAAATAAAATAAAATCGATCATCATAAAAAAAATTCATTAACTTCAAAAAGTGACATCATAAAACATAAGTGTCATATACAAAATTGGGGCTTCTGAGCCACCAAAATATACTACATGGTCATACAAAAATGAATACACTCAGGTCTCTAAGCCTGAGGTGGAGGGGGGGTCTGATCATGATAGGGCACTACAACTCTAGCTAGTCATCGAAATAATTGAACCCATGCTCGTGGTACACCAACCACCTGGCGCTGCATGGCCTCAAGCAAGTCCTCAACTTACGCCATGGGTACCTTGTGTGTCAAACGAACAAAGTTTGTGTGGATGCTTTGGAGCGTCTGCTCCGCATCCACACCCATAATGTCATCTCCTCTTCCCCTCCATCGATGATGAGGGAAGCCATTTGGTCGTCGTGGTGCTACATCTGCATATACATGACAGATTGTCACTATGTGTCGTCACACCAAAAAACATGTCATTTGAGTCAATATATCAAAAAACACAAAACAAAAAATTAAATAATTCAAAACTTAAAAAGTGGGTTTAGGATTCTTTACCTATGTCACCAGAAGCTGCTCCTGGTGGTAGGGGCATATATGGGTCTTCGCGGAAGTCTATCCCTGCATAGGGGTAGTCATCTATGGCAACGATCTATCTCTGCCACCATGGAAAGAAATCTGTTGGGCTGGATCCCAGGCCCCATGTGGAGCAATTTCTACCCTAGGTCTTGGCCCTAGAACCCATTCAAATAAAAACGTGCTCAGTATACTGTCGAACCCAAAGTTCTGCACCCTGCCCATCTTGCAGTCACTGAGTTGTTGTTTCATGTTGTTCAGTAGCATAGTACTCTAGTCATGCACTCTACCGCATAGAACATCATTGGCCGTGAGGCCTAGTGGAGTGAATCCAACCCTACAATCCTGCCTAGTGCCAAACGTATGGCCTTTAGCCCCAAAATCTGAATAGAGTTTGTCGGGATTTGACTCCCGACCTTTTCCATCTCCGGAAAGTAGTACACAACGATGTACTCATCTATGGTAAGCTTGCCTCCTGGCCCACGATATTGGAGGTTCACCATCTCCCCCCATTGGGACAAACCTGTGATGAAATATATGTCCTCAACCTCAATGCTTAGCGACATCCCATCTATCTGAAATGTTTCATACTGTAGATCCCAATAGTCCACCAGTAGCTGGACTAGTCTTGGTTTGGCCCTCAGGATGTTAAGACACCAAAACTTGTACAAGCCGCATGCCCGTAATGCTTGTTGGGCCATGATATCACCGTGCACAGCTTCCTCAACATCACCATGCTCTCTTTCTCTCCACTCTAGCACCATCCTGCACAAAAACCAAGTTTTTTTATTAAGATTTGCACTTTAAAACCTTGTTCGTGACCCTGTACACGACTGTTTTCAAAACAGCCACGTATGTACAAGGCTTTCGGTGCATTTTCTGCGTATGGCGATCCCTATACATGGAAAAAGGATTGATTTCCGCGTGGGCCGAAATGCATAAGTTTGGATGGATCAAAAAATTAAATAGACCGTGAAATTTGAAAAAATTGCGTCAAAATGAAAGGGAGGAGCATGAGAATCTACTTGGATCAAACGGGGAGGGATTCCACTGGACGATGCTCACGAAATTCGCTTCTGAAGCTCTGAGCTCAAATGCACTATGTTGGATAAAAAATTCAAATGGTATGAAAATTTTTAAATTTTTCACTATTTATAGAAAAAATTTTAAATTTGTACCCACTTTCTATAGTTTTTGACCATTTCTGACCGTTTTGGACCGTTTGAACTAGTTTGATGTTGTAGAAATCCATTTGGAGTGCGACTTGACCGTGGCTTTGACCCATTCGTGGCTATTGCAGGTATTATGTCTGAGTTAGGCTTCGTACCCGTTTTCACTTTGCATAACCTTATTACCATTTCATCGTAACCTTAGGTACAAACCCATTCCATCTTGTCACAGAACCTTCTTGCTACTTTTAGAAGTGACATGTTGTGAATGGTAGAGCTTTACCATACATGGGTACCCTAGTTAGATCCTGTTTTGCATTTGGTGCCCATGCTGACATTTCTCCTTTAGGGTGTGGGAGTCCTTTGTATAGTACAGCCATGACTTTGAGCAAGAGCTTCATACTCCTCTTGACCTTTATGCTGGCCTTTTCCCCGGGACTCCCTTATATATGTCAAGTTGTAATTGGATTATCATGAGTTTTTCTTGCCTTATTGAGCCTTACGTCGGCTTCCCTGACTTTGATTATCAGCAATATAGCCCGAGCTTGTCTCATATCTAGCCAAGCAGAGCCTCTTTATATATCTTTTGCAGCTTGATTCCCTATTTTTTTACTGGTAGGGGACTTCCCCCCGAGTGTCGCTATCCTGCACACATTTCCTTGCATTGATCATAGGTATGTTCCGCTGCTTGGAACTAGTCTGTTTGCTCCTTAACACTCATCTCCTCCTACATTTGTAACTATAAAGCACTTTTATTATTTTTCAATCTTTTCAAAATATCTGAAAAAAAGTCCAAAAAAAAATCAAAAAACCAAAAAGCTAGATAGGAAAAGATGTTATCTTTGGTAGTATTTGAGTCGTGTCGCCCTCAAACAAAGCACTGTATATCACATCTGTTGGTTGGGTTAGTAATTTGAATTTAGGAGTTGTACTCGTTTCTCTAAGTTTATCTCCACCGAATGGTTAAGCTTCCAGTCCCTATGGACCCTCTGTTGATGCCTCATGTGTCACAGAGATGTCCCAGTTTTGTATATCGAGTCTATGTTGCCTCCATTCAGTCACCATTCACTTTTATGCTCATGTTCGAAGGAAGTTGAAACCTGATTTGGCCATTCCTCAGTTATCTTGACTTTGCATGTCGGCCATTCCCGGTACTATTACTGGTTCATGCACATCTTGTTTGAGTCCTTCCACATTATAAAGCATTGTTGAGTACCTCGTGTTGGTTGATGGGGGATGCCTTAATGCTCTCCTTCCAGCGGATTCCATCCCATCGACTTCAGATCATTTATTCTGGGATAGGAGTCTAGAGTCATTTGATTTCCTTGAGACTTACAGTCATCAGTGGTAGGTTCTCTCTCCATCGACAGTTTTGGGAATACATCAATGTCCCCTGATTGATGGATTCTTTCAAGTGTTTGACTTCAACACATCTATTCACACTTGTTAGATTTCACTCTAGTACCTTGATTCCCATTTGCATTATCGATGGGTGATCTCATGTCTGTTAATGGTATACATCAATGACCAGTAATCAAATGATGGACTACTATGTTCGACCTCGACACCTCTGTTCACATAGTAGGACATGTACTCGTAGCGGTTGGTGTAGAAGACTTTCCATGTTGGTGGCATTCCACTTATGCTACCTCCTTGATCATGCTAGTGATCATGAGATTTCAGCTCTCGTGACTCGATTCCAGTGTATGTCAGATATCTTCAGCCATCATGGAGATCTTGATCCATTGTATATCTTCAACTTTCATGGACATCTTGATCCTTTGTATATCTTCATCATGGAGATTTTGATCTATTATATAATGTACGTGGTGATGACCACACATGTCACATTTTGTATATCATGCCCATTCATGGCCATTGTACTCTTATGTATCCTGGACTGCTATATGTATTTGCAGTCAGATGCAGAGATTGATTATTGTACTATACTGATTAATGGTTGGTTCTTCCACCTGGTTCTTCATCACTCTACTTCTGGGATGTATTTATAATGTATTTTGGCCATCGTGTTACCCCTTTGATCTCACACATTAGGGGGCATCTGTTACAATTGATTTTACCACACATGGTTGATCACACTTTTATGGCCTTCCCTGTCCCTCTGCAGAATCTTTGGACCCCATGGACCATTATTGTACATTTGATGTTTCCAATATCATTCCTAAAAATACCTATTATTTGTTGTACGTGACTTTTAATCCCTTTCTCGCGTATATACGCGGATATTACCCTTAAACCTGCGTACATCGGGATGTTTGCATAAGTCCAAATATTTTTGGAGTTTTCCTTGATGTGGATTTGAGTCACTTGTCCCTTGGCCTTCCATATTCCTCAAGATCGCTCGGATTTGACCTTCCATTACCCCATTGAAGCACTATATAAGGAACCCCTTGGATACATTGAAGAGGAGGAATTGAAGAGCAAGAAAACTATAGTCCATTGTTATTGTAGCTTGCTTGTACTTGAGTCTGTATCCCTTTGTCCCTTGGAGCACTTTGTGCATTTAAATGAATATTGAATCCATGGATGCGTTTAATTGCTTATGCATTATTGATTATATATGCTAGAGTAGGCCTAACACTATATTCTATAGCATGCTTGCCTTGTTTACTGTTGTTGAGAGTAAATTTCTAAAGCAAGCGAGATTGGAAAAAGCTCAACAAGGATCTACTTCAACTGTCCAGAATAAGGTATGGTTCGAGATCCTTTAGTGTTAGATGTTTTATTTCTCTTGCATATTGGGAAGGGATTGATTTCTGTGGTTTCTCTGTATGTTGTGGTACACCCCAAGCCATAGGAAGTTTTCTTCGTAACAATCAAGCTGAAATCGATTAAGCTCAACTCTAGAAGGAGTTGGGATGACAAAATATGCATTCAGAGAGGAGGGTTTCTCTGTTAATGGTGGGACTGAAAGGTCAGTTATGGGAGCATTGGCAGGAGGAGAAAATTTGGCTCCTTCTCCCTTAATTGGAACTCCTTCCAAGTCAAGCATAGAAGCACTACCTGCCTCAGAATTGTTCTCCATGTCTCTTTCGATGGAAGGTTGAGTCGAATGATTTGAAGGATTTTCTGGTGATAACCCTTGTAACCGATGAGACCTTCTCCACAGGAAATTAGTTAGTTTATGAAACATATCTCAAAAGTAAAATCTCTATCTAATGAGGAAAAAACAAACGTTACTCTGTCTAAAGCAACAAACAGATTTTGTGATAGGAGTGGTAAAAATTCAGGATTGTCAAACCACCACAACTTTCTATATACCGCAGGGTCCAATAGTAGAGTGTGACAAGGAGGACTGGGACCGTACCCTTGCTTGAATACCCAAATACTTCAACAGTATGTGCGTAGTAATCTCCTCGAGTGTTGTTCTTGGTGTATTATGGTGATAGGACGGTCAAAGGGATATGCTCAAATGGTCTCAGGATCCCTAAAAGTGTCTCCTTATATACACAAGGTATGTGGGAGCTCCACTCCATAGTAGAGTTGTCTAATGCACAATCATCCAAAAGGGTCCTTCTGATATACCACCGAGTACGTGAAGTACCTTTCTATATAACTCAAGGGTACATGAAAGGTTGTTCTATATACCAGTAGTACATGGAAGAACCACGCGATCCTAGATTTGTACTATAAAACACTTTTATTATTTTTCAAACTTTTCAAAATATCTGAAAAAGTCTACAAAAAATAAAAATAAAATAAAAATATGGACAAGAAAAGATGTTATCTTTGGCAGCAGTCGAGTCATGTCGCGTTCAAACAAAGCACTGTATGTCACATCTGTTGGTTGGGTTATTAGTTTGACTTTAGGAGTTGTACTTGTTACTCTGAGTTTATCTCCACCGATTGGTTAAGCTTCCAGCCCCTATGGAGCCTTTTTTGATGCCTCTTGTGTCATAGAGATGTCCCAGTTTGCATATCGAGTCCATGCTTCCTACCTTCAGTCACCATTCACCTTATTCTCTTGTTCGAAAGAAGTTGAAGCCTAAGTCGGCCATTCCTCAGTTATCTTGACTTTGCATGTTGGCCATTCTCGGTACTGTTATTGGTTCATGCACATCTTGTTCGAGTTCTTTCACATTATACAGCATTGATGAGTACCTCGTGTTGGTTGATGGGGGATTCCTTAATGCCCTCCTTCCAGTGGATTCCATTCCATCGAATTCATATCATTTATTCTGGAATGGGAGTCTAGAGTCATTTGAGTGGCTTGAGACTTACAGTCATCAGTGGTAGGTTCTCTTGCCATCGATAGTTTTGGGAATACATCAATGTCCCCTGATCGATGGATTCTTCCAAGTGTTCGACCTCAACACATCTATTCACACTTGTTAGATTGCACTCTGTACCTTGATTCCCATTTTCATTATCGGTGGGTGATCTCACGTCTGTTAACAATATACATCAATGACCAATAATCAGACGATGGACTACTATGTTTGACCTCGACACATCTATTCGCATAGTAGGACATGTACTCATAGCGGTTCATGTAGAAGACCTTCCATCTTGGTGGCATTCCACGTATGCTACCTCCTTGATCGTGCCAGTGTTCATGATATATTAGCTCTCGTCATTTGATTCCAGTGTATATCAGATATATTCTTCCATTATGGAGATCTTGCTCTGTTGTATATCTTCATCCACTTTGGAGATTCTGATCTATTGTATATTGTACGTGGCGATGACCACACATGTCACATTTTGTATATCATTCCTATTCATGGCCATTGTACTCTTATGTATCTGGGACTGCTATATGGATTTGCAGTCACATGCAGAGATTGATTATTGTATTGTACTGATGAGTGGTTGGTTCTTCCACTTGGGTCTTCATTAATCCACTTCTGGGATGGATTTTATAATGTATTTTGGCTATCATGTCACCCCTCTGACCTCACACATTAGGGGACATTTGTTATAGCTGATTTTACCACACATGGTTGATCACATATTTATGGCCTCCCCTGTCACTTTGCAAACTGTTTAGACCCCATGAAATTATATTGTACTTTGATGTTCCAATATCATCCCTTAAAAACCCATGTTTATTGATGTATGTGACTTTTAAACCCATACTCGCGTGTACATGCGACTTTTGACCTCAAACCCGTGTAGATCGGGATGTGTGCATAAGTCCAAATATTTTTGGAGTTTTCCTCATATGAGTCCGAACCACTTGACTCTTGGCCTTCCATATGCCTTGAGAATGCTCTGATTCGACCCTCCAATACCTCTTTGGAGTGCTATATAGGAACCCCTTGGATACATTGAAGGAGGGGGAATTAAAGAGAAAAGAAACTATAGTCCATTGTTGCATCAGTTTGCTTATACTTGAGTCTGCATCCCTTTGTCCCTTTGGAGCACTCTGTGTTCTTCCCAAGCTTGCCTTTGCTTTGTGAGATTGCTATCGAGAGATGGAGGATTGAGGTGGTGGAGGCCCAGGTGGAGGACTCAGTTTCTCTAGTTCGTAAACGTGCCGACAGAGGTTGTCACTATTGTAATCTCTGATTTTATTAATATAAATATCTTTTCTTGTCCAATTATGTGCATTTGAATATGAATATTGAATCCATGGATGTATTTAATTGCTTATACATTGTTGAATATATATTATAGAGTAGGTCTAACACATTATTATAGAACATGCTTGTCCTTGTTTGTTGTTATTGAGAGCAAATTGATAATACAAGCGTTTATTGGAAAAGATCAACGGGGATCTACTTCAATCGTCCGGAACAAGGTACGATTTGGTATCCCTTAGTGTTAGATGTTTGGTTTCTCTTGCATATTGGGAAAGATTGATTTCTATTGTCAAGTTGTTTGTTGTGGTACCCCCAAGCCATAGGAATTTTCTCTCCGTAACAGAATTAGTGACTCCGCTGGGGAGGTTCCTAGTTGTTTTTTCTTTGGGGTTGGGGGCACAATGTGGTTGATATTCTTGACTTGCTCTATGTTTCTCCCTATTTCTATGTCGCATTTAGTAGTATGTTCATCCATTGACACTCCCCTTTATTGGTTTGACCCTTGGCCTGCTTTTTACCACTTTATTCTCTATATACGCAGGTTTTTGGCTAAAAGTCGCGTACATACGCGGGTTTTTGGCCAAAAGTCGTGTATACACACAGGTTTTTGGCCAAAAGTCACGTATACATGCAGGGTTTTGGCTAAAAGTCGCGTACATACATTATTATTCTTTAAACAGACGCGTACATCCTCCCTTTTGGTTGAGTTTGATGTTGTGGGAAGTTGTTGGGTCAGTTGTGAGTGTGGCTGAGTCTTCCTGGGTATTGATGTTGTCTGTGGACTGCTTCTTTTGTGACCAGAGACCACTTTTTCATTAACTTTTCTTTGAAAGTAGTTTTATTCACCTTATCTCTTTTTGTTTTGGTATTAATGCATTAGTCTTTTAGTCTTGGTGTCTTGTCGGTCTTGTGTTTTATACTTGCTGGAGAGACTGAGAGCTTTAGCGACTTTTATTGCATTTTCAAAACAATTATATAGTTGCATTCTTATTTGCGTCTACATAGGGATTTGAGGAGGAAGTTGCATTGGATTGCTTGGATGAGAGTTGTGTTCAGGTTTTCATTTAGGAATGATTACATTATCATTTGAAGGAAAATGTTGCATCTCATGTAGTGGCATACCTTGTTTTGCATTCTACAAGATTGCACTTGGCATTGTTTGTTAGGTGTGCATATTTATTTCATTGCTGAGTCATAACTTCATTAGTTGCACGACCATTTCTCTTTGAGTAATCACAGACAATTAAAATTAATGCTTAATAAAATGTATTACACTCTTTTCTTTTATAGGGTGCATTAACAAGATTAGGTTTTAGGGTCTTGGAATAGTTCATTGTGAGTTAATTCTCCAAGACCATTAAACAAAACAAGTAGGTGTCTGTCCAAGTGAGAGTGTGAAAACCTTGGTATAATTAGTGTTTCTCAGGACGCTCCTCTTACACAGAAGTTAAACACAAGGCAGTGCACGCGATTGTGATTAGGATGACCCCTGGTCACTTTCTATGAGCGTCGAAGATATTATCAGGATCGTATTCATATATGGGAGCTCTTGAGGTGCTAGTTGGTGCTTTCGAGCTTCGGGCTTTGCTACCCTACCCATACGATCGATCCCACCTGCGACTATCCACCTGAGCACTGGTTATATTGGGGTGACCTTAGTTTCCTTACCTAGGTATCGCAGGGGGTACTTACAGAGGTTATTATGTAGGTGTCCTGGCCAGGTAGGGGTCGAACAGCACAGTCATTTTATGCGTTGAAACTGAGGGCCACTATAATTGGTTACATACCTCTACGTGTAGTGTATGGGAGTCTCAAGCTTCTCCTAGGAGAGACATACCTATTGCATTCGGGAGCTCATTTATCCTCCCCTTGGCTTGCTTGCATTTTGGCTGTAGATTTTCTTAGGAGTGTGCTCTTTGTGTGCTAGTTTGATTTTGGGATCGGTAACTTAAGTATATTTATGTTCTCATAAGTTTCGGTCCTTTTATGTTTGGAATGCCTGATATTACTATTAGTATCCCATCTACTGCTCCAGGTCTTAGTATGGACCTTGGTGTTGGACTGGGGGGAACCACAGTCCCTTACCTTGCTCATAGATTTGGGAGTGGTAATAGTCCATGACCCTCTACTCCATTTGTGGAGGATTTTTACTCCCTCGGTCCAGTCTTAACACCAATGTTCATTCTCATGGGGGTGGTAGTGGATACGTGAACGTTGGGTCTACATCTTACTTTCCTTTTTATGTCCCATTGTCCACCGTGTTGTTTCCTTTGAATGTAGTTTTCAGGATCGATCCTCCCTGTATCCTATAGTTTGGACTCTTTACTGACATTTTCCAGTTGTTTTGGACTAATATTATTGTCATGTAGGGTCCATTTTTTGTACACTCTCTCTGAGTTTTTGATCCATTCGTGCCTATTATAGGTATCATGTCTAAACTGGCATATAGGTTAGGATTTCACATCTGCTTGCATTTTGCATGACCTTATGACCATTCCATCTTAACCTTAGGTATGAACCCATTCCATAGTGTCACAGAACCTTCATGATGCTGTTAGAAGTGACATTATGCGAATGGTAGAACTTTCATATACATGGGTGGCCTAGTTAGATCCTATATTGCATTTGGTACCCATGTTGACATTTCTCCTTTAGGTTGTGGGAGTCCCTTTTTAGTCACGCCATGTCTTTAAGCAAGAGCTTCATACTCCTCTTGAACTTTATGCTGGCCATTTTCCCCTGGGACTCCCTTGTATATATCAAGTTGTAATTTCATTTTCATGAGTTTTGCTTGCCTTATTGAGCCTTATGTCAGCTTCCTGCTTCAGAGTTATCAGCCATATAGCCCAATCTTGTCTCATGTCTATCCAAGCAGAGCCTTTTTACATATATTTTGCAGCTTGATCACCCCTTTTACCGAGAGGAGACCTTCCCTCGAGTGTCGTTATCCTGCACATATCTCCTTGCATTGAGCATAGGTATGTTCCACTGCTTAGAACTAGTTTTCTTGTCCCCTGACACTCATCTCCTCCTAGATTTGTAATATAAAGCACTTTTATTCTTTTTCAAGCTTTTCAAAATATCTGAAAAAAGTCCAAAAATTGAAAAAACTAAAAAGCTGGAGAAGAAAATATGTTATCTTTGGCAGCAGTCGATTCGTGTCGCCTTCGAACATAGCACTGTATATCACATCTGTTGGTTGGGTTATCAGTTTGACTTTAGGAGTTGTACTCATTACTCTGAGTTTATCTCCACCGATTGGTTAAGCTTCTAGTCCCTATGGAGCCTCTGTTGATGCCTCCTGTGTCACAGAGATGTCCTAGTTTTCAGATCGAGTCCATGTTGCCTACCTTCAGTCACTATGTGCCTTATTCTCTTGTTCGAAGGAAGTTGAAGTCTGAGTCAGCCATTCCTCAGTTATCTTGACTTTGCATGTCGACCATTCCCAGTACTATTACTAGTTCGTGCACATCTTGTTCGAGTTCTTCCACATTATACAACATTGTTCAGTACCTCTTGTTGGTTGATGGGGGATTCCTTAATTCCCTCCTTCCAACGGATTCCATTCCATCGACTTCAGATCATTTTTCTAGAATAGGAGTCTAGAGTCATTTTAGTGGCTTGAGACTTACAGTAATCAGTGGTAAGTTATCTCACCATCGACAGTTTTGGGAATACATCAACATCCCCTGATCGATGGATTCTTCCAAGTGTTCAAACTCAACACATCTATTCACACTTGTTAGATTGCACTCTGTACCTTGATTCCCATTTTCATTATCGGTGGGTGATCTCCCGTCTGTTAACAGTATACATCAATGACCGGTAATTAGATGATGGACTACTATCTTCGACCTCGACACATCTACTCGCATAGTAGGACATGTACTCATAGCGGTTTGTGTAGTGTAGAAGACCTTCCATCTTGGTGGCATTCCATGTATGCTACCTCCTTGATCGTGCCAGTGTTCATAAGATATCATCTCTCATGATTTGATTCCAGTGTATATCAAATATCTTCATCCATTATGGAGATCTTGATCCGTTGTATATCTTCATCCACTTTGGATATTCTGATCTATTATATATTATACGTGGCGATGTTCCACACATGTAACATTTTGTATATCATGCTTATTCATGGCCATTGTACTCTTATGTATCTGGGACTGCTATATGGATTTGCAGTCACATGCAGAGATTGATTATTGTATTGTATTGATGAGTGGCTGGTTCTTCCACCTGGGTCTTCATTGCTCCACTTCTGGGATGGATTTTATAATGTATTTCGGCCATCTTATCACCCCTTTGACCTCACACATTAGGGGGCATCTATTATAACTGATTTTACCACACATGTTTGATCACATATTTATGGCCTTCCCTATCCCTCCACAGACTCTTTAGACCCCATGGACTTATATTGTACTTTGATGTTCCAAGATCATCCCTTAAAAACCCTTGTTTATTGTTGTACATGACTTTTAAACCAAAAGTCGTGTGTACACGTGACTTTTGACCTCAAACCCGCATACATCGAGGTGTGTGCATAAGTCCATATGCCTTGAGAACGCTTCGATTCGACCCTCCAATACCTCTTTGGAGTGCTATATAAGGAACCCCTTGGATACATTGGAGGAGGAATTGAAGAACAAAAAACTATAGTCCATTGTTGCCTCAGTTTGCTTATACTTGAGTCTACATCCCTTTGTCCCTTTGGAGCACTTTGTGTTCTTCCCAAGCTTTCCTTTGCTTTGTGAGCTTGCTATCGAGAGATGGAGGATTGAGGTGGTGGAGGCCCAGGTGGAGGACTCGGTTTCTGTGGTTCTTAGACATGCCGACAGAGGTTGTCACTATTGTAATATCTGATTTTATTAATAGAAATAACTTTTCCTCTCCAATTATGTGCATTTGAATATGAATATTGAATCCATGGATGTATTTAATTGCTTATACATTGTTGAATATATATTCTAGAGTAGGTCTAACACATTATTATAGAGCATGCTTGTCCTTGTTTGTTGTTGTTGAGAGCAAATTACTAATACAAGCTTTTATTGGAAAAGCTCAAAGGGGATCTACTTCAACTGTCCGGAACAAGGTACGATTTGGTATCCCTTAGTGTTAGATATTTGGTTTCTCTTGCATATTGGGAAAGATTGATTTCTAGTGTCAAGTTGTCTGTTGTGGTACCCCCAAGCCATAGGAAGTTTCTCTCTGTAACAGAGTCATAACAACTAAAATTACTTCCCCTAAGATCAAATAGATGCTTGGAATGGATTCTTTTACCTATCATACACTGTGATATGTTGGCCTTTGAACACATAATTCATTAAATTTGTAACATTTCTATTACGAGGACTTCAACAACATTGATTTTTTCGTAAATCTTTAAAATATTCTATTAAATCTAGAAAATTTACTCAAAGAACTATTCCATTAAATTTGGAAAAATTAATACACATATTTCATTAAATTTGGAAAATTTGTATTACAAGGACTTCATCAACATTCAGTTTTTTGTAAATCTTTAAATAATATATTCCATTAAATCTAGAAAAAATAACTAAAAGAAATATTCCATTAAATTTTAAAAAATTAATCCAGGGAACTATTTCCTCAATTAATATTTTTTATGACTTCAATTTAAACTTTAGTATTCAAGTATTCAAAATGAAATATTGCATCTCAATTAAAACTATATGGGTAGGCCATAGATCACGATGAATCTATGAATACCCCTAATTTGTGGAATGTTAAGATCATTTAGACATTGAGATATATTATATAGGAATAATCCAATGAAGTTGCACACATAATTGCATGCTTTATTGCAAGAGGTTCTCTGTCTATATTTGAAGTGACCAAAGTAGCAGAAAGATTTATAATATTAAATCATGTTATATAAGAAAATAAGATAGCACAAATGGAAAAAATTATATTATGAGACTTCACTAATATTGAGGTTTTTGTAAATCTTTAATATACTCATTAAATCTATAAATTTTAACTTCTACAGGAGAATGAATTGTAGGTTGTAGATGTCCATATTTTTTTTACAAGATCCAATAACTATCTATGAAATGGAAAGGACTTGTTAAAGTTAAATATATCAAATACAATAGTCTCGATATACCTAATGACTCTGAAGTACAGTTTTACAATTCTTTTAATAGGAAAATTAAGAACATCTACTATGGATCCAAAAACTAAAGTAACTTGCAAAGTTTTCAGAGAACTTTGGCATACACTTAATTTGAGTTACTTTTATAGTCAATTTTAAAGGTTACTTGCTAATGTTTTCTCTTAAATATAAATTCATGGTTTTTGTATTTCTAAAATTATAAGAAAAAAGTTGTTGAGAGTGATCTTAAAAACTATCATTTATTATCTAAAGTCAATGAATTTAAACAAATTAAAGTAGTTTGAGAATAATGAAAAAGAAACTATTAAACTTTGCGCTTTCCTTTTGTCTCGGTTTTGAGCTTTGAGTGTAGCAAGCTCATATTGGAATAGCTAAGTTAGGATCATGGTTAGATTGGTTAATGAAGATTTGATCCACATATATATAGGAGCATTTTGGAGAAAAATTGTCCAAGAAAATATTAGAAGCTAAGCAATTATGCATCATATATTGTTCCACAGATAAAGGCAATTTTTAGAGGAAAATTTTCCAAACATAGAGGTGAGTTGGATCAACTTTGCATCACCTAGGATGGAATATATGTATCCAACCAAATAGAACAAAGAAGCTTGCATTTTGTTGAAATATAATCAACTCAAAAAAATTATTTAGATCACATAGAATAATATGTTGAACATCATTAATAAGCTGAAACGATTGCACGCATTGATAAGCTATGACAATGAGGGTTGTTGTTCTTGTCTTCCTATATAGTCATTATTTTCTCCAATTACATAATTCACATTGATATCGTTAATGGACTATTACAAACATCATTAGAAGAAAGATGATTGTTCCAAATGCATTTGTAATTGCTAAAACAAGTCACCACATTTTTACTACTATTGTTATAATTCTACCCATGTCAATGAGGAGGCAGTGATGGTCATAGGCTTGGCATCATTATCATACCAAACATTATGTGAACATAGTGACATGTCAATGAAAGAGGTTACACCAATCCTACTTTAGTTAAATAAGATGGAGCATTTGGAAATTAAGATTTATAAAGTTTAGAACATGTTCATCAAACTCTAGATACCAAAAAAAAAATCCCTGGAGACATTATAAAATGTGAATCTATGCAAATATTTCTCTCCCAAGTCTAAGAGTTTTTTCTTCCTAGAGACAATATATAAAACAATGTATAAAGGCCAATGGATTGCCACTATAATAAATTAACCTAAAGATCATCTTCTTAAAAATAAAGTACAATATCATGTTACTTTGGGCAGGGCATGGAGGAATCGAACCACCAACATCCTGCTCATAAGGCAAGCGCTCTTCCATCGAGCTAGCACCATTTAAAGCAATATGGGAGAGGGATTTTGTTAACACCTATGACTATTTTAACACCTAGATTAGACCTTTGTAATACTAGGTGATAACTCCATCTTTCACGCTTGTATATTATAGTTTGCAAAAATGAGATAAATGTTTAAGGTCGAACCAATGCTTGCCCACATTTCGAATTCATCATCCCATAAGTGCCATATTGCATTTAAGGGTGATGTGCAGTCCAAAAAGGCCTACTCATGTCTCCAACAATGACAGACATTAGAATAATTATAAAATCATGTCAATGCCTAATTTTTTTACAACAAATGAAGGTAGTGGAGGATCAAACATCAAGCATTCTAACCAAGTGTTAATAAAATATGGCCTCTAGTTGGGTACAAAATCGAATCATATAGAGTCACTTATTTATATTGGTTCAAACTATATGAATTGTGAAGTCCCTACATCTGAAAAAATAAAAACTACAGTGATGGATGTTATTGATTATTGACATAGATTGTATCATTCCTCTAAAGTGTGATATCTAAGAGTTAAGTAAGAGTGTACTTCACAGAAAATCCTAGTCTAATTTATGAGACATTTACAATCACTCTCAAAACTAAAATTCTAGAGAGTTTATTGTTGCAATAGAAAAAAGGGTAAATTAGATTTGAAAGCCTAGTTATTAAATCTAAATTCAAAACTTAGAAACTTAAAGAATAAACAATTTGAATCAACAAGTTCTTTGTTCACTCTAGTTAGGAAGAGGTTGGATGCACTCCTTGATGCTTTCTTGGCATGGAGTCACAAGGGTGGATCACCCATTTCAAGCACATAATGGCAGCAAGCTATTCTCATCATTCATAATAGTAGTAAAGGGGGAATCATTCCAAAGTTATAGCATGTTTTATAACAAATTGAAAATGGTTGATAATGAACACTATTGAGGATCTATCACCTTTTCTTTCAATTATGTCCAATGCTTGCTTCCTCTTTACCGACAACTAAAATACAGTTGTGTCACACTATATATTCCTTCTACACCTCCTTTTCAATATTTCTATTTGGTGTATCAACATCAATATAAAAAGTAGCTTGATGAATCTCATCACAGATTCTTAATTCATAGTCCAAATACTTCTTTGGCGTAAGGAATACAATCTCCTATCCAAGACTAAACCAAAAGGACCAATTCCTAGCATAATTCCCTTGGAGTATTGCGAGTATCATTTTATAAAACTATGTCCTAATGTATCTTGACAAGTCTTTCCTTGTCCTCATTAAAGTAAAATAAATCAAATCAAATGGTAAGTTGAAAAATGAAGTGGAATTAGTGCCCACTAAAGTTGCATTTTCAAAACATCAAAACAGTTATGTCTATCTTGGGCCCATAAAAATCACTTTCCGCTTTATTAATATGACAAAGCCTCTATAAACACCAAAAAACAAATTGCAAAGAAGCCCCTTTGTTTGTTTCCTTGTTCTACTAGACTGTTAATAGCCTAAGAAATTCAAATAGTAAAGGTGAAGCATGGTATCTATGTACAGTACTAGCAACCACAAGTGCAATAAATTTTACCAAAAAAATATGTTCCATCTAGTTCTATTGCCAATACATGATAATACAATAAAAATAGAGAGGGAGCTAATTGTACATACTCCTAATCGTGTACAAAAACAAGGAGAATGGGTGCTTGAATTGAGGACACTAAGGATTGATTGTAGGGGGAAAAAACCCTCTTCTATGTTTTCCTCACCATTTACTTTGGTTTTTTCTAGGTAATAGTTTTTCTTTGGCTTTGAAGTTTTTTGCTTTTTTGGTGAATTTTTTCTCAACTATGGAAAGAGATTCACTAACTTTTCAAATGATTTTTTAGAACATTATTGGATTTTGCCTCTAGAGGAGAGCCCTTGTAAATGTAGTTAGTATGGATCCCATGATCTGTCCATGTGTGTTTGTGTGCTCATTTAGTGAAAGTGCATAGGTCAGTGTTAAATAAACAATGTTATATGTGAAATTTGCATCTCCAAACCTATAATAATTTTAATAGTATGGAAATCATGATGTCCATTTGTATTTATATGCTCATTTAGTGAAAGTGCAAAGGTCTTGGTGAGAAACTAAGAAATATTGTATATGCAAATTCTTGTCTTTATAACCAAAGTAGTTCATTTTCACACATTCATCAACTTATTGTTTAAAAGGTCTAATTACATTATATGTTACATTCAATACATTTTCACGTTCAATTTAATGTTGAATTTTCTTTATCACTAGCAATTTTTCTATTCTAGGTTTTATTATCGTCATGCTAACCATCCCTTCCCTTGCATCACTGAACGAATTTTTGTTAGTTGTCACTTTTTCTTGTTTCCCTAGCAATTTCCATGGATGACAATGAACACTACTAAGGATCTATTACCTTTGATTTTAATGGTCTAGTGTTTTCTTCCTCTTTACGAATGACTCAAATATAGTTGTATCGTGTTATTTGTTCCTTCTACACCTCCCTTTGAATATTTGTATATGTTCTATCAACATCGACATAAAAAAAAAATTTGTCGATTCTCATCACATATTCTCAATCAATAGTTTAAATACTTCTTTGGCATGTGACATACAATTTCCTACCGGAGACTGAAGGCCATTTCCTAGCATTTTACAAAACCAACTATGGCCTAGTGTATCATGGAAAATCTTTGCCTTGTCCTCATTAGAGTAAAATAAATCAAATCAAATGGGAAGTTAAATTATTGCACACTAAAGTTTCCTTTTCAAATCACAAAAACAATGATGTATATCTTGGTCCCATAAACACACTATCAACTTTATTTGTCTACAAAAAGGTTTGTGAACACATAAAACAATTTGTAGAAAAACTCTCTTGTTTTTCCCTCATTCTACTAGAATATTAATAGCCCAAGTAATGCAAGTAGTAAAGGAGAACCATGGTATCAATGTACATTGTTAGCATCCACTAGTGTAATAAATTCTACCAAAAATACAACTCATTTAGTTCTACTACTAATTGATTCTTGGAAATTTCTAATAAACGTTAAAACAAGAAAATAGAAAGGTAATAATTGTCCATACTCCCAACTAGTGTTTTGTACACAAACAAGGAGGAGAAAGGGTGCTCACTCCAATCGGCTCATTTTGGCTCAATTCAATGTACAAGAGATTTTGACATTTGTCAATGTTTTGGGTGATGCTACTAGAAATCCTATTTCCCCATAATTCAATTTTGTATAAAGAATTGCAATTTTCAAAGGAATGAAGCTTTCCTAATAAATTTACAAAAGTCGTTGAAAATATTTGTAGATATTTTCCAAAGATTGCCTTCAAGGAAAATATAAGATAGATTGAGGTACTCCAATCTAGGTGCATTGCAAATATCGTTAGGAAAATGTCCATTGAAATTGTTCCTTGATAAGTCTACATAGGACAAAAAAATTAGCTTTCCAATTCTGAAAGGAATATGGCCAGTTAGACTGTTTTGTTGAATGTAGGTTATGTTCAAAGTGGGGCAATTTTTAAGACTATATGGTGTTTCTCCAGTGAAATAGTTGGAAAAATATTAAGTATGGTTAACTTGTTGTCATTACACAAGTCAGTAGGGATTGGTCCTGTTGATTTATTAAAAGATGCATCCAAACATTCTAGCCTACAATTTATGCCCAACAATTGATGAAGGCTTCCTATGAAGGAATTGTTCCATATAGCAAAAGTATTTAATCTAGGTAGGTCACTAATTCCCTCAGGGTTGTATCGATTGAGCTTATTAACAAATAGGTGTAATACCATCATCCTATTGAGCATCAAAAACACTTTATCCTAGGGAATTTAAATAATGTGAAGTTGTCAATCATCATTATAATCTATTCTCTTTTCTCTAATACTAGTTGGAATACCACCTACCACACTATGCGTCTTTGACAATCACTAACACTTTCAACATTTTGAATGTAGAATTCTCCATGTATTAAACGTAAGCAACATTTCAAGAACAAACCAATCATGCCTATGTACTCACTGGTATGTCATTCAATGCTTTAATCCCTCACTAATTCAATAAACTACTATGCTCTTCAACCTCCAAGAAACATGGTTTTGGGTGAATTCATTCAACATGTAATTTTGTTGGTTCAATGATTTTCTACACATTTGGCTACTTTCCCGAAATACCTTTGAGGCATTGATTACACATTTCTTTGATTGAAAATTCTCAATAATTGTGGGTGGAAGATAGGTAGGATTTTATTGTGGACATGGCTCCAAGGTGGAGCACCATATTAATAGATACTATGTGATTGTACAAAACAATATTTGTAGTTTGTGTGAGTCTAAAAGCCTTTAGTGTTAGCATCTCTAGATCATTGATCTATGTATGAAGAATTAAGATAAAGAATTTGGCTATAATGTGTAAATGCAAGGATATCCAAACATATATTTTCTTCTCATGAAGCTTGCTAGGGCCAACCAAGATCATCCTTTGCGCTCAACTAAAACTCATGAAATCATGGAACAATAAAAGATCACAATTTGATGAAATTGCATCTCGTGCTTGATCTATCCTATATTTATGTTTAATTCCTAGTATAATCACTCTCAATTTGAAATTACTCAAGGGATACAAAAATTGATATATCCAACCATGTATTTGGCACAAAAATCCATAGATATTCTTCAACAAAAACAACAAGGTGTAATGGGATCCTAATACAGTCCTAGCTCAAAATTTAGACTAAAAGAAAAGATTAGAAAATATTATGTAAGTCCCCATTAGTTATAATACTTTGTGTGTGGATTGGACATGGAAAAAGGTATAATATGTCTTCACTATTAAAGGAGGAATCTCCAACTGCCTTATAGAAAGGCTATCGTTTAGTTACAATAGTCACTAGAACCTAGTGCAGAAGTTGTAGTAGCTTATGGGAAATGTATGTTAATTTGTAAATTCAAAATGCTTTGCAAAAAAAAAATATCCTTTATCAAAGCCTTCATATTTGATTTCCAGTTGAAAACAACCTTAGGAAAGCTCAAATCAATGGTACACTAGTTGATATCAGTGAATGTTCTATTTTCTTTGAAGAGTTCAATATTTTACTTCTAGCACAAGCACAAGGGAATTTCTAACAACAACATTGCATGGTGAATGAAAGCTAACACGTGTTAGCTTTCCTACTAGTAAAACCACATTGCCATGAAATACATTGCACCATGAATAAATTCTAATCCATTCTAGCTTTCCTTCTAACACAAGCACACACAAGCATAAGGGAATTTCTTACAACAACATTGCATAGTCATGGAAATCTAACACATGTTAACTTTCATTTTAGCACAATCACAAGGGCATTTCTAAAAACAACAGTGGATGGTGAATGAAAGCTAATGCATGTTAACTTTCCCACTGGCATAACCACATTGCCATCAAATACATTGCACCATGAAGATAATGTAACACATGTTAGTTTTCCTTCTGACACAAGAACAAGGGCATTTCAAGCTAGTTAAATCAAGCTAGGACACCCCTCACCATAAAATTCAATTGAGGACTCAATCCAATGCAGGGGCTTCAACTAGAACACCCCTTGCCTATCCAATTCCATGGCTCGAAGCTTGCCTTACTTGGTGATCTAAGAACCTAGGGTTTTGTTCAATGAGACCACATAATTTGATGAAACCACATCATGTGTTTGATCTCTACTCTATTTATGTTTTATCCCTAGTATCGATCATTGTCAATTTGAAATTCTTCAAGGGATATAGAAAATCGATATATCCAAACCATGTATAATGGGATCCTAATACAATCCCAGCTCAAAATTCCGAATAGAATAAAAGTTAAGAAAATATTATGTAAGTCATCATTAGTTGTAATCCTTTGTGGATGGATTGGACATGGAAAAATGGTAAATATGTATTCTCTATTAAAGAAATAATCTCTAGATAACTTATAGCAAGTTTATGGCTTAGTTACGATAGTCACTAGAATTTGGTGCAAAAGTTGTAGTAGCTTCTGGGAAATGTATGTAGATTTGTAAATTCAAAATGATATGTAGACAAAAAACTTCCTTTATCAAAGCATTCACATTTGGTTTCCAATTAAAAAAGGGCTTAGGAAAGCTCATATCAATAGTACACTAGTTGATATCAGTGATTGTTCTATTTTATTTGAAGAGTTCAATATTTTACTCTTAACACATGTGAAGGAAAGCTAACACATATCAACTTTCCTTCTAGCACAAGCACAAGGGCATTTCTAACAAAAACATTGCATGGTAAATGAAAGCTAACGCGAGTTAGATTTCTTACCGGTACAAACACATTTCCATCAAATACATTGCTCCATGAAGGAAATCTAACACATGTTAGATTTCCATCTAGCACAAGCACAACCACAAACACATTTCCATCAAATACATTGCTCCATGAAGGAAATCTAACACATGTTAGATTTCCTTCTAGCACAAGCACAAGCACAAACAAATTTCCATCAAATACATTGCTCCATGAAGGAAATCTAACACATGTTAGATTTCCTTCTAGCACAAGCACAAAGGTTTCTTACAACAGCATTATACAATTAATGGTTTCTGAGCTTTCCTTCTAAAAAGCACAAGGTCTAACAATATTGCATGGTGAATGAAAGATAACGTGTGTTAGCTTTGCTACTTGTACAACTATGTTGTTGAAAGCTAACACATGTTAGCTTTCCTTCTAGCACAAGTACAAGGGCATCTCAATATTTTCTCTGAAGTGTTCAATATTTTACTCCTAGCACAAGCACAAGGGCATTTCTAATAACAACATTGCATGGTGAATTAAAGCTAATGTGTGTTAGATTTCCTATCATTACAACCACATCACCATCAAATACATTGCACCATGAAGAAATTCTAATGCATGTTAACTTTCCTTCTAACACAAGAATAAAGGAATTTCTTACAACAACATTGCACATTGAAGGAAAGCTAACACATGTTAACTTTCCTTCTAGCACAAACACAAGAGCATTTCTAACAACAACATTGCATGGTGAATGAAAGCTAACGCATGTTAGCTTTCCTACCGATACAAACACATTTCCATCAAATACATTGCTCCATGAAGGAAATCTAACACATGTTAGCTTTCCTTCGAGCACAAGCACAAAGGTTTATTACAACAACATTTCATAATTAAGGGTTTCTTAGCTTTCCTTCTAACAAGCATAAGGGAATTTTCTAACAACATTGCATGGTGAATGAAAGCTAACGTGTGTTAGCTTTGCTACTTGTGCAAATACATTTCCATAAAATTCATTGTGCCATGAAGGAAAACTAACACATGTTACCTTTCCTTCTAGCACAAGTACAAGGGCATTTCAATATTTTCTCTGAAGAGTTCAATGTTTTACTCCTAGCACAAGGGCATTTCTAATAAGAACATTGCATGGTGAATTAAAGCTAATGTGTGTTAGATTTCCTACCGGTACAACCACATTGCCATCAAATACATCGCACCATGAAGAAATTCTAACGCATGTTAGCTTTCATTCTAACACAAGGATAAAGGCATTTCTTACAACAACATTGCACAGTGAAGGAAAGCTAACACATGTTAATTTTCCTTCTAGCACAAGCACAAAGGAATTTCTAACAACAACATTACATGGTGAATGAAAGCTAATACATGTTAGATTTCCTACCGGTAGAAACACATTTCCATCAAATACATTACTCCATGAAGGAAATCTAACACATATTAGCTTTTCTTTTAGCACAAGCACAAAAGTTTCCTACAACAACATTGCACAATTAAGGGTTTCTTAGCTTTCCTTCTAACAAGCACAAGGGAATTTCTAACAATATTGCATGGTGAATGAAAGCTAACGCATGTTAGCTTTGCTACTTGTACAACTACATTGCCATAAACTACATTGTGCCATGAAGAAAAGCTAGCACATGTTACATTTCCTCCTAGCACAAGTATAAGGGCATTTCAATATTTTCTCTGAAAAGTTCAATATTTTACTCCTAGCACAAGCACAAGGGAATTTTTAATAAGAACATTGCATGGTGAATGAAAGCTAACGTGTGTTAGATTTCCTATCGATACAACCACGTTGCCATCAAATACATTGCACCATGAAGAAATTCTAACGCGTGTTAGCTTTCCTTCTAACACAATCATAAAGGCATTTTACAACAACATTACACAGTGAAGGAAAGCTAACACATGTTAAGTTTCCTTCTTGTACAAGCACAAGGGAATTGCTAACAACAATATTGCATGGTGAATGAAAGCTAACGCATGTTAACTTCCCTACCAGTACAACCACATTACAATCAAATGCATTGCACCATGAAGGAATTCTAACACATGTTAGTTTTTCTTCTAGCACAAGCTCATGGGAGTTTCTTACAACAACATTGCATGGTGAATGAAAGCTAACGCGTGCTAGCTTTACTACTGATATAAACACATTTCCATCAAATACATTGCTCCATGAAGGACATCTAACACATGTAAGCTTTTCTTCTAGCACAAGCACAAAGGTTTCTTACAACAACATTACACAATTAAAGGTTTCTTAGCTTTCCTTCTAACAAGCACAAGGGAATTTCTAACAACATTGCATGGTGAATGAAAGCTAATGTGTGTTAGCTTTGCTACTTGTACAACTACATTGCCATAAAATACATTGTACCATGAAGACATGTTAGCTTTCCTTTTAGCACAAGTACAAGGGCATTTCAATATTTTCTCGAAAGAGTTCAATATTTTACTCCTGGCACAAGCATGAGGACATTTCTAATAAGAACATTGCATAGTGAATGAAAGCTAACGTGTGTTAGATTTCCTACCGGTACAACCAAATTGCCATCAAATACATTGCACCATGAAGAAATTCTAACACATGTTAGCTTTCCTTTAACACAAGCATAAAGGCATTTCTTACAACAACATTGCACAGTGAAAGAAAGCTAAGACATGTTACATTTCCTTCTAGCACAAGCACAAGGGAATTTATAATAATAGCATTGCATCGTGAATGAAAGCTAACGGGTGTTAGCTTTCCTACCTGTACAAACACATTTCCATAAAATACGTTGCACCATGAAGGAAATCTAACACATGTTAGATTTCCTTCTAGCATAAAACATAAGGGTTTCTTACAACAACATTGCACAATGAAAAAAATCTAACACGTGTTAGCTTTCCTTTTAACAAACATAAGGGAATTTCTAACAACATTGCATGGTGAATGAAAGCTAATGTGTGTTAGGTTTGCTACTTGTACAACTACATTGACATAAAATTCATTGTGTCATGAAGGAAATCTAGCGCATGTTAGCTTTCCTTCTAGCACAAGCATAAGGACTATTCTTACAAAAACATGGCATAGTGAATGAAAGCTAACGCATGTTAGCTTTCCGTGTTCTTTCTAGCACAAACACAAGGGCATTTCTAACAACAACATTGCATGGTGAATGAAAGCTAGCACATGTTAGCTTTCTCAGTGGTACAACCACATAGCCATCTAATACATTACACCATGAAGGAATTCTAACACAAGTTAACTTTCCTTCTACCACAAGCACAGGGGCATTTATGACAACATTTCACAATGAAGGAAAGCTAACGCGTGTTAGCTTTCCTTCTAACACAAACACATGGGCATTTCTAACAACAACATTGTGTCATTAATGAAAGCTAAAGTGTGTTACCTTTCCTACTGGTACAACTACATTGACATAGAATGATGAGAGTGTCCCTAAATGACTCTTGGATGAGAGTGAAAACTCGCCATAGAATGCAATCTAGAACTCAGATTGGAAAATCATCTGTTTCGTTGGGTCCCAGACATAGGGCTTCAACTAGGATATCCCTCTCCCATCTACTACCATGGCCTGAAACCTTATTTACCTGGCGATTTGAGAAGCTAGGGTTTTTTTCAATGAAACCCAATGCAATTTTTGTTTTGGGGGGTTAAATTCAAAATACTCTTCCCCAAGAGAAGGTGGACAACTTCATGACATCCACCAGGCCTAAACACATCTGCTAGAAGTTGTAGAACTTGATTATGCTTCTCAATTTTAAATGTAGGTTCCTAGACCAAATCAACATGTGTCCTTGAATGGCTCTTGGATGTGAGTTAAAACTCACCATAAAATGTAGTTCGAGACTCGGATTGAGAAACCGTTGATTTTATTGCATCCAAGACATAAGGCTTCAGCTAGAACACCCCTTGCCCATCCAATGCCATGGACTAAAGTTTTCCTTACCTAGCAACCTGAGAAGCTAGGGTTTTTTGCAATGAGACCCAATGTAAAATTGCATTGGGGGTAAAATTCACAAAATTATTTCCCAAGAGCTCATGGATGACTTCATCACACACAGCAGGCCTATACACACCTATTGGAAGTTGCAAAACTCGATTTTGCTGCTCAGTTTTGGATTTAGGCCCCTGGACCAAATTAACATGTGTCCTTGAATGGTTATTGGTTGAGAGCTACAACTCGCCATAAAATGCAATCGAGAACTTTGATCAATGACCTATTGATTGTGTTGGGTTCATGGCATGGGTATTCAACTACAATACCCCTCACCCATCTAGTTGCATGTCCCCAAGCTTGCTTTATCTGGCAAATTGAGAAGCTAGGGTTTCATTCAATGAAACCCAATTTAATTTTTGCATTGGGAGGTCAAATTCACTATACTCTTTCATGATATCCCATGGATGGCTTCATCGCATCCACCAATCCTATACACATTTTCTAGAAGTTGAAAAAGTCAATTCTGCGAATCAGTTATGGACGTAGGCCCTTGGATCAAATTAACTTGTGTACCTAAATGACTCTAACATGCAAGTGAAAACTTGCCATAAAATGACTCTTGATTTACCTATTTTGATAGACCCCTCCAATTTCTTTGATTTGATGAGGAAACATCATCATCAACTCAAACAGATTGTATACCCCAAAGGTACATAACTAATCCATTAGACATAGCTACAATGAGTTGAAATTATCCATTTAATTTTATACAAGTCACAATCGTTGAGATAATTGAAAAATCTATAGTGCTTGAAGCTAATTATGTTGCAAAAGTCTTGGCATGATCAAGTTTCCCATTAGCCACCTTGACTTAAGACACAATTGATCCCACAAAGGCTTTGTATTTGCGGTGTTAAATACTTATTTTCTATGCAAAAGGGACCTTTTGTACATATTCGAAAGGCACTTTGGGTCTTATTTTGACAAACTATACATAGCTAGGTAAACCAAATAGCTACCAAATCAAATATTCTCCTGCTCAGTTCAAATTTTGAAGTTGCATGCAAAGCCTTCAATGTTGCTCATACATAGAAGATACGATTTGTTGGTCATAAGGTAGGTCCACATTGGCATGTAAAATACCCTCTAAAAATATGAACTCGAAGGTGTTATCCAACTACTGATATATGCAGCAAAATTTGAGTTTAATAGTGCACATATATTATTGATATGTCAAGGAAAAATATAAGTTTAGATATTCTTAGTTTTCTATTGATGGGTTACAATGAAATCAGATTTCACTGTCAAATCTGTTCACATACCTCCAACTCTAATGGTTGATTGCAATCATATCCTGCCAAACATTGTTAACATATCCAATCTAGAAAGTGTTATATACAAATTTAAAACCTAGGACTCGTATGTACATTCACCTCAAACTCCCAAAGCTTGTTGAATTCGAATACAAATTTGAAACTCAAAATTCTATTGCCAAAATCTTCTCATCAAATTTAATCTTCAAAACTGAGTTTGCATTCATCGTCTTAACTTGAAATCTAGGTTGATCTCTTTGGTTTGTACTGAACTATGGGTCACTGAGATCTCAAGCATTATCTTTCCTAATTAAAACTGTCTACAAACAAGAAAACATCTCTGCTCATTGGTTAATTAAAGGGTTGATCCAAATTTGAGTTTGGTCTGTATTGCCTTGTGTACCAAGGGTTATACTTATTACTGAAACAAGACCACTACAATAAAATATAGGTTTGAGCAGGAACCTTTACTGTCAATAGAATATCAATTTAACACTTGCTCAAATTGTTGAATTTTTAGCATTAGCATAAACTTTAAAAATTTGCAGATAAACATAAATAGATCACCAGTGCAATAAAAACACATTCATCACATCAGCACACATGGACACAATATTTTTCACTGGGGAAACCTTCAAAGGACAAAAACCCCAAAAGCATTAATAGCTCATCTTGTAAATGAGATGGCTTAAGAAATTCTTCAAAAAGTTCCTCAAATTCAGATCTGGATTTTGACCACGGTAACTGTAAAATTCATCAGTAAAAATTAGACTGATAATTTTACCCACAATTTTAAGAATTACAGAAAATTACCAATTTAGGGCTTTCTCAGAAAAACTGAGATTTTCTCTCTCCTGCCCGAAAATATCAGACTGCTAAAAACTGCCTGAAAATATCAGATTGCTGAAAACTGCCTGAAAATATCAGCTTGTCTGAAAACTGCCCAAAAATATCAGCCTGCTGAAAACTGCCCAAAAATATCAGACTGTCTGAAAACTGCCCAAAAACATCAGACTGCTGAAAACTGCCTGAAAATATCAGACTGTTTGAAAACTGCCCAAAAATATCAGCCTGCTGAAAACTGCTCAAAAATATCAGCCTGCTGAATGTTGAAAAGTCAACAAGAAACATGTGTCTAATTTCCTTTTCCCTTAATTAAATTAGACAATAACTATTAGTCTATTATCTCGTTCATAACTGAGTGATTTGGAATTGTAACAGAATTGTAAGTGTAGTTAAGTGAGTTAAGTTTAGTTGTATTAGTGTGAGTTCAGTGAATTAGTTAATTCACTAAACTCACAAGTTAACTCGCATACAACTGAAGACTTGCCACCGGTAACTATATCCATTCCAATGGACACCAGTTGAGATCATAGGTGAAAGGGACAGTTGACTATCAGTTGTGATTTGTTCACACATGCAGTGAATATACGCAGCAATCAACAGAGTTTCAATTGGATTCGATTCAATTGGGGAGAATTGAGATCTCAGAGGTTGCGCAGAGGAGTTTGCGCATCAGCGTCTGCGCAGAGGAGGCAGGCTGTCTAAACACAGGGAATTGGCGCATGATTAGCTAATTCGTGTATGACAGGGTGAGACTTTCGTATTGTACTGAGAGCTCTTGGATTAGAGTTTTGAATGAGATT